>JADCRB010000028.1:2949922-3069922 GCA_021464245.1 Carallia brachiata | reverse complement strand
TTTTTGTCTTTTATACTCTTGTGGGCAAAGAGTCTACTTTTGTTGTTGTTGCTATCTTGCCTTTTATACTCGTCCAGCCAACGATATTAGTTTTGTTGTTGTTACCGACTCGCCTTTTATACTCATGCGGGCAAGGAGTATGCTTTGTCATTGCGGTCTGGCCTTTTATTCTTATGCGTGTAAGGAGTATGCTTTTGTTGTTGTTGTCGCCTCTCCTTCTATACTTGAACGGCCAAGGAGTCTTCTTTTGTTGTAGTTGTCCTCTTGCCTTTTATACTCGTACAGCTAAAGTGTATGCTTTTCTGTTGTCGTTTCACCTTTTATACTCGTGCGAGCAAGGAGTATGTTATTCTTGTTGCCGTCACACTTTTATACTTGTGTGGGTAAGGGGTCAGGTTTTGTTGTTGTTGCTGTCTTGCCTTTCATATTTGTGCGGGCTAGAAGCATGCTTTGTTGCTGCCATCTTGCATTTTGCTCTCGTGTGAGTAAGGAGTTTGCTTTGTTGTTGCCGTCTTGCCGTTTATACTGATGAGTGCAAGGAGTATGCTTTGTTGTTGTCGTCCTGCCTTGCATACTCTTGTAAGTAAGGAGTCTGCTTCTATTGTTGTTGCCGCTTTGCCTTTTATACTGGTGAGGGTTAGGCGTTTGCTTTGTTGTTGCTACCATCTACCATTTTATACTCGTATAGGCAAGGAGTCTACATTTACTTTTTTGCTTTGCACCTTTTATATTCCTACGCACAAGGAGTATACTTGTGCTATTGTTACTGTCTCACATTTTGTACTGATGCAGGCTAGCAGCCTGCTTTGCTATTGTCACCGTCTCGCCTTTTATACTCGTGCAGGAAATGATTATACTTTTATTTTTGCATTTTTTACCTTTTATAATCTTGCGA
Organism: Carallia brachiata; assembly: GCA_021464245.1. NCBI lineage: Eukaryota > Viridiplantae > Streptophyta > Magnoliopsida > Malpighiales > Rhizophoraceae > Carallia > Carallia brachiata. The sequence continues at coordinate 3,069,027 of JADCRB010000028.1, read as the reverse complement.
GCAAGGTGTGTACTTTGACTGTTATTGCCATCTTGTTTTTATACTCGTACGGGCAAGCAGCAACCTTTGTTCTTGTTGTCTCGGCATTTATACTCCAGCAAGTAAGCTGTACGCTTTGTTGTCAAGGCCTTGCCTTTTATACTCTTGTGGGTAAGGAGTCTGATTTTGTTGTTGCTGTCGTATAGCCTTCGATACTCGCAAGGGCTAGGCGCCTGCTTTGCTATTATTATCGTCTTGCCATTTATACTCATGTGGGCAAGGAGTATGCTTTTATTTTTGTGCTTTTCGCCTTTTATATTATTGCAGGCAAAGAGTCTACTTTTGTTGTTGTTGTCGCCTCTCCTTTTACACTCATACGGGCAAGCAGTCTAGTCTTGTTGTTGTTGCTGTCTTGCCTTTTACACTCGTACGAGCAAGCAGCATACTTTGTTGTTGCTGTCTCACATTTTATACTCGTGCGAGTAAGGAGGATGCATGGTTGTTGTCATCTCATCTTTTATACTCATGCGAGCAAGCAATATGCTTTGTTGCCACCTCCCCTTTTATTTTCAGTGCAATATGCTTTGTTAACCCAAATTAAACTTAAATTAAGCATAAATGCTTACAAAAACCTTTAATTTCAATGTAAAAACCATTTCCAACACCTTTTGGGGTGTTAAATGCTTTCAATTCCCTCCAAGAGATGTGCAATTGATCAAAATTTGCATTTATTGGTTGCATAAGACCATTTGTGTCACGAATAAAGAGGCTAAATCACTTCATTTCTTGCAAATAAGTGATTTTCTTGCATTTTAATGACTTATTTAACCCAAATTAAACTTAAATTAAGTATAAATGCTTACAAAAACTTTTAATTTCAATGCAAAAACCATTTCCAACACCTTTTGGGGTGTTAAATGCATTCAATTCCCTCTAATTAGTGTGCAATTGATCAAAATTTGCAATTATTAGTTGCATAAGACCATTTGTGTCATGAATAAAGAGGCTAAATTACTTCATTTCATGCAAATAAGTGATTTTCTTGGATTTTAATGGCTTATTTAACCCAAATTAAACATCAATGAAGTTTAAATGCTTAAAAAAACCTTTAATTTCAATGCAAAAACCATTTCCAAGACATTTTGGGGTGTTAAATGCATTCAATTCCCTTTAATAAGTGTTCAATTTATCGTATTTTGCATTTATTAGCTGCATAAGACCATTTGTCTCACAAATAAAGAGGCTAAATTACTTTATTTCTTGAAAATAAGTGATTTTCTTGCATTTAAATGGCTTATTTAACCCAAATTAACTTAAATTAAGCATAAATGCTTACAAAAACCTTTACTTTCAATGTAAAAACCATTTCCAACACCTTTTGGGGTGTTAAATGCTTTCAATTCCCTCCAACAAGTGTGCAATTGATCAAAATTTGCATTTATTGGTTGCATAAGACCATTTGTGTCACGAATAAAGAGGCTAAATCACTTCATTTCTTGCAAATAAGTGATTTTCTTGTATTTTAATGACTTATTTAACCCAAATTAAACTTAAATTAAGTATATAAATGCTTACAAAAACTTTTAATTTCAATGTAAAAACCATTTCCAACACCTTTTGGGGTGTTAAATGCATTCAATTCCCTCTAATTAGTGTGCAATTGATCAAAATTTGCAATTATTAGTTGCATAAGACCATTTGTGTCATGAATAAAGAGGCTAAATTACTTCATTTCAAGCAAATAAGTGATTTTCTTGGATTTTAATGGCTTATTTAACCCAAATTAAACTTAAATGAAGTATAAATGCTTACAAAAACGTTTAATTTCAATGCAAAAACTATTTCCAACACGTTTTGGGGTGTTAAATGCATTCAATTCCCTCTAATAAGTGTTCCATTGATCGTAATTTGCATTTATAAGCTGCATAAGACCATTTGTAACGAATAAAGATGCTAAATTACTTTATTTCTTGAAAATAAGTGATTTTCTTGCATTTTAATGGCTTTTTTGACCAAAATTAAAATTAAATTAAGTATAAATGCTTACAAAAACCTTTAATTTCAATACAAAAACATTTTCCAACACCTTTTGGGGTGTTAAATACATTCAATTCCCTCTAATAAGTGTTCAATTGATCATAATTTGCATTTATTAGTTGCATAAGTCCATTTGTGTCATGAATAAAGAAGCTAAATTACTTCATTTCTTGCAAATAAGTGATTTTCTTGCCTTTTAATCGCTTATTTAACCCAAATTAAACTTGAATGAAGTTTAAATGCTTAAAAAAACCTTTCATTTCAATGCAAAAACCATTTCCAATACATTTTGGGGTGTTAAATGCATTCAATTCCCTCTAATAAGTGTTCAATTGATCGTAATTTGCATTTATTAGCTGCATAAGACCATTTGTGTCACAAATAAAGAGGATAAATTACTTTATTTCTTGAAAATAAGTGATTTTCTTGCATTTAAATGGCTTATTTAACCCAAATTAAACTTAAATTAAGCATAAATGCTTACAAAAACCTTTAATTTCAATGTAAAAACCATTTCCAACACCTTTTGGGGTGTTAAATGCATTCAATTCCCTCTAATAAGTGTTCAATTGATCATAATTTGCATTTATTAGTTGCATAAGACCATTTGTGTCACAAATAAAGAGGCTAAATTACTTTATTTCTTGAAAATAAGTGATTTTCTTGCATTTAAATGGCTTATTTAACCCAAATTAAACTTAAATTAGGCATAAATGCTTACAAAAACCTTTACTTTCAATGTAAAAACCATTTCCAACACCTTTTGGGGTGTTAAATGCTTTCAATTCCCTCCAAGAGGTGTGCAATTGATCAAAATTTACATTTATTGGTTGCATAAGACCATTTGTGTCACGAATAAAGAGGCTAAATCACTTCATTTCTTGCAAATAAGTGATTTTCTTGCATTTTAATGACTTATTTAACCCAAATTAAACTTAAATTAAGTTAAATGCTTACAAAAACTTTTAATTTCAATGCAAAAACCATTTCCAACACTTTTCGGGTGTTAAATGAATTCAATTCCCTCTAATTAGTGTTGCAATTGATAAAATTTGCACTTATTAGTGCATAAGACCATTTGTGTCATGAATAAAAGGCTAAATTACTTCATTTCTGCAAATGAGTGATTTTCTTGGATTTTAATGGCTTATTTAACCCAAATTAAACATAAATGAAGTATAAATGCTTACAAAAAACGTTTAATTTCAATGCAAAAACCATTTCCAACACCTTTTGGGGTGTTAAATGCATTCAATTCCCTCTAATAGTGTTCAATTGATCATAATTTGCATTATTAGTTGCATAAGACCATTTGTGTCACAAATAAAGAGGCTAAATTACTTTATTTCTTGAAAATAAATGATTTTCTTGCATTTAAATGGCTTATTTAACCCAAATTAAACTTAAATTAAGCATAAATGCTTACAAAAACCTTTNACACCTTTTGGGTGTTAAATGCATTCAATTCCCTCTAATTAGTGTGCAATTGATCAAATTTGCAATTATTAGTTGCATAAGACCATTTGTGTCATGAATAAAGAGGCTAAATTACTTCATTTCATGCAAATAAGTGATTTTCTTGGATTTTAATGGCTTATTTAACCCAAATTAAACTTAAATGAAGTATAAATGCTTACAAAAACGTTTAATTTAATGCAAAAACCTTTTCCAACACCTTTTGGGTGTTAAATGCATTCAATTCCCTCTAATAAGTGTTCAATTGATCGTAATTTGCATTTATTAGCTGCATAAGACCATTTGTGTAACGAATAAAGATGCTAAATTACTTCATTTCTGAAAATAAGTGATTTTCTTGCATTTTAATGGCTTATTGACCAAAATTAAACTAAATTAAGTATAAATGCTTACAAAAACCTTTAATTTCATAAAAGCCTTTTCCAACACCTTTTGGGGTGTTAAATGCATTCAATTCCCTCTATAAGTGTTCAATTGATAATTTGCATTTATTAGTGCATAAGACCATTTGTGTCATGAATAAAGAGGCTAAATTACTTCATTTCATGCAAATAAGTGATTTTCTTGATTTTAATGGCTTATTTAACCCAAATTAAACTTAAATGAAGTATAATGCTTAAAAAATTTAATTTCAATGCAAAACCATTTCCAACACCTTTTGGGGTGTTAAATGCATTCAATTCCCTCTAATAAGTGTTCAATTGATCGTAATTTGCATTTTAGCTGCATAAGACCATTTGTGTCAAATAAAGAGGCTAAATTACTTTATTTCTTGAAAATAAGTGATTTTCTTGCATTTAAATGGCTTATTTAACCCAAATTAAACTTAAATTAAGCATAAATGCTTACAAAAACCTTTAATTTCAATATAAAAACCATTTCAACACCTTTTGGGGTGTTAAATGCTTTCAATTCCCTCCAATAAGTGTGCAATTGATCAAAATTTGCATTTATTGGTTGCATAAGACCATTTGTGTCACGAATAAAGAGGCTAAATCACTTCATTTCTTACAAATAAGTGATTTTCTTGCATTTTAATGACTTATTTAACCCAAATTAAACTTAAATTAAGTATAAATGCTTATAAAAACTTTTAATTTCAATGCAAAAACCATTTCCAACACCTTTTGGGGTGTTAAATGCATTCAATTCCCTCTAATTAGTGTGCAATTGATCAAAATTTGCAATTATTAGTTGCATAAGACCATTTGTGTCATGAATAAAGAGGCTAAATTACTTCATTTCATGCAAATAAGTGATTTTCTTGGATTTTAATGGCTTATTTAACCCAAATTAAACTTAAATGAAGTATAAATGCTTACAAAAACGTTTAATTTCAATGCAAAACCTTTTCCAACACCTTTTGGGGTGTTAAATGCATTCAATTCCCTCTAATAAGTTCAATTGATGTAATTTGCATTTATTAGCTGCATAAGACCATTTGTGTAACGAATAAAGATGCTAAATTACTTCATTTCTTGAAAATAAGTGATTTTCTTGCATTTTAATGGCTTATTTGACCAAAATTAAACTTAAATTAAGTATAAATGCTTACAAAAACCTTTAATTTCATACAAAACCTTTTCCAACACCTTTTGGGGTGTTAAATGCATTCAATTCCCTCTATAAGTGTTCAATTGATCATAATTTGCATTTATTAGTGCATAAGACCATTTGTGTCGAATAAAGAGGCTAAATTACTTCATTTCATGCAAATAAGTGATTTTCTTGATTTTAATGGCTTATTTAACCCAAATTAAACTTAATGAAGTATAAATGCTTTAAAAAACTTTAATTTCAATGCAAAAACCATTTCCAACACCTTTTGGGGTGTTAAATGCATTCAATTCCCTCTATAAGTGTTCAATTGATCGTAATTTGCATTTATTAGCATAAGACCATTTGTGTCACAAATAAAGAGGCTAAATTACTTTATTTCTTGAAAATAAGTGATTTTCTTGCATTTAATGCTTATTTAACCCAAATTAAACTTAAATTAAGCATAAATGCTTACAAAAACCTTTAATTTCAATGAAAAACCATTTCCAACACCTTTTGGGGTGTTAAATGCATTCAATTCCCTCAATAAGTGCAATTGATCAAAATTTGCATTTATTGGTTGCATAAGACCATTTGTGTCACGAATAAAGAGGCTAAATCACTTCATTTCTTACAAATAAGTGATTTTCTTGCATTTTAATGACTTATTTAACCCAAATTAAACTTAAATTAATATAAATGCTTAAAAAACTTTAATTTCAATGCAAAAACCATTTCCAACACCTTTTGGGGTGTTAAATGCATTCAATTCCCTCTAATTAGTGTGCAATTGATCAAAATTTGCATTATTAGTTGCATAAGACCATTTGTGTCATGAATAAAGAGGCTAAATTACTTCATTTCATGCAAATAAGTGATTTTCTTGATTTTAATGGCTTATTTAACCCAAATTAAACTTAAAAGTATAAATGCTTAAAAACTTTAATTTCAATGCAAAAACCATTTTCCAACACCTTTTGGGGTGTTAAATGCATTCAATTCCCTCTAATAAGTGTTCAATTGATCGTAATTTGCATTTATTAGCTGCATAAGACCATTTGTGTAACGAATAAAGATGCTAAATTACTTCATTTCTTGAAATAAGTGATTTTCTTGCATTTTAATGCTTATTTGACCAAAATTAACTTAAATTAAGTATAAATGCTTACAAAAAACCTTTAATTTCAATATAAAAACCATTTCCAACACCTTTTGGGGTGTTAAATGCTTCAATTCCCTCCAATAAGTGTGCAATTGATCAAAATTTGCATTTATTGGTTGCATAAGACCATTTGTGTCACGAATAAAGAGGCTAAATCACTTCATTTCTTGCAAATAAGTGATTTTCTTGCATTTTAATGACTTATTTAACCCAAATTAAACTTAAATTAAGTATAAATGCTTACAAAAACTTTTAATTTCAATGCAAAAACCATTTCCAACACCTTTTGGGTGTTAAATGCATTCAATTCCCTCTAATAAGTGTTCAATTGATCATAATTTGCATTTATTAGTTGCATAAGACCATTTGTGTCATGAATAAAGAGGCTAAATTACTTCATTTCATGCAAATAAGTGATTTTCTTGGATTTTAATCTTATTTAACCCAAATTAAACTTATGAAGTATAATGCTTAAAAACGTTTTAATTTCATGCAAAAACCATTTCCAACACCTTTTGGGTGTTAAATGCATTCAATTCCCTCTAATAAGTGTTCAATTGATCGTAATTTGCATTTGTTAGCTGCATAAGACCATTTGTGATCACAAATAAAGAGGACTAAATTACTTTATTTCTTAAATAAGTGATTTTTTGCATTTAAATGGCTTATTTAACCCNTTTGCATTTTAATGACTTATTTGACCAAAATTAAACTTAAATTAAGTATAAATGCTTATTAAAAAACCTTTAATTTCAAGACAAAAACCTTTTCCAACACCTTTTGGGGTGTTAAATGCATTCAATTCCCTCTAATAAGTGTTCAATTGATCATAATTTGCATTTATTAGTTGCATAAGACCATTTGTGTCATGAATAAAGAGGCTAAATTACTTCATTTCTTGCAAATAAGTGATTTTCTTGATTTTAATGGCTTATTTAACCCAAATTAAACTTAAATGAAGTATAAATGCTTACAAAAACCTTTAATTTCAATGCAAAAACCATTTCCAACACCTTTTGGGGTGTTAAATGCATTCAATTCCCTCTAATAAGTGTTCAATTGATCGTAATTTGCATTTATTAGCTGCATAAGACCATTTGTGTCACAAATAAAGAGGCTAAATTACTTTATTTCTTGAAAATAAGTGATTTTCTTGCATTTAAATGGCTTATTTAACCCAAATTAAACTTAAATTAAGCATAAATGCTTACAAAACCTTTACTTTCAATGTAAAAACCATTTCCAACACCTTTTGGGGTGTTAAATGCTTTCAATTCCCTCCAACAAGTGTGCAATTGATCAAAATTTGCATTTATTGGTTGCATAAGACCATTTGTGTCACGAATAAAGAGGCTAAATCACTTCATTTCTTGCAAATAAGTGATTTTCTTGCATTTTAATGACTTATTTAACCCAAATTAAACTTAAATTAAGTATAAATGCTTACAAAAAACTTTTAATTTCAATGCAAAAACCATTTCCAACACCTTTTGGGGTGTTAAATGCATTCAATTCCCTCTAAGTGTGCAATTGATCAAAATTTGCATTATTAGTTGCATAAGACCATTTGTGTCATGAATAAAGAGGCTAAATTACTTCATTTCATGCAAATAAGTGATTTTCTTGGATTTTAATGGCTTATTTAACCCAAATTAAACTTAAATGAAGTATAAATGCTTACAAAAACATTTAATTTCAATGCAAAAACCATTTCCAACACCTTTTGGGGTGTTAAATGCATTCAATTCCCTCTAATAAGTGTTCAATTGATCGTAATTTGCATTTATTAGCTGCATAAGACCATTGTGCAACGAATAAAGATGCTAAATTACTTTATTTCTTGAAAATAAGTGATTTTCTTGCATTTTAATGGCTTTTTGACCAAAATTAAACTTAAATTAAGTATAAATGCTTACAAAAACCTTTATTTCAATACAAAAACATTTCCAACACCTTTTGGGGTGTTAAATGCATTCAATTCCCTCTAATAAGTGTTCAATTGATCATAATTTGCATTTATTAGTTGCATAAGACCATTTGTGTCATGAATAAAGAGGCTAAATTACTTCATTTCTTGCAAATAAGTGATTTTCTTGCTTTTAATCGCTTATTTAACCCAAATTAAACTTAATGAAGTTTAAATGCTTAAAAAAACCTTTCATTTCAATGCAAAAACCATTTCCAATACATTTTGGGGTGTTAAATGCATTCAATTCCCTCTAATAAGTGTTCAATTGATCGTAATTTGCATTTATTAGCTGCATAAGACCATTTGTGTCACAAATAAAGAGGCTAAATTACTTTATTTCTTGAAAATAAGTGATTTTCTTGCATTTAAATGGCTTATTTAACCCAAATTAAACTTAAATTAAGCATAAATGCTTACAAAAACCTTTACTTTCAATGTAAAAACCATTTCCAACACCTTTTGGGGTGTTAAATGCTTTCAATTCCCTCCAACAAGTGTGCAATTGATCAAAATTTGCATTTATTGGTTGCATAAGACCATTTGTGTCACGAATAAAGAGGCTAAATTACTTCATTTCTTGAAATAAGTGATTTTCTTGCATTTTAATGACTTATTTAACCCAAATTAAACTTAAATTAAGTATATAAATGCTTACAAAAACTTTTAATTTCAATGTAAAAACCATTTCCAACACCTTTTGGGGTGTTAAATGCATTCAATTCCCTCTAATTAGTGTGCAATTGATCAAAATTTGCAATTATTAGTTGCATAAGACCATTTGTGCCATGAATAAAGAGGCTAAATTACTTCATTTCATGCAAATAAGTGATTTTCTTGGATTTTAATGGCTTATTTAACCCAAATTAAACATCAATGAAGTTTAAATGCTTAAAAAAAACCTTTAATTTCAATGCAAAAACCATTTCCAAGACATTTTGGGGTGTTAAATGCATTCAATTCCCTTAATAAGTGTTCAATTTATCGTATTTTGCATTTATTAGCTGCATAAGACCATTTGTCTCACAAATAAAGAGGCTAAATTACTTTATTTCTTGAAAATAAGTGATTTTCTTGCATTTAAATGGCTTATTTAACCCAAATTAAACTTAAATTAAGCATAAATGCTTACAAAAACCTTTACTTTCAATGTAAAAACCATTTCCAACACCTTTTGGGGTGTTAAATGCTTTCAATTCCCTCCAACAAGTGTGCAATTGATCAAAATTTGCATTTGTTGGTTGCATAAGACCATTTGTGTCACGAATAAAGAGGCTAAATCACTTCATTTCTTGCAAATAAGTGATTTTCTTGCATTTTAATGACTTATTTAACCCAAATTAAACTTAAATTAAGTATAAATGCTTACAAAAACTTTTAATTTCAATGCAAAAACCATTTCCAACACGTTTTGGGGTGTTAAATGCATTCAATTCCCTCTAATTAGTGTGCAATTGATCAAAATTTGCATTATTAGTTGCATAAGACCATTTGTGTCATGAATAAAGAGGCTAAATTACTTCATTTCATGCAAATAAGTGATTTTCTTGGATTTTAATGGCTTATTTAACCCAAATTAAACTTAAATGAAGTATAAATGCTTACAAAACGTTTAATTTCAATGCAAAAACTATTTCCAACACCTTTTGGGGTGTTAAATGCATTCAATTCCCTCTAATAAGTGTTCATTGATCGTAATTTGCATTTATTAGCTGCATAAGACCATTTGTGCAACGAATAAAGATGCTAAATTACTTTATTTCTTGAAAATAAGTGATTTTCTTGCATTTTAATGGCTTATTTGACCAAAATTAAATTAAATTAAGATAAATGCTTACAAAAACCTTTAATTTCAATACAAAAACATTTCCAACACCTTTTGGGGTGTTAAATGCATTCAATTCCCTCTAATAAGTGTTCAATTGATCAATTTGCATTTATTAGTTGCATAAGACCATTTGTGTCACAAATAAAGAGGCTAAATTACTTATTTCTTGAAAATAAGTGATTTTCTTGCATTTTAATGGCTTATTTAACCCAAATTAAACTTAAATTAAGTAAATGCTTACAAAAACCTTTAATTTCAATGCAAAAACCATTTCCAACACCTTTTGGGGTGTTAAATGCATTCAATTCCCTCAATAAGTGTTCAATTGATCAAATTTGCATTATTAGTTGCATAAGACCATTTGTGCCAAATAAGAGGCTAAATTACTTCATTTCTTGCAAAATAAGTGATTTTCTTGCATTTTAATGGCTTATTTAACCCAAATTTTAACTTAATAAGTTAAATGCTTAAAAAAACCTTTAATTTCAATGCAAAAACCATTTCCAACACCTTTTGGGGTGTTAAATGCTTTCAATTCCCTAATAGTGTCAATTGATCAAAATTTGCATTTATTGTTGCATAAGACCATTTGTTCACAAATAAAGAGGCTAAATCACTTATTTCTTGAAATAAGTGATTTTCTTGCATTTAATGCTTATTTAACCCAAATTAAACTTAAATTAAGTATAAATGCTTACAAAAACTTTTAATTTCAATGCAAAAACCATTTCCAACACCTTTTGGGGAGTTAAATGCATTCAATTCCCTCTAATTAGTGTGCAATTGATCAAAATTTGCAATTATTAGTTGCATAAGACCATTTGTGTCATGAATAAAGAGGCTAAATTACTTCATTTCATGCAAATAAGTGATTTTCTTGGATTTTAATGGCTTATTTAACCCAAATTAAACTTAAATGAAGTATAAATGCTTACAAAAACGTTTAATTTCAATGCAAAAACTATTTCCAACACCTTTTGGGGTGTTAAATGCATTCAATTCCCTCTAATAAGTGTTCAATTGATCGTAATTTGCATTTATAAGCTGCATAAGACCATTTGTGCAACGAATAAAGATGCTAAATTACTTTATTTCTTGAAAATAAGTGATTTTCTTGCTTTTAATGGCTTTTTTGACCAAAATTAAATTAAATTAAGTATAAATGCTTACAAAAACCTTTAATTTCAATACAAAAACATTTTCCAACACCTTTTGGGGTGTTAAATGCATTCAATTCCCTCTAATAAGTGTTCAATTGATCATAATTTGCATTTATTAGTTGCATAAGACCATTTGTGTCATGAATAAAGAGGCTAAATTACTTCATTTCTTGCAAATAAGTGATTTTCTTGCCTTTTAATCGCTTATTTAACCCAAATTAAACTTGAATGAAGTTTAAATGCTTAAAAAACCTTTCATTTCAATGCAAAAACCATTTCCAATACATTTTGGGGTGTTAAATGCATTCAATTCCCTCTAATAAGTGTTCAATTGATCGTAATTTGCATTTGTTAGCTGCATAAGACCATTTGTGTCACAAATAAAGAGGCTAAATTACTTTATTTCTTGAAAATAAGTGATTTTCTTGCATTTAAATGGCTTATTTAACCCAAATTAAACTTAAATTAAGCATAAATGCTTACAAAAACCTTTACTTTCAATGTAAAACCATTTCCCAACACCTTTTGGGGTGTTAAATGCTTCATTCATTCCCTCCAACAAGTGTGCAATTGATCAAAATTTGCATTTATTGGTTGCATAAGACCATTTGTGTCACGAATAAAGAGGCTAAATCACTTCATTTCTTGAAAATAAGTGATTTTCTTGCATTTTAATGCTTATTTAACCCAAAATTAAACTTAAATTAAGCATAAATGCTTACAAAAACTTTAATTTCAATGTAAAAACCATTTCCAACACCTTTTGGGGTGTTAAATGCCTTCAATTCCCTCCAATAAGTGTGCAATTGATCAAAATTTGCAATTATTAGTTGCATAAGACCATTTGTGCCATGAATAAAGAGGCTAAATTACTTCATTTCATGCAAATAAGTGATTTTCTTGGATTTTAATGGCTTTTTAACCCAAATTAAACATAATGAAGTTAAATGCTTAAAAAAACCTTTATTTCAATGCAAAAACCATTTCCAAGACATTTTGGGATGTTAAAATGCATTCAGTTCCCTTAATAAGTGTTCAATTTATCGTATTTTGCATTTATTAGCTGCATAAGACCATTTGTCTCACAAATAAAGAGGCTAAATTACTTTATTTCTTGAAAATAAGTGATTTTCTTGCATTTAAATGGCTTATTTAACCCAAATTTAACTTAAATTAAGCATAAATGCTTACAAAAACCTTTACTTTCAATGTAAAAACCATTTCCAACACCTTTTGGGGTGTTAAATGCTTTCAATTCCCTGCAACAAGTGTGCAATTGATCAAAATTTGCATTTATTGGTCGCATAAGACCATTTGTGTCACGAATAAAGAGGCTAAATCACTTCATTTCTTGCAATAAGTGATTTCTTGCATTTTAATGACTTATTTAACCAAATTAAACTTAATTAAGTATATAATGCTTACAAAAACTTTTAATTTCAATGCAAAAACCATTTCCAACACGTTTTGGGGTGTTAAATGCATTCAATTCCCTCTAATTAGTGTGCAATTGATCAAAATTTTCAATTATTAGTTGCATAAGACCATTTGTGTCATGAATAAAGAGGCTAAATTACTTCATTTCATGCAAATAAGTGATTTGCTCTTGGATTTTAATGCTTATTTAACCCAAATTAAACTTAAATGAAGTATAAATGCTTACAACAAACGTTTAATTTCAATGCAAAAACTATTTCCAACACCTTTTGGGGTGTTAATCGCATTCAATTCCCTCTAGTAAGTGTTCCATTGATCGTAATTTGCATTTATAAGCTGCATAAGACCATTTGTGCAACGAATAAAGATGCTAAATTACTTTATTTCTTGAAAATAAGTGATTTTCTTGCATTTAATAATGGCTTTTTTTTGACCAAATTAAAATTAAATTAAGTATAAATGCGTACAAAAACCTTTAATTTTCAAACAAAACATTTTCCAACACCTTTGGGGTGTAAATGCATTCAATTCCCTCTAATAAGTGTTCAATTTATCGTAATTTGCATTTATTAGCTGCATAATACAATTTGTGTCACAAATAAAGAGGCTAAATTACTTTATTTCTTGAAAATAAGTGATTGTCTTGCATTTAAATGGCTTTTTGACCAAAATTAAACTTAAATTAAGCATAAATGCTTACAAAAACCTTTAATTTCAATGTAAAAATTTCCAACACCTTTTGGGTGTTAAATGCCTTCAATTCCCCCAATAAGTGTGCAATTGATCAAAATTTGCAATTATTAGTTGCATAAGACCATTTGTGCCATGAATAAAGGGCTAAATTACTTCATTTCATGCAATAAGTGATTTTCTTGGATTTTAATGGCTTATTTAACCCAAATTAAACATCAATGAAGTTAAATGCGTAAAAAAACCTTAATTTCAATGCAAAAACCATTTCCAAGACATTTTGGGATGTTAAATGCATTCAGTTCCCTTTAATAAGTGTTCAATTTATCGTATTTTGCATTTATTAGCTGCATAAGACCATTTGTCTCACAAATAAAGAGGCTAAATTACTTTATTTCTTGAAAATAAGTGATTTTCTTGCATTTAAATGGCTTATTTAACCCAAATTTAACTTAAATTAAGCATAAATGCTTACAAAAACCTTTACTTTCAATGTAAAAACCATTTCCAACACCTTTTGGGGTGTTAAATGCTTTCAATTCCCTCCAACAAGTGTGCAATTGATCAAAATTTGCATTTATTGGTCGCATAAGACCATTTGTGTCACGAATAAAGAGGCTAAATCACTTCATTTCTTGCAAATAAGTGATTTTCTTGCATTTTAATGACTTATTTAACCCAAATTAAACTTAAATTAAGTATATAAATGCTTACAAAAACTTTTAATTTCAATGCAAAAACCATTTCCAACACGTTTTGGGGTGTTAAATGCATTCAATTCCCTCTAATTAGTGTGCAATTGATCAAAATTTTCAATTATTAGTTGCATAAGACCATTTGTGTCATGAATAAAGAGGCTAAATTACTTCATTTCATGCAAATAAGTGATTTTCTTGGATTTTAATGGCTTATTTAACCCAAATTAAACTTAAATGAAGTATAAATGCTTACAACAACGTTTAATTTCAATGCAAAAACTATTTCCAACACCTTTTGGGGTGTTAATCGCATTCAATTCCCTCTAGTAAGTGTTCCATTGATCGTAATTTGCATTTATAAGCTGCATAAGACCATTTGTGCAACGAATAAAGATGCTAAATTACTTTATTTCTTGAAAATAAGTGATTTTCTTGCATTTTAATGGCTTTTTTGACCAAAATTAAAATTAAATTAAGTATAAATGCTTACAAAAACCTTTAATTTCAATACAAAAACATTTCCACACCTTTTGGGGTGTTAAATGCATTCAATTCCCTCTAATAAGTGTTCAATTGATCATAATTTGCACTTATTAGTTGCATAAGACCATTTGTGTCACGAATAAAGAGGCTAAATCACTTCATTTCTGCAAATAAGTGATTTTCTTTCTTGCATTTTAATGGCTTATTTAACCCAAAAAACTTGAATGAAGTTTAAATGCTTAAAAAACCTTTAATTTCAATGCAAAAACCATTTCCAAGACATTTTGGGGTGTTAAATAATGCATTCAATTCCCTTTAATAAGTGTTCATTTATCGTATTTTGCATTTATTAGCTGCATAAGACCATTTGTCTCACAAATAAAGAGGCTAAATTACTTTATTTCTTGAAAAAGTGATTTTCTTGCATTTAAATGGCCTATTTAACCCAAATTAAACTTAAAGTAAGCATAAATGCTCACAAAAACCTTTACTTTCAATGTAAAAACATTTCCAACACCTTTGGGGTGTTAAATTGCTTTCAATTCCCCCAAGTGTGCAATTGATCAAAATTTGCATTTGTTGGTTGCATAAGACCATTT
The DNA here is from genome assembly GCA_021464245.1 of Carallia brachiata. Lineage (NCBI taxonomy): Eukaryota > Viridiplantae > Streptophyta > Magnoliopsida > Malpighiales > Rhizophoraceae > Carallia > Carallia brachiata. The sequence goes on along the minus strand of JADCRB010000028.1, from coordinate 3,053,973 downwards.
GTGTCACGAATAAAGAGGCTAAATCACTTCATTTCTTGGAAATAAGTGATTTTCTTGCATTTAAATGGCTTATTTAACCCAAAAAACTTAAATTAAGCATAAATGCTTACAAAAACCTTAATTTCAATGTAAAAACCATTTCCAACCCCTTTTGGGTGTTAAATGCATTCAATTCCCTCTAATAAGTGTTCAATTTCAAAATTTTGCATTTATTGGTTGCATAAGACCATTTGTGTCACGAATAAGAGAGGCTAAATCACTTCATTTCTTGCAAATAAGTGATTTTCTTGCATTTTAATGACTTATTTAACCCAAATTAAACTTAAATTAAGTATAAATGCTTACAAAAACTTTAATTTCAATGCAAAAACCATTTCCAACACCTTTTCGGGTGTTAAATGAATTCAATTCCCTCTAATTAGTGTGCAATTGATCAACATTTGCACTTATTAGTTGCATAAGACCATTTGTGTCATGAATAAAGAGGCTAAATTACTTCATTTCATGCAAATAGTGATTTTCTTGGATTTTAATCGCTTATTTAACCAAATAAACATAAATGAAGTATAAATGCTTACAAAAACGTTTAATTTCAATGCAAAAACCATTCCCAACACCTTTTGGGGTGTTAAATGCATTCAATTCCCTCTAATAAGTGTTCAATTGATCGTAATTTGCATTTATTAGCTGCATAAGACCATTTGTGTAACGAATAAAGATGCTAAATTACTTCATTTCTTGAAAATAATGTTTTCTTGCATTTTAAATGACTTATTTGGCCAAAATTAAACTTAAATTAAGTATAAATGCTTACAAAAAAACCTTTAATTTCAATACAAAAGCCTTTTCCAACACCTTTTGGGGTGTTAAATGCATTCAATTCCCTTTAATAAGTGTTCAATTTATCGTATTTTGCATTCATTAGCTGCATAAGACCATTTGTCTGACAAATAGAGGCTAAATTACTTTATTTCTTGAAAATAAGTGATTTTCTTGCATTTAAATTGGCTTATTTAACCCAAATTAACTTAAATTAAGCATAATGCTTACAAAAACCTTTACCTTCAATGTAAAAACCATTTCCAACACCTTTTTGGGTGTTAAATGCTTTCAATTCCCTCCAACAAGTGTGCAATTGATCAAAATTTGCATTTATTGGTCGCATAAGACCATTTGTGTCACGAATAAAGAGGCTAAATCACTTCATTTCTTGCAAATAAGTGATTTTCTTGCATTTTAATGACTTATTTAACCCAAATTAAACTTAAATTAAGTATATAAATGCTTACAAAACCTTTTAATTTTAATGCAAAAACCATTTCCAACACGTTTTGGGGTGTTAAATGCATTCAATTCCCTCTAATTAGTGTGCAATTGATCAAAATTTTCAATTATTAGTTGCATAAGACCATTTGTGTCATGAATAAAGAGGCTAAATTACTTCATTTCATGCAAATAAGTGATTTTCTTGGATTTTAATGGCTTATTTAACCCAAATTAAACTTAAATGAAGTATAAATGCTTACAAAAACGTTTAATTTCAATGCAAAAACTATTTCCAACACCTTTTGGGGTGTTAATCGCATTCAATTCCCTCTAGTAAGTGTTCCATTGATCGTAATTTGCATTTATAAGCTGCATAAGACCATTTGTACAACGAATAAAGATGCTAAATTACTTTATTTCTTGAAAATAAGTGATTTTCTTGCATTTTAATGGCTTTTTTGACCAAAATTAAAATTAAATTAAGTATAAATGCTTACAAAAACCTTTAATTTCAATACAAAAACATTTTCCAACACCTTTTGGGGTGTTAAATGCATTCAATTCCCTCTAATAAGTGTTCAATTGATCATAATTTGCATTTATTAGTTGCATAAGTCCATTTGTGTCATGAATAAAGAGGCTAAATTACTTCATTTCTTGCAAATAAGTGATTTTCTTGCCTTTTAATCGCTTATTTAACCCAAATTAAACTTGAATGAAGTTTAAATGCTTAAAAAAAACCTTTCATTTCAATGCAAAAAACCATTTCCAATCATTTTGGGTGATAAATGCATTCAATTCCCTCTAATAAGTTTCAATTGATCGTAATTTGCATTTGTTAGCTGCATAAGACCATTTGTCACAAATAAAGAGGCTAAATTACTTTATTTCTTGAAAATAAGTGATTTTCTTGCATTTAAAGGCTTATTTAACCCAAATTAAACTTAAATTAAGCATAAATGCTTACAAAAACCTTTACTTTCAATGTAAAAACCATTTCCAACACCTTTTGGGGTGTTAAATGCTTTCAATTCCCCAAGAGGTGTGCAATTGATCAAAATTTACATTTATGGTTGCATAAGACCATTTGTGTCACGAATAAAGAGGCTAAATCACTTCATTTCTTGCAATAAGTGATTTTCTTGCATTTTAATGACTTATTTAACCCAAATTAAACTTAAATTAAGTATAAATGCTTACAAAAAACTTTTAATTTCAATGCAAAAACCATTCCAACACCTTTTGGGTGTTTAAATGAATTCAATTCCCTCTAATTAGTGTGCAATTGATCAAAATTTGCATTTGTTGGTTGCATAAGACCATTTGTGTCACGAATAAAGAGGCTAAATCACTTCATTTCTTGAAAATAAGTGATTTTCTTGCATTTAAATGGCTTATTAACCCAATTAAACTAAATTAAGCATAAATGCTTACAAAAAACCTTTAATTTCAATGTAAAAACCATTTCCAACCCCTTTTGGGTGTTAAATGCATTCAATTCCCTCTAATAAGTGTTCAATTTATCAAATTTACATTATTGGTTGCATAAGACCATTTGTCACGAATAAAGAGGCTAAATCACTTCATTTTTGCAAAAGTGATTTTCTTCGCATTAAATGACTTATTTAACCCAAATTAAACTAAATTAAGTATAAATGCTTACAAAACTTTAATTCAATGAAAAACCATTTCCAACACCTTTTCGGGTGTTAAATGATTCAATTCCCTCTAATTAGTGTGCAATTGATCAAAATTTGCATTTGTTGGTTGCATAAGACCATTTGTGTCACAATAAAGAGGCTAAATCACTTCATTTCTCTGAAAATAAGTGATTTTCTTGCATTAAATGGCTTATTACCCAAATTAAACTTAAATTAAGCATAAATGCTTACAAAAACCTTTAATTTCAATGTAAAAACCATTTCCAACCCTTTTGGGGTGTTAAATGCATTCAATTCCCCTAATAAGTGTTCAATTTATCAAATTTGCATTTATTGGTTGCATAAGACCATTTGGTGTCACGAATAAAGAGGCTAAATCACTTCATTTCTTGCAAATAAGTGATTTCTTGCATTTTAATGACTTATTTAACCCAAATTAAACTTAAATTAAGTATAAATGCTTACAAAAACTTTTAATTTCAATGCAAAAACCATTTCCAACACCTTTTCGGGTGTTAAATGAATTCAATTCCCTCCCTCTATTAGTGTGCAATTGATCAACATTGCACTTATTAGTTGCATAAGACCATTTGTGTCATGAATAAAGAGGCTAAATTACTTCATTTCATGCAAATGAGTGATTTTCTTATGTAAAATGCTTATTTAACCCAAATTAAACATAAATTAAGTATAAATGCTTACAAAAACGTTTAATTCAATGCAAAAACCATTCCCAACACCTTTTGGGGTGTTAAATGCATTCATTCCCTCTAATAAGTGTTCAATTGATCGTAATTGCATTTATTGCTGCATAAGACCATTTGTGTAACGAATAAAGATGCTAAATTACTTCATTTCTTGAAAATAAGTGATTTTCTTGCATTTTAATGACTTATTTGGCCAAATTAAACTTAAATTAAGTATAAATGCTTACAAAAACTTTAATTTCAATACAAAACCTTTTCCAACACCTTTTGGGGTGTTAAATGCATTCAATTCCCTTAATAAGTGTTCAATTATCGTTTTTGCATTTATTAGCTGCATAAGACCATTTGTCTGACAAATAAAGAGGCTAAATTACTTTATTTTGAAAATAAGTGATTTTCTGCATTTAAATGGCTTATTTAACCCAAATTAAACTTAAATTAAGCATAAATGCTTACAAAAACCTTTACCTTCAATGTAAAAACCATTTCCAACACCTTTTGGGGTGTTAAATGCTTTCAATTCCCTCCAACAAGTGTGCAATTGATCAAAATTTGCATTTATTGGTTGCATAAGACCATTTGTGTCACGAATAAAGAGGCTAAATTACTTTATTTCTTGAAAATAAGTGATTTTCTTGCATTTAAATGGCTTATTTAACCCAAATTAAACTTAAATTAAGCATAAATGCTTACAAAAACCTTTAATTTCAATGTAAAAACCATTTCCAACACCTTTTGGGGAGTTAAATGAATTCAATTCCCTCTAATTAGTGTGCAATTGATCAAAATTTGCACTTATTAGTTGCATAAGACCATTTGTGTCACGAATAAAGAGGCTAAATCACTTCATTTCTTGCAAATAAGTGATTTTCTTGCATTTTAATGGCTTATTTAACCCAAATTAAACTTGAATGAAGTTTAAATGCTTAAAAAAACCTTTAATTTCAATGCAAAAACCATTTCCAAGACATTTTGGGGTGTTAAATGCATTCAATTCCCTTTAATAAGTGTTCAATTTATCGTATTTTGCATTTATTAGCTGCATAAGACCATTTGTCTCACAAATAAAGAGGCTAAATTACTTTATTTCTTGAAAATAAGTGATTTTCTTGCATTTAAATGGCCTATTTAACCCAAATTAAACTTAAATGAAGCATAAATGCTCACAAAAACCTTTACTTTCAATGTAAAAACCATTTCCAACACCTTTTGGGGTGTTAAATGCTTTCAATTCCCTCCAACAAGTGTGTAATTGATCAAAATTTGCATTTGTTGGTTGCATAAGACCATTTGTGTCACGAATAAAGAGGCTAAATCACTTCATTTCTTGAAAATAAGTGATTTTGTTGCATTTAAATGGCTTATTTAACCCAAATTAAACTTAAATTAAGCATAAATGCTTACAAAAACCTTTAATTTCAATGTAAAAACCATTTCCAACCCCTTTTGGGGTGTTAAATGCATTCAATTCCCTCTAATAAGTGTTCAATTTATCAAAATTTGCATTTATTGGTTGCATAAGACCATTTGTGTCACGAATAAAGAGGCTAAATCACTTCATTTCTTGCAAATAAGTGATTTTCTTGCATTTTAATGACTTATTTAACCCAAATTAAACTTAAATTAAGTATAAATGCTTACAAAAACTTTTAATTTCAATGCAAAAACCATTTCCAACACCTTTTCGGGTGTTAAATGAATTCAATTCCCTCTAATTAGTGTGCAATTGATCAACATTTGCACTTATTAGTTGCATAAGACCATTTGTGTCATGAATAAAGAGGCTAAATTACTTCATTTCATGCAAATGAGTGATTTTCTTGGATTTTAATGGCTTATTTAACCCAAATTAAACATAAATGAAGTATAAATGCTTACAAAAACGTTTAATTTCAATGCAAAAACCATTCCCAACACCTTTTGGGGTGTTAAATGCATTCAATTCCCTCTAATAAGTGTTCAATTGATCGTAATTTGCATTTATTAGCTGCATAAGACCATTTGTGTAACGAATAAAGATGCTAAATTACTTCATTTCTTGAAAATAAGTGATTTTCTTGCATTTTAATACTTATTGTGGCCAAATTAACTTAAATTAAGTATAAATGCTTACAAAAACTTTAATTTCAATACAAAAGCCTTTTCCAACACCTTTTGGGGTGTTAAATGCATTCAATTCCCTCTAATAAGTGTTCAATTGATCGTAATTTGCATTTATTAGCTGCATAAGACCATTTGTGTAACGAATAAAGATGCTAAATTACTTCATTTCTTGAAAATAAGTGATTTTCGTGCATTTTAATGACTTATTTGACCAAATTAAACTTAAATTAAGTATAAATGCTTACAAAAACCTTTAATTTCAATACAAAACTTTCCAACACCTTTTGGGGTGTTAAATGCATTCAATTCCCTCTAAGAAGTGTTCAATTGATCATAATTTGCATTTATTAGTTACATAAGACCATTGTCATGAATAAAGAGGCTAAATTACTTCATTTCATGCAAATAAGTGATTTTCTTGCATTTTAATACTTATTTAACCCAAATTAAACTTAAATTAAGTATAAATGCTTACAAAAACCTTTAATTTCAATACAAAAACTTTCCAACACCTTTTGGGGTGTTAAATGCATTCAATTCCCTCTAATAAGTGTTCAATTGATCATAATTTGCATTTATTAGTGCATAAGACCATTTGTGTCATGAATAAAGAGCTAAATTACTTCATTTCTTGCAAATAAGTGATTTTCTTGCATTTTAATGCTTATTTAACCCAAATTAAACTTGAATGAAGTAAATAAATGCTTAAAAAACCTTTATTTCAATGCAAAAACCATTTCCAACACATTTTGGGGTGTAAATGCATTCAATTCCCTCTAATAAGTGTTCAATTGATCGTAATTTGCATTTATTAGCTGCATAAGACCATTTGTGTCACAATAAAGAGGCTAAATTACTTTATTTCTTGAAATAAGTGATTTTCTTGCATTTAATGGCTTATTTAACCCAAATTAAACTTAAATTAAGCATAAATGCTTACAAAAACCTTTAATTTCAATGTAAAAACCATTTCCAACACCTTTTGGGGTGTTAAATGCTTCAATTCCCTCTAATAAGTGTTCAATTGATCGTAATTTGCATTTATTAGTGCATAAGACCATTTGTGTCATGAATAAAGAGGCTAAATTACTTCATTTCATGCAAATAAGTGATTTTCTTGGATTTTAATGCTTATTTAACCCAAATTAAACTTAAATGAAGTATAAATGCTTACAAAAACGTTTAAATTTCAATGCAAAAACATTTCCAACACCTTGGTGGGTAAATGCATTCAATTCCCTCTAATAAGTGTTCAATTGATCGTAATTTGCATTTTAGCTGTATAAGACCATTTGTGTGACAAATAAAGAGCTAAATTACTTTTTCTTGAAAATAAGTGATTTTCTTGCATTTAAATGGCTTATTTAACCCAAATTAAACTTAAATTAAGCATAAATGCTTACAAAACCTTTAATTTCAATGTAAAAACCATTTCCAACACCTTTTGGGGTGTTAAATGCTTCAATTCCCTCAATAAGTGTGCAATTGATCAAAATTTGCATTTATTGGTTGCATAAGACCATTTGTGTCACGAAATAAAGAGGCTAAATCACTTCATTTCTTGCAAATAAGTGATTTTCTTGCATTTTAATGACTTATTTAACCCAAATTAAACTTAAATTAAGTATAAATGCTTACAAAAACTTTAATTTCAATGCAAAAACCATTTCCAACACCTTTTGGGGTGTTAAATGCATTCAATTCCCTCTAATAGTGTGCAATTGATCAAAATTTGCAATTATTAGTTGCATAAGACCATTTGTGCCATGAATAAAGAGGCTAAATTACTTCATTTCATGCAAATAAGTGATTTTCTTGGATTTTAATGGCTTATTTAACCCAAATTAAACTAATGAAGTTAAATGCTTAAAAAACCTTTAATTTCAATGCAAAAACCATTTCCAACACCTTTTGGTGTTAAATGCATTCAATTCCCTCTAATAAGTGTTCAATTGATCGTAATTTGCATTTATTAGTGCATAAGACCATTTGTGTCACAATAAAGAGGCTAAATTACTTTATTTCTTGAAATAAGTGATTTTCTTGCATTTAAATGGCTTATTTAACCCAAATTAAACTTAAATTAAGCATAAATGCTTAAAAAACCTTTAATTTCAATGTAAAAACCATTTCCAACACCTTTTGGGGGTTAAATGCTTCAATTCCCTCCAATAGTGTGCAATTGATCAAAATTTCATTATTAGTTGCATAAGACCATTTGTGTCACGAATAAAGAGGCTAAATCTTCATTTCTTGCAAATAAGTGATTTTCTTGCATTTTAATGACTTATTTAACCCAAATTAAACTTAAATTAAGTATAAATGCTTACAAAAACTTTAATTTCAATGCAAAAACCATTTCCAACACCTTTTGGGGAGTTAAATGCATTCAATTCCCTCTAATAAGTGTGCAATTGATCAAATTTGCACTTATTAGTTTGCATAAGAGCTTTTGTGTCATGAATAAAGAGGCTAAATTACTTCATTTCATGCAAATCAGTGATTTTTTCTTGGATTTTAATGGCTTATTTAACCAAATTAAACTTGAATGAAGTTTGAATGCTTAAAAAAAAACCTTTAATTTCAATGCAAAACCATTTCCAAGACATTTTGGGGTGTTAAATGCATTCAATTCCCTTGAATAAGTGTTCAATTTATCGTATTTTGCATTTATTAGCTGCATAAGACATTTGTCTCACAAATAAAGAGGCTAAATTACTTTATTTCTTGAAAAATAAGTGATTTTCTTGCATTTAAATGGCTTATTTTAACCCAAATTAAACTTAAATTAAGCATAAATGCTTACAAAAAACTTTAATTTCAATGTAAAACCATTTCCAACACCATTTGGGGTGTTAAATGCTTCAATTCCCTCCAACAAGTGTGCAATTGATCAAATTTGCATTTGTTGGTTGCATAAGACCATTTGTGTCACGAATAAAGAGGCTAAATCACTTCATTTCTTGCAAATAAGTGAGTTTCTTGCATTTTAATGACTTATTTAACCCAAATTAAACATAAATGAAGTATAAATGCTTACAAAAACGTTTAATTTCAATGCAAAAACCATTTCCAACACCTTTTGGGGTGTTAAATGCATTCAATTCCCTCTAATAAGTGTTCAATTGATCATAATTTGCATTTATTAGTTACATAAGACCATTTGTGTCATGAATAAAAGAGGCTAAATTACTTCTCTCATGCAAATAAGTGATTTTCTTGGATTTTATAGCTTATTTAACCCAAATAAACTTAAATTAAGTATAAATGCTTACAAAAACCTTTAATTTCAATACAAAAACTTTTTCCAACACCTTTTGGGGTGTTAAATGCATTCAATTCCCTCTAATAAGTGTTCAATTGATCATAATTTGCATTTATTAGTTGCATAAGTCCATTTGTGTCATGAATAAAGAGGCTAAATTACTTTATTTCTTGCAAATAAGTGATTTTCTTCTGCATTTTAATCGCTTATTTAACCCAAATTAAACTTGAATGAAGTTTAAATGCTTAAAAAAACCTTTCATTTCAATGCAAAAACCATTTCCAACACATTTTGGGGTGTTAAATGCATTCTATTCCCTCTAATAAGTGTTCAATTGATCGTAATTTGCATTTATTAGCTGCATAAGACCATTTGTGTCACAAATAAAGAGGCTAAATTACTTTATTTCTTGAAAATAAGTGATTTTCTTGCATTTAAATGGCTTTTTAACCCAAATTAAACTTAAATTAAGCATAAATGCTTACAAAAACCTTTAATTTCAATGTAAAAACCATTTCCAACACCTTTTGGGGTGTTAAATGCTTTCAATTCTCTCCAATAAGTATGCAATTTATCAAAATTTGCATTTATTGGTTGTATAAGACCATTTGTGTCACGAATAAAGAGGCTAAATCACTTCATTTCTTGCAATAAGTGATTTTCTTGCATTTTAATGACTTATTTAACCCAAATTAAACTTAAATTAAGTATAAATGCTTACAAAAACTTTTAATTTCAATGCAAAAACCATTTCCAACACCTTTTCGGGTGTGAAATTAATTCAATTCCCTCTAATTAGTGTGCAATTGATCAAAATTTGCACTGATTTGTTGCATAAGACCATTTGTGTCATGAATAAAGAGGCTAAATTACTTCATTTCATGCAAATGAGATTTTCTTGGATTTAATAAGGCTTATTTAACCCAATAAACATAAATGAAGTATAAATGCTTACAAAAACGTTTAATTTCATGCAAAAACCATTTCCAACACCTTTTGGGTGTTAAATGCATTCAATTCCCTCTAATAAGTGTTCAATTGATCGTAATTTGCATTTATTAGCTGCATAAGACCATTTGTGTAACGAATAAAGATGCTAAATTACTTCATTTCTTGAAAATAAGTGATTTTCTTGCATTTTAATGACTTATTTGACCAAAATTAAACTTAAATTAAGTATAAATGCTTACAAAAACCTTTAATTTCAATACAAAAGCCTTTTCCAACACCTTTTGGGGTGTTAAATGCATTCAATTCCCTCTAATAAGTGTTCAATTGATCATAATTTGCATTTATTAGTTATATAAGACTATTTGTGTCATGAATAAAGAGGCTAAATTACTTCATTTCAAGCAAATAAGTGATTTTCTTGGATTTTAATCGCTTATTTAACCCAAATTAAACTTAAATGAAGTATAAATGCTTACAAAAACGTTTAATTTCAATGCAAAAATCATTTCCAACACCTTTTGTGGTGTTAAATGCATTCAATTCCCTCTAATAAGTGTTCAATTGATCGTAATTTGCATTTGTTAGCTGTATAAGACCATTTGTGTCACAAATAAAGAGGCTAAATTACTTTATTTCTTGAAAATAAGTGATTTTCTTGCATTTAAATGGCTTATTTAACCCAAATTAAACTTAAATTAAGCATAAATGCTTACAAAAACCTTTAATTTTAATGTAAAAACCATTTCCAACACCTTTTGGGGTGTTAAATGCTTTCAATTCCCTCCAATAAGTGTGCAATTGATCAAAATTTGCATTTATTGGTTGCATAAGACCATTTGTCACGAATAAAGAGGCTAAATCACTTCATTTCTTGCAAATAAGTGATTTTCTTGCATTTTAATGACTTATTTAACCCAAATTAAACTTAAATTAAGTATAAATGCTTACAAAAACTTAATTTCAATGCAAAACCATTTCCAACACCTTTTGGGGTGTTAAATTCATTCAATTCCCTCTAATTAGTGTGCAATTGATCAAAATTTGCAATTATGTTGCATAAGACCATTTGGGCCATGAATAAAGAGGCTAAATTACTTCATTTCATGCAAATAAGTGATTTTCTTGGATTTTAATGGCTTATTTAACCCAAATTAAACATAAATGAAGTATAAATGCTTACAAAAACGTTTAATTTCAATGTAAAAACCATTTTCAACACCTTTTGGGGTGTTAAATGCATTCAATTCCCTCTAATAAGTGTTCAATTGATCGTAATTTGCATTTATTAGCTGCATAAGACCATTTGTGTAACGAATAAAGATGCTAAATTACTTTATTTCTTCAAAATAAGTGATTTTCTTGCATTTTAATGGCTTATTTGACCCAAATTAAACTTAAATTAAGTATAAATACTTACAAAAACCTTTAATTTCAATACAAAAGCCTTTTCCAACACCTTTTGGGGTGTTAAATGCATTCAATTCCCTCTAATAAGTGTTCAATTGATCATAATTTGCATTTATTAATTGCATAAGACCATTTGTGTCACAAATAAAGAGGCTAAATTACTTTATTTCTTGAAAATAAGTGATTTTCTTGCATTTAAATGGCTTATTTAACCCAAATTAAACTTAAATTAAGCATAAATGCTTACAAAAACCTTTACTTTCAATGTAAAAACCATTTCCAACACCTTTTTGGGGTGTTAAATGCTTTCAATTCCCTCTAATAGGTGTGCAATTGATCAAAATTGCATTTATGGTTGCATAAGACCATTTGTGTCACGAATAAAGAGGCTAAATCACTTCATTCTTACAAATAAGTAATTTTCTTGCATTTTAATGACTTATTTAACCCAAATTAAACTTAAATTAAGTATAAATGCTTACAAAAACTTTTAATTTCAATGCAAAAACCATTTCCAACACCTTTTGGGGAGTTAAATGAATTCAATTCCCTCTAATTAGTGTGCAATTGATCAAAATTTGCACTTATTAGTTGCATAAGACCATTTGTGTCATGAATAAAGAGGCTAAATTACTTCATTTCATGCAAATAAGTGATTTTCTTGGATTTTAATGGCTTATTTAACCCAAATTAAACTTGAATGAAGTTTAAATGCTTAAAAAAACCTTTAATTTCAATGCAAAAACCATTTCCAACATTTTGGGGTGTTAAATGCATTCAATTCCCTTAATAAGTGTTCAATTGATCGTATTTGCATTTATTAGCTGCATAAGACCATTTGGTCTCACAATAAAGAGGCTAAATTACTTATTTCTTGAAAATAAGTGATTTTCTTGCATTTAAATGGCTTATTTAACCCAAATTAAACTTAAATTAAGCATAAATGCTTACAAAAACCTTTAATTTCAATGTAAAAACATTTCCAACACCTTTTGGGGTGTTAAATTTCAATTCCCTCCAAAGTGTGCAATTGATCAAATTTGCATTTATTGGTTGCATAAGACCATTTGTGTCACGAATAAAGAGGCTAAATCACTTCATTTCTTGCAAATAAGTGATTTTCTTGCATTTTAATGACTTATTTAACCCAAATTAAACTAAATGAAGTATAAATGCTTACAAAAACTTTAATTTCAATGCAAAAACCATTTCCAACACCTTTTGGGGTGTTAAATGCATTCAATTCCCTCTAATAAGTGTTCAATTGATCAAATTTGCATTTATTAGTACATAAGACCATTTGTGTCATGAATAAAGAGGCTAAATTACTTCATTCATGCAAATAAGTGATTTTCTTGCATTTTAATAGCTTATTTAACCAAATTAAACTTAAATTAAGTATAAATGCTTACAAAAACCTTTAATTTCAATACAAAAACTTTCCAACACCTTTTGGGGTGTTAAATGCATTCAATTCCCTCTAATAAGTGTTCAATTGATCATAATTTGCATTTATTAGTTGCATAAGACCATTTGTGTCATGAATAAAGAGGCTAAATTACTTCATTTCTTGCAAATAAGTGATTTTCTTGCATTTTAATGGCTTATTTAACCCAAATTAAACTTAATGAAGTTAAATGCTTAAAAAAACCTTTAATTTCAATGCAAAAACCATTTCCAACACCTTTTGGGGTGTTAAATGCATTCAATTCCCTCTAATAAGTGTTCAATTGATCGTAATTTGCATTTGTTAGCTGCATAAGACCATTTGTGTCACAAATAAAGAGGCTAAATTACTTTATTTCTTGAAAATAAGTGATTTTCTTGCATTTAATGGCTTATTTAACCCAAATTAAACTTAAATTAAGCATAAATGCTTACAAAAACCTTTAATTTCAATGTAAAAACCATTTCCAACACCTTTTGGGGTGTTAAATGCTTTCAATTCCTCCAATAAGTGTGCAATTGATCAAATTTGCATTTATTGGTTGCATAAGACCATTTGTGTCACGAATAAAGAGGCTAAATCACTTCATTTCTTGCAAATAAGTGATTTTCTTGCATTTTAATGACTTATTTAACCCAAATTAAACTTAAATTAAGTATAAATGCTTACAAAAACTTTTAATTTCAATGCAAAAACCATTTCCAACACTTTTTGGGGTGTTAAATGCATTCAATTCCCTCTAATTAGTGTGCAATTGATCAAATTTGCATTATTGTTGCATAAGACCATTTGTGTCATGAATAAAGAGGCTAAATTACTTCATTTCATGCAAATAAGTGATTTTCTTGGATTTTAATGGCTTATTTAACCCAAATTAAACTTAAATGAAGTATAAATGCTTACAAAAACGTTTAATTTCAATGCAAAAACCATTTCCAACACCTTTTGGGGTGTTAAATGCATTCAATTCCCTCTAATAAGTGTTCAATTGATCGTAATTTGCATTTATTAGCTGCATAAGACCATTTGTGTAACGAATAAAGAGGCTAAATTACTTCATTTCTTGAAATAAGTGATTTTCTTGCATTTTAATGGCTTATTTGACCCAAATTAAACTTAAATTAAGTATAAATGCTTACAAAAACTTTAATTTCAATAAAAACCTTTTCCAACACCTTTTGGGGTGTTAAATGCATTCAATTCCCTCTAATAAGTGTTCAGTTGATCATAATTTGCATTTATTAGTTATATAAGACCATTTGTGTCATGAATAAAGAGGCTAAATTACATCATTTCATGCAAATAAGTGATTTTCTTGGATTTTAATGGCTTATTTAACCCAAATTAAACTTAAATGAAGTATAAATGCTTACAAAAACGTTTAATTTCAATGCAAAAACCATTTCCAACACCTTTTGAGGTGTTAAATGCATTCAATTCCCTCTAATAAGTGTTCAATTGATCGTAATTTGCATTTGTTAGCTGCATAAGACCATTTGTGTCACAAATAAAGAGGCTAAATTACTTTATTTCTTGAAAATAAGTGATTTTCTTGCATTTAAATGGCTTATTTAACCCAAATTAAACTTAAATTAAGCATAAATGCTTACAAAAACCTTTAATTTCAATGTAAAAACCATTTCCAACACCTTTTGGGGTGTTAAATGCTTTCAATTCCCTCTAATAGTGTGCAATTGATCAAAATTTGCATTTATTGGTTGCATAAGACCATTTGTGTCACGAATAAAGAGGCTAAATCACTTCATTTCTTAAAATAAGTGATTTTCTTGCATTTTAATGACTTATTTAACCCAAATTAAACTTAAATTAAGTATAAATGCTTACAAAAACTTTTAATTTCAATGCAAAAACCATTTCCAACACCTTTTGGGGTGTTAAATGCATTCAATTCCCTCTAATAGTGTGCAATTGATCAAATTTGCATTATTAGTTGCATAAGACCATTTGTGTCATGAATAAAGAGGCTAAATTACTTCATTTCATGCAAATAAGTGATTTTCTTGGATTTTAATGGCTTATTAACCCAAATTAAACTTGAATGAAGTTAAATGCTTAAAAAACCTTTAATTTCAATGCAAAAACCATTTCCAACACATTTTGGGGTGTTAAATGCATTCAATTCCCTTAATAAGTGTTCAATTGATCGTATTTGCATTTATTGCTGCATAAGACCATTTGTCTCACAAATAAAGAGGCTAAATTACTTTATTTCTTGAAAATAAGTGATTTTCTTGCATTTTAATGGCTTATTTAACCCAAATTAAACTTAATTAAGCATAAATGCTTACAAAAACCTTTAATTTCAATGTAAAAACCATTTCCAACACCATTTGGGGTGTTAAATGCTTTCAATTCCCTCCAACAAGTGTGCAATTGATCAAAATTTGCATTTGTTGGTTGCATAAGACCATTTGTGTCACGAATAAAGAGGCTAAATCACTTCATTTCTTGCAAATAAGTGATTTTCTTGCATTTTAATGACTTATTTAACCCAAATTAAACATAAATGAAGTATAAATGCTTACAAAAACGTTTAATTTCAATGCAAAAACCATTTCCAACACCTTTTGGGGTGTTAAATGCATTCAATTCCCTCTAATAAGTGTTCAATTGATCATAATTTGCATTTATTAGTTACATAAGACCATTTGTGTCATGAATAAAGAGGCTAAATTACTTCATTTCATGCAAATAAGTGATTTTCTTGGATTTTAATAGCTTATTTAACCCAAATTAAACTTAAATTAAGTATAAATGCTTACAAAAACCTTTAATTTCAATACAAAAACTTTTTCCAACACCTTTTGGGGTGTTAAATGCATTCAATTCCCTCTAATAAGTGTTCAATTGATCATAATTTGCATTTATTAGTTGCATAAGACCATTTGTGTCATGAATAAAGAGGCTAAATTACTTTATTTCTTGCAAATAAGTGATTTTCTTGCATTTTAATGCTTATTTAACCCAAATTAAACTTGAATGAAGTTAAATGCTTAAAAAAACCTTTATTTCAATGCAAAAACCATTTCCAACACCTTTTGGGGTGTTAAATGCATTCAATTCCCTCTAATAAGTGTTCAATTGATCGTAATTTGCATTTATTAGCTGCATAAGACCATTTGTGTCACAATAAAGAGGCTAAATTACTTTATTTCTTGAAAATAAGTGATTTTCTTGCATTTTAAATGGCTTATTTAACCCAAATTAAACTTAAATTAAGCATAAATGCTTACAAAAACCTTTAATTTCAATGTAAAAACCATTTCCAACACCTTTTGGGGTGTTAAATGCCTTCAATTCCCTCCAATAAGTGTGCAATTGATCAAAATTTGCATTTATTGGTTGCATAAGACCATTTGTGTCACGAATAAAGAGGCTAAATCACTTCATTTCTTGCAAATAAGTGATTTTCTTGCATTTTAATGACTTATTTAACCCAAATTAAACTTAAATTAAGTAAAATGCTTACAAAAACTTTAATTTCAATGCAAAAACCATTTCCAACACCTTTTGGGTGTTAAATGATTCAATTCCCTCTAATAGTGTGCAATTGATCAAAATTTGCATTATTTTGCATAAGACCATTTGTGTCATGAATAAAGAGGCTAAATTACTTCATTTCATGCAAATAAGTGATTTTCTTGGATTTTAATGGCTTATTTAACCCAAATTAAACTAAAATGAAGTATAAATGCTTACAAAAACGTTTAATTTCAATGCAAAAACCATTTTCAACACCTTTTGGGGTGTTAAATGCATTCAATTCCCTCTAATAAGTGTTCAATTGATCGTAATTTGCATTTATTAGGCTGCATAAGACCATTTGTGTAACGAATAAAGAGCTAAATTACTTCATTTCTTGAAAATAAGTGATTTTCTTGCATTTTAATGACTTATTTACCAAAATTAAACTTAAATTAAGTATAAATGCTTACAAAAACCTTTAATTTCAATGCAAAAACCATTTCCAACACCTTTTGGGGTGTTAAATGCATTCAATTCCCTCTAATAAGTGTTCAATTGATCATAATTTGCATTTATTAGTTATAAGACCATTTGTGTCATGAATAAAGAGGCTAAATTACTTCATTTCAAGCAATAAGTGATTTTCTTGGATTTTAATGGCTTATTTAACCCAAATTAAACTTAAATGAAGTATAAATGCTTACAAAAACGTTTAATTTCAATGCAAAAACCATTTCCAACACCTTTTGGGGTGTTAAATGCATTCAATTCCCTCTAATAAGTGTTCAATTGATCGTAATTTGCATTTATTAGCTGCATAAGACCATTTGTGTCACAAATAAAGAGGCTAAATTACTTTATTTCTTGAAAATAAGTGATTTTCTTGCATTTAAATGGCTTATTTAACCCAAATTAAACTTAAATTAAGCATAAATGCTTACAAAAACCTTTAATTTCAATGTAAAAACCATTTCCAACACCTTTTGGGGTGTTAAATGCTTTCAATTCCCTCCAATAAGTGTGCAATTGATCAAAATTTGCATTTATTGGTTGCATAAGACCATTTGTGTCACGAATAAAGAGGCTAAATCACTTCATTTCTTGCAAATAAGTGATTTTCTTGCATTTTAATGACTTATTTAACCCAAATTAAACTTAAATTAAGTATAAATGCTTACAAAAACGTTTAATTTCAATGCAAAAACCATTTCCAACACCTTTTGGGGTGTTAAATGCATTCAATTCCCTCTAATTAGTGTGCAATTGATCAAAATTTGCATTATTAGTTGCATAAGACCATTTGGTCATGAATAAAGAGGCTAAATTACTTCATTTCATGCAAATAAGTGATTTTCTTGGATTTTAATGGCTTATTTAACCCAAATTAAACATAAATGAAGTATAAATGCTTACAAAAACGTTTAATTTCAATGTAAAAACCATTTTCAACACCTTTTGGGGTGTTAAATGCATTCAATTCCCTCTAATAAGTGTTCAATTGATCGTAATTTGCATTTATTAGCTGCATAAGACCATTTGTGTAACGAATAAAGATGCTAAATTACTTTATTTCTTGAAAAAGTGATTTTCTTGCATTTTAATGGCTTATTTGACCCAAATTAAACTTAAATTAAGTATAAATGCTTACAAAAACCTTTAATTTCAATACAAAAGCCTTTTCCAACACCTTTTGGGGTGTTAAATGCATTCAATTCCCTCTAATAAGTGTTCAATTGATCATAATTTGCATTTATTAATTGCATAAGACCATTTGTGTCACAAATAAAGAGGCTAAATTACTTTATTTCTTGAAAATAAGTGATTTTCTTGCATTTAAATGGCTTATTTAACCCAAATTAAACTTAAATTAAGCATAAATGCTTACAAAAACCTTTACTTTCAATGTAAAAACCATTTCCAACAACTTTTTGGGGTGTTAAATGCTTTCAATTCCCTCTAATAGGTGTGCAATTGATCAAAATTTGCATTTATTGGTTGCATAAGACCATTTGTGTCACGAATAAAGAGGCTAAATCACTTCATTTCTTACAAATAAGTGATTTTCTTGCATTTTAATGACTTATTTAACCCAAATTAAACTTAAATTAAGTATAAATGCTTACAAAAACTTTTAATTTCAATGCAAAAACCATTTCCAACACCTTTTGGGGAGTTAAATGAATTCAATTCCCTCTAATTAGTGTGCAATTGATCAAAATTTGCACTTATTAGTTGCATAAGACCATTTGTGTCATGAATAAAGAGGCTAAATTACTTCATTTCATGCAAATAAGTGATTTTCTTGGATTTTAATGGCTTATTTAACCCAAATTAAACTTGAATGAAGTTTAAATGCTTAAAAAAACCTTTAATTTCAATGCAAAAACCATTTCCAAGACATTTTGGGGTGTTAAATGCATTCAATTCCCTTAATAAGTGTTCAATTTATCGTATTTGCATTTATTAGCTGCATAAGACCATTTGTCTCACAAATAAAGAGCTAAATTACTTTATTTCTTGAAAATAAGTGATTTTCTTGCATTTAAATGGCTTATTTAACCCAAATTAAACTTAAATTAAGCATAAATGCTTACAAAAACCTTTAATTTCAATGTAAAAACCATTTCCAACACCTTTTGGGGTGTTAAATGCTTCAATTCCCTCCAACAAGTGTGCAATTGATCAAAATTTGCATTTATTGTTGCATAAGACCATTTGTGACGAATAAAGAGGCTAAATCACTTCATTTCTTGCAAATAAGTGATTTTCTTGCATTTTAATGACTTATTTAACCCAAATTAAACTTAAATTAAGTATAAATGCTTACAAAAACCTTTAATTTCAATGCAAAAACCATTTCCAACACCTTTTGGGGTGTTAAATGCATTCAATTCCCTCTAATTAGTGTGCAATTGATCAAATTTGCATTATTAGTTGCATAAGACCATTTGTGTCATGAATAAAGAGGCTAAATTACTTCATTTCATGCAAATAAGTGATTTTCTTGGATTTTAATGGCTTATTTAACCCAAATTAAACTTAAATGAAGTATAAATGCTTACAAAAACGTTTAATTTCAATGCAAAAACCATTTCCAACACCTTTTGGGGTGTTAAATGCATTCAATTCCCTCTAATAAGTGTTCAATTGATCATAATTTGCATTTATTAGCTGCATAAGACCATTGTGTAACGAATAAAGATGCTAAATTACTTCATTTTTGAAAATAAGTGATTTTCTTGCATTTTAATGGCTTATTTGACCAAATTAAACTTAAATTAAGTATAAATGCTTACAAAAACCTTTAATTTCAATACAAAAACCTTTTCCAACACCTTTTGGGGTGTTAAATGCATTCAATTCCCTCTATAAGTGTTCAATTGATCATAATTTGCATTTATTAGTTGCATAAGACCATTTGTGTCATGAATAATGAGGTAAATTACTTCATTTCTTGCAAATAAGTGATTTTTTGTATTTAATGGCTTATTTAACCCAAATAAACTTGAATGAAGTTTAAATGCTTAAAAAAACCTTTAATTTCAATGCAAAAACCATTTCCAAGATTTTTGGGGTGTTAAATGCATTCAATTCCTCTAATAAGTGTTCAATTTATCGTAATTTGCATTTATTAGCTGCATAAGACATTTGTGTCACAAATAAAGAGGCTAAATTACTTTATTTCTTGAAAATAAGTGATTTTCTTGCATTTAAATGGCTTTTTTGACCAAAATTAAACTTAAATTAAGCATAAATGCTTACAAAAACCTTTACTTTCAATGTAAAAACCATTTCCAACACCTTTTGGGGTGTTAAATGCTTTCAATTCCCTCCAACAAGTGTGAAATTGATCAAAATTTGCATTTATTGGTTGCATAAGACCATTTGTGTCACGAATAAAGAGGCTAAATCACTTCATTTCTTGCAAATAAGTGATTTTCTTGCATTTTAATGACTTATTTAACCCAAATTAAACTTAAATTAAGCATAAATGCTTACAAAAACTTTAATTTCAATGCAAAAACCATTTCCAACACCTTTTGGGGTGTTAAATGCTTCAATTCCCTAAAGTGTGCAATTGATCAAAATTTGCATTTAGTTGCATAAGACCATTTGTGTCACGAATAAAGAGGCTAAATTACTTCATTTCTTGCAAATAAGTGATTTTCTTGCATTTTAATGACTTATTTAACCCAAATTAAACTTAAATTAAGTATAAATGCTTACAAAAACTTTAATTTCAATGCAAAAACCATTTCCAACACCTTTTGGGTGTTAAATGCATTCAATTCCCTCTAATTAAGTGTTCAATTGATCAATTTGCATTATTAGTTGCATAAGACCATTTGTGTCGTGAATAAAGAGGCTAAATTACTTCATTTCATGCAAATAAGTGATTTTCTTGCATTTTAATGGCTTATTTAACAAAACTTAAACTTAAATGAAGTATAAATGCTTACAAAAACCTTTAATTTCAATGCAAAAACCATTTCCAACACCTTTTGGGGTGTTAAATGCATTCAATTCCCTCTAATAAGTGTTCAATTGATCGTAATTTGCATTTATTAGCTGCATAAGACCATTGTGTAACGAATAAAGATGCTAAATTACTTCATTTTTAAAATAAGTGATTTTCTTGCATTTTAATGGCTTATTTACCAAATTAAACTTAAATTAAGTATAAATGCTTACAAAAACCTTTAATTTCAATACAAAAACCTTTTCCAACACCTTTTGGGGTGTTAAATGCATTCAATTCCCTCTATAAGTGTTCAATTGATCATAATTTGCATTTATTAGTTGCATAAGACCATTTGTGTCATGAATAAAGAGGTAAATTACTTCATTTCTTGCAAATAAGTGATTTTTTGCATTTTAATGGCTTATTTAACCCAAATTAAACTTAATGAAGTTAAATGCTTAAAAAAAAACCTTTAATTTCAATGCAAAAACCATTTCCAACACCTTTTGGGGTGTTAAATGCATTCAATTCCTCTAATAAGTGTTCAATTGATCGTAATTTGCATTTATTAGCTGCATAAGACCATTTGTGTCACAAAAAAGAGGCTAAATTACTTTATTTCTTGAAAATAAGTGATTTTCTTGCATTTAATGGCTTTTTGACCAAATTAAACTTAAATTAAGCATAAATGCTTACAAAAACCTTTAATTTCAATGTAAAAACCATTTCCAACACCTTTTGGGGTGTTAAATGCTTCAATTCCCTCCAAAAGTGTGAATTGATCAAATTTGCATTTATTGCATAAGACATTTGTGTCACGAATAAAGAGGCTAAATCACTTCATTTCTTGCAAATAAGTGATTTTCTTGCATTTTAATGGCTTATTTAACCCAAATTAAACTTAAATTAAGTATAAATGCTTACAAAAACTTTTAATTTCAATGNATTTGTGTCTGAATAAAGAGGCTAAATTGCTTCATTTCATGCAAATAAGTGATTTTCTTGCATTTTAATCGCTTATTTAACCAAATTAAACTTGAAGAAGTTTAAATGCTTACAAAAACCTTTAATTTCAATGCAAAAACCATTTCCAACACCTTTTGGGGTGTTAAATGCATTCAATTCCCTATAACAATTGTTCAATTCATCGTAATTTGCATTTATTAGTTGCATAAGACCATTTGTGTCATTAATAAAGAGGCTAAATTACTTCATTTCTGCAAATAAGTGATTCTCTTGCTTTTAATGGCTTATTTAACCCAAATTAAACTTGAATGAAGTATAAATGCTTACAAAAACCTTTAATTTCAATGCAAAAACCATTTCCAACACCTTTTGGGGTGTTAAATGCATTCAATTCCCTATAACAATTGTTCAATCATCGTAATTTGCATTTATTAGTTGCATAAGACCATTTGTGTCACGAATAAAGAGGTTAAATTGCTTCATTTCATGTAAATAAGCGATTTTCTTGCATTTTGATGGCTTATTTAACCCTAATTAAACTTGAATGAAGTATAAATGCTTACAAAAACCTTTAATTTCAACGCAAAAACCATTTCCAACACCTTTTGGGGTGTTAAATGCATTCAATTCCCTCTAATAAGTGTCAATGATCGTAATTTACATTTATTAGTTGCATAAGATTGTGTCACGAATAAAGAGGCTAAATTACTTTATTCATGGAAATAAGTGATTTTCTTGCATTTTAATGGCTATTTAACCCAAATTAAACTTGAAAGAAGTTCAAATGCTTACAAAAAACCTTTAATTTCAATGCAAAAACAATTTCCAACACCTTTTGGGGTGTTAAATGCATCCAATTCCCTCTAATAAGTGTGCAATTGATCATAATTTGCATTTATTAGTTGCATAAGACCATTTGTGTCATTAATAAGAGACTAAATTACTTCATTTTTGCAAATAAGAGATTTTCTTGCATTTTAATGGCTTATTTAACCCAAATTAAACTTGAATGAAGTATAAATGCTTACAAAAACCTTTAATTTCAATGCAAAAACCATTCCAACACCTTTGGGGTGTTAAATGCATTCAATTCCCCTAATAAGTGTGCAATTGATCATAGTTTGCATTTATTAGTTGCATAAGACCATTTGTGTGTCAATAAAGAGGCTAAATTACTTTATTTCTTGCAAATAAGTGATTTTCTTGCATTTTAATGGCTTATTTAACCCAAATTAAACTTGAATGAAGTTAAATGCTTACAAAAACCTTTAATTTCAATGCAAAAACCATTTCCAACACCTTTTGGGGTGTTAAATGCATTCAATTCCCTCTAATAAGTGTTCAATTGATCGTAATTTGCATTTATTAGTTGCATAAGACCATTTGTGTCACGAATAAAGAGGCTAAATTGCTTCATTTCATGCAAATAAGTGATTTTCTTGCATTTTAATGGCTTATTTAACCCAAATTAAACTTGAATGACGTTTAAATGCTTAAAAAGACCTTTAATTTCAATGCAAAAACCATTTCCAACACCTTTTGGGGTGTTAAATGCATTCAATCCCTCTAATAAGTGTTCAATTGATCATAATTTGCATTTATTAGTTGCATAAGACCATTTGTGTCACGAATAAAGAGGCTAAATTACTTCATTTCGTGCAAATAAGTGATTTTCTTGCATTTTAATGGCTTATTTAACCCAAATTAAACTTGAATGAAGTTTAAATGCTTACAAAAACCTTTAATTTCAATGCAAAAACCATTTCCAACACCTTTTGGGGTGTTAAATGCATTCAATTCCCTATAATAAGTGTGCAATTGATCATAATTTGCATTTATTAGTTGCATAAGACCATTTGTGTCATTAATAAAGAGGCTAAATTACTTTATTTCTTGCAAATAAGTGATTTTCTTGCATTTTAATGGCTTATTTAACCCAAATTAAACTTGAATGAAGTATAAATGCTTACAAAAACCTTTAATTTCAATGCAAAAACCATTTCCAACACCTTTTGGGGTGTTAAATGCATTCAATTCCCTCTAATAAGTGTGCAATTGATCGTAATTTGCATTTATTAGTTGCATAAGACCATTTGTGTCATTAATAAAGAGGCTAAATTACTTCATTTCTTGCAAATAAGTGATTTTCTTGCATTTTAATGGCTTATTTAACCCAAATTAAACTTGAATGAAGTATAAATGCTTACAAAAACCTTTAATTTCAATGCAAAAACCATTTCCAACACCTTTTGGGGTGTTAAATGCATTCAATTCCCTCTAATAAGTGTTCAATTGATCGTAATTTGCATTTATTAGTTGCATAAGACCATTTGTGTCACGAATAAAGAGGCTAAATTGTTCATTTCATGCAAATAAGATTTTCTTGCATTTTAATGGCTATTTAACCAAATTAAACTTGAATGAAGTAAATGCTTACAAAAACCTTTAATTTTGCAAAAACATTTCCAACACCTTTTGGGGTGTTAAATGCATTCAATTCCCTCTAATAAGTGTTCAATTGATCGTAATTTGCATTTATTAGTTGCATAAGACCATTTGTGTCACGAATAAAGAGGCTAAATTGCTTCATTTCATGCAAATAAGTGATTTTCTTGCATTTTAATGGCTTATTTAACCCAAATTAAACTGAATGACGTTAAATGCTTAAAAAAACCTTTAATTTCAATGGAAAAACCATTTCCAACACCTTTTGGGGTGTTAAATGCATTCAATCCCTCTAATAAGTGTTCAATTGATCGTAATTTGCATTTATTAGTTGCATAAGACCATTTGTGTCACGAATAAAGAGGCTAAATTACTTCATTTCGTGCAAATAAGTGATTTTCTTGCATTTTAATGGCTTATTTAACCCAAATTAAACTTGAATGAAGTTAAATGCTTACAAAAACCTTTAATTTCAATGCAAAAACCATTTCCAAACCTTTTGGGGTGTTAAATGCATTCAATTCCCTCTAAATAAGTGTGCAATTGATCATAATTTGCATTTATTAGTTGCATAAGACCATTTGTCACGAATAAAGAGGCTAAATTGCTTCATTTCATGCAAATAAGCGATTTTCTTGCATTTTAATGGCTTTTTAACCCAAATTAAACTTGAATGACGTTTAAATGCTTAAAAAAACCTTTAATTTCAATGGAAAAACCATTTCCAACACCTTTTGGGGTGTTAAATGCATTCAATTCCCTCTAATAAGTGTTCAATTGATCGTAATTTGCATTTATTAGTTGCATAAGACCATTTGTGTCACGAATAAAGAGGCTAAATCGCTTTATTTCATGCAAATAAGCGATTTTCTTGCTTTTTAATGGCTTATTTAACCCAAATTAAACTTGAATGACGTTTAAATGCTTAAAAAAACCTTTAATTTCAATGCAAAAACAATTTTCAACACCTTTTGGGGTGTTAAATGCATTCAATTCCCTCTAATAAGTGTTCAATTGATCGTAATTTGCATTTATTAGTTGCATAAGACCATTTGTGTCACGAATAAAGAGGCTAAATCGCTTCATTTCATGCAAATAAGTGATTTTCTTGCATTTTAATGGCTTATTTAACCCAAATTAAACTTGAATGAAGTTTAAATGCTTACAAAAACCTTTAATTTCAATGCAAAAACCATTTCCAACACCTTTTGGGGTGTTAAATGCATTCAATTCCCTCTAATAAGTGTTCAATTGATCGTAATTTGCATTTATTAGTTGCATAAGACCATTTGTGTCACGAATAAAGAGGCTAAATTACTTCATTTCATGCAAATAAGTGATTTTCTTGCATTTTAATGGCTTATTTAACCCAAATTAAACTTGAATGAAGTTTAAATGCTTACAAAAACCTTTAATTTCAATGCAAAAACCATTTCCAACACCTTTTGGGGTGTTAAATGCATTCAATTCCCTCTAATAAGTGTTCAATTGATCGTAATTTGCATTTATTAGTTGCATAAGACCATTTGTGTCACGAATAAAGAGGCTAAATTGCTTCATTTCATGCAAATAAGTGATTTTCTTGCATTTTAATGGCTTATTTAACCCAAATTAAACTTGAATGACGTTTAAATGCTTAAAAAACCTTTAATTTCAATGCAAAAACCATTTCCAACACCTTTTGGGGTGTTAAATGCATTGAAATCCCTCTAATAAGTGTTCAATTGATCATAATTTGCATTTATTAGTTGCATAAGACCATTTGTGTCACGAATAAAGAGGCTAAATTACTTCATTTCGTGCAAATAAGTGATTTTCTTGCATTTTAATGGCTTATTTGACCCAAATTAAACTTGAATGAAGTTTAAATGCTTGCAAAAACCTTTAATTTCAATGCAAAAACCATTTCCAAAACCTTTTGGGGTGTTAAATGCATTCAATTCCCTATAATAAGTGTGCAATTGATCATAATTTGCATTTATTAGTTGCATAAGACCATTTGTGTCACGAATAAAGAGGCTAAATTACTTCATTTCGTGCAAATAAGTGATTTTCTTGCATTTTAATGGCTTATTTGACCCAAATTAAACTTGAATGAAGTTTAAATGCTTGCAAAAACCTTTAATTTCAATGCAAAAACCATTTCCAAAACCTTTTGGGGTGTTAAATGCATTCAATTCCCTATAATAAGTGTGCAATTGATCATAATTTTCATTTATTAGTTGCATAAGACCATTTGTGTCATTAATAAAGAGGCTAAATTACTTTATTTCTTGCAAATAAGTGATTTTCTTGCATTTTAATGGCTTATTTAACCCAAATTAAACTTGAATGAAGTATAAATGCTTACAAAAACCTTCAATTTCAACGCAAAAACCATTTCCAACACCTTTTGGGGTGTTAAATGCATTCAATTCCCTCTAATAAGTGTGCAATTGATCGTAATTTGCATTTATTAGTTGCATAAGACCATTTGTGTCATTAATAAAGAGACTAAATTACTTCATTTTTTGCAAATAAGAGATTTTCTTGCATTTTAATGGCTTATTTAACCCAAATTAAACTTGAATGAAGTATAAATGCTTACAAAAACCTTTAATTTCAATGCAAAAACCATTTCCAACACATTTTGGGCTGTTAAATGCATTCAATTCCCTATAACAATTGTTCAATTCATCGTAATTTGCATTTATTAGTTGCATAAGACCATTTGTGTCACGAATAAAGAGGCTAAATTGGTTCATTTCATGTAAATAAGCGATTTTCTTGCATTTTAATGGCATATTTAACGCAAATTAAACTTGAATGAAGCATAAATGCTTACAAAAACCTTTAATTTTAATGCAAAAAGCATTTCCAACACCTTTTGGGGTGTTAAATGCATTCAATTCCCTCTAATAAGTGTTCAATTGATCGTAATTTGCATTTATTAGTTGCATAAGACCATTTGTGCCACGAATAAAGAGGCTAAATTGCTTCATTTCATGCAAATAACCGATTTTCTTGCATTTTAATGGCTTATTTAACCCAAATTAAACGTGAATGACGTTTAAATGCTTAAAAAAACCTTTAATTTCAATGGAAAAACCATTTCCAACACCTTTTGGGGTGTTAAATGCATTCAAATCCCTCTAATAAGTGTTCAATTGATCGTAATTTGCATTTATTAGTTGCATAAGACCATTTGTGTCACGAATAAAGAGGCTAAATTCCTTCATTTCGTGCAAATAAGTGATTTTCTTGCATTTTAATGGCTTATTTAACCCAAATTAAACTTGAATGAAGTTTAAATGCTTACAAAAACCTTTAATTTCAATGCAAAAACCATTTCCAAAACCTTTTGGGGTGTTAAATGCATTCAATTCCTTATAATAAGTGTGCAATTGATCATAATTTGCATTTATTTGTTGCATAAGACCATTTGTATCACGAATAAACAGGCTAAATTGCTTCATTTCATGCAAATAAGCGATTTTCTTGCATTTTAATGGCTTGTTTAAACCAAATTAAACTTGAATGACGTTTAAATGCTTAAAAAAACCTTTAATTTCAATGGAAAAACCGTTTCCAACACCTTTTGGGGTGTTAAATGCATTCAATTCCCTCTAATAAGTGTCAATTGATCGTAATTTGCATTTATTAGTTGCATAAGACCATTTGTGTCACGAATAAAGAGGCTAAATCTTATTTCATGCAAATAAGCGATTTTCTCCTTGTTAATGGCTTATTAACCCAAATTAAACTTGAATGACGTTTAAATGCTTAAAAAAACCTTTAATTTCAATGCAAAAACATTTCAACACCTTTTGGGGTGTTAAATGCATTCAATTCCCTCTAATAAGTGTTCAATGATCGTAATTTGCATTTATTAGTTGCATAAGACCATTTGTGTCACGAATAAAGAGGCTAAATCGCTTTATTTCATGCAAATAAGTGATTTTCCTTGCATTTTAATGGCTTATTTAACCCAAATTAAACTGAAAGAAGTTTAAATGCTTACAAAACCTTTAATTTCAACAAAAACCATTTCAACACCTTTTGGGGTGTTAAATGCATTCAATTCCCTCTAATAAGTGTTCAATCGATCGTAATTTGCATTTATTAGTTGCATAAGACATTTGTGTCACGAATAAAGAGGCTAAATTACTTCATTTCAAATAAGTGATTTTCTTGCATTTTAATGGCTTGTTTAACCCAAATTAAACTTGAAAGAAGTTTAAATGCTTACAAAAACCTTTAATTTCAATGCAAAAACCATTTCCAACACCTTTTGGGGTGTTAAATGCATTCAATTCCCTTTAATAAGTGTTCAATTGATCGTAATTTGCATTTATTAGATGCATAAGACCATTTGTGCCACGAATAAAGAGGCTAAATTGCTTCATTTCATGCAAATAACCGATTTTCTTGCATTTTAATGGCTTATTTAACCCAAATTAAACTTGAATGACGTTTAAATGCTTAAAAAAACCTTTAATTTCAATGCAAAAACCATTTCCAACACCTTTTGGGGTGTTAAATGCATTGAAATCCCTCTAATAAGTGTTCAATTGATCATAATTTGCATTTATTAGTTGCATAAGACCATTTGTGTCACGAATAAAGAGGCTAAATTACTTCATTTCGTGCAAATAAGTGATTTTCTTGCATTTTAATGGCTTATTTGACCCAAATTAAACTTGAATGAAGTTTAAATGCTTGCAAAAACCTTTAATTTCAATGCAAAAAACCATTTCCAAACCTTTTGGGGTGTTAAATGCATTCAATTCCCTATAATAAGTGTGCAATTGATCATAATTTGCATTTTTAGTTGCATAAGACCATTTGTGTCACGAATAAAGAGGCTAAATTACTTCATTTCGTGCAAATAAGTGATTTTCTTGCATTTTAATGGCTTATTTGACCCAAATTAAACTTGAATGAAGTTTAAATGCTTGCAAAAACCTTTAATTTCAATGCAAAAACCATTTCCAAACCTTTTGGGGTTGTTAAATGCATTCAATTCCCTCTAATAAGTGTGTGCAATTGATCTAATTTGCTTTATTAGTTGCATAAGACCATTTGTGTCATTATAAAGAGGCTAAATTACTTTTCTTGCAAATAAGTGATTTTCTTGCATTTTAATGGCTTATTTAACCAAATTAAACTTGAATGAAGTATAAATGCTTACAAAAACCTTCAATTTCAACGCAAAAAACCATTTCCAACACCTTTGGGGTGTTAAATGCATTCAATTCCCTCTAATAGTGTGCAATTGATCGTAATTTGCATTTATTAGTTGCATAAGACCATTGTGTCATTAATAAAGAGGCTAAATTACTTCATTTTTTGCAAAATAAGTGATTTTCTTGCATTTTAATGGCTTATTTAACCCAAATTAAACTTGAATGAAGTATTAAATGCTTACAAAAACCTTTAATTTCAATGCAAAAAACCATTTCCAACACCTTTTGGGTGTTAAATGCATTCAATTCCCTATAACAATTGTTCAATTGATCGTAATTTGCATTTATTAGTTGCATAAGACCATTTGTGTCACGATAAAGAGGCTAAATTCTTCATTTCATGTAAATAAGCGATTTTCTTGCATTTTAATGGCTTATTTAACCCAAATTAAACTTGAATGAAGCATAAATGCTTACAAAACCTTTAATTTCAATGCAAAAACCATTTCCAACACCTTTTGGGTGTTAAATGCATTCAATTCCCTCTAATAAGTGTTCAATTGATCGTAATTTGCATTTATTAGTTGCATAAGACCTTTGTGCCACGATAATAAAGAGGCTAAATTGCTTCATTTCATGCAAATAAGCGATTTTCTTGCATTTTAATGGCTTATTTAACCCAAATTAAACTTGAATGACGTTTAAATGCTTAAAAAAACCTTTAATTTCAATGGAAAAACCATTTCCAACACCTTTTGGGGTGTTAAATGCATTCAAATCCCTCTAATAAGTGTTCAATTGATCGTAATTTGCATTTATTAGTTGCATAAGACCATTTGTGTCACGAATAAAGAGGCTAAATTACTTCATTTCGTGCAAATAAGTGATTTTCTTGCATTTTAATGGCTTATTTAACCCAAATTAAACTTGAATGAAGTTTAAATGCTTACAAAAACCTTTAATTTCAATGCAAAAACCATTTCCAAAACCTTTTGGGGTGTTAAATGCATTCAATTCCCTATAATAAGTGTGCAATTGATCATAATTTGCATTTATTTGTTGCATAAGACCATTTGTATCACGAATATAAATAAACAGGCTAAATTGCTTCATTTCTTGCAAATAAGCGATTTTCTTGCATTTTAATGGCTTTTTAACACCAAATTAAACTTGAATGACGTTTAAATGCTTACAAAAAACCTTTTAATTTCAATGGAAAAAACCATTTCCAAACCTTTTGGGGTGTTAAATGCATTCAATTCCCTCTAATAAGTGTTCAANAAAACCATTTCCAACACCTTTTGGGGTGTTAAATGCATTCAATTCCCTCTAATAAGGGTTCAATTGATCGTAATTTGCATTTATTAGTTGCATAAGATCATTTTTGTCACGAATAAAGAGGCTAAATTACTTCATTTCATTTAAATAAGTGATTTTCTTGCATTTTAATGGCTTATTTAACCCAAATTAAACTTGAAAGAAGTTTAAATGCTTACAAAAACCTTTAATTTCAATGCAAAAACAATTTCCAACCCCTTTTGGGGTGTTAAATGCATTTAATTCCCTCTAATAAGTGTGCAATTGATCATAATTTGCATTTATTAGTTGCATAAGACCATTTGTGTCATTAATAAAGAGGCTAAATTACTTTATTTCTTGCAAATAAGTGATTTTCTTGCATTTTAATGGCATATTTAACCCAAATTAAACTTGAATGAAGCATAAATGCTTACAAAAACCTTTAATTTTAATGCAAAAACCATTTCCAACACCTTTTGGGGTATTAAATGCATTCAATTCCCTCTAACAAGTGTTCAATTGATCGTAATTTGCATTTATTAGTTGCATAAGACCATTTGTGTCACGAATAAAGAGGCTAAATTCCTTCATTTCATGCAAATAAGCGATTTTCTTGCATTTTAATGGCTTATTTAACCCAAATTAAACTTGAATGAAGTTTAAATGCTTACAAAAACCTTTAATCTCAATGCAAAAACCATTTCCAACACCTTTTGGGTGTTAAATGCATTCAATTCCCTTAATAAGTGTGCAATTGATCAAATTTGCATTTATTAGTTGCATAAGACATTTGTGTCACGAATAAAGAGGCTAAATTACTTCATTTTGCAAATAAGTGATTTTCTTGCATTTTAATGGCTTATTTAACCCAAATTAAACTTGAATGAAGTTTAAATGTTACAAAACCTTTAATTTCAATGCAAAAACATTTCCACACCTTTTGGGGTGTTAAATGCATTCAATTCCCTCTAATAAGTGTGCAATTGATCAGAATTTGCATTTATTAGTTGCATAAGACCATGTCAATAAAAGAGGCTAAATTACTTTATTTCTTGCAAATAAGTGATTTTCTTGCATTTTAATGGCATATTTAACCCAAATTAAACTTGAATGAAGCATAAATGCTTACAAAAACCTTTAATTTCAATGCAAAAACCATTTCCAACACCTTTTGGGTGTTAAATGCATTCAATTCCCTCTAATAAGTGTTCAATTGATCGTAATTTGCATTTATTAGTTGCATAAGTCCATTTGTGTCACGAATAAAGAGGCTAAATTCTTCATTTCATGCAAATAAGTGATTTTCTTGCATTTTAATGGCTTATTTAACCCAAATTAACTGAATGATTTAAATGCTTAAAAAACCTTTAATTTCAATGCAAAAACCATTTCCAACACCTTTTGGGGTGTTAAATGCATTCAATTCCCTCTAATAAGTGTTCAATTGATCGTAATTTGCATTTATTAGTTGCATAAGACCATTTGTGTCACGAATAAAGAGGCTAAATTATTTCATTTTGTGCAAATAAGTGATTTTCCTGCATTTTAATGGCTTATTTAACCCAAATTAAACTTGAATGAAGTTTAAATGCTTACAAAAACCTTTAATTTCAATGCAAAAACCATTTCCAACACCTTTTGGGGTGTTAAATGCATTCAATTCCCTCTAATAAGTGTGCAATTGATCATAATTTGCATTTATTAGTTGCATAAGACCATTAGTGTTAATAATAAGAGGCTAAATTACTTTATTTCTTGCAAATAAGTGATTTTCTTGCATTTTAATGGCATATTTAACCCAAATTAAACTTGAATGAAGCATAAATGCTTACAAAAACCTTTAATTTTAATGCAAAAACCATTTCCAACACCTTTGGGTGTTAAATGCATTCAATTCCCTCTAATAAGTGTTCAATTGATCGTAATTTGCATTTATTAGTTGCATAAGACCATTTGTGTCACGAATAAAGAGGCTAAATTCCTTCATTTCATGCAAATAAGCGATTTTCTTGCATTTTAATGGCTTATTTAACCCAAATTTAACGTGAATGACGTTTAAATGCTTAAAAAAACTTTAATTTCAATGGAAAAACCATTTCCAACACCTTTTGGGGTGTTAAATTTCAATCCCTCTAATAAGTGTTCAATTNTAAACTTGAATGAAGTTTAAATGCTTACAAAAAACCTTTAATTGCAATGCAAAAACCATTTCCAACACCTTTTGGGGTGTTAAATGCATTCAATTCCCTCTAATAAGTGTGCAATTGATCCTAATTTTTATTTATTAGTTGCTTAAAACCATTTGTGTCACGAATAAAGAGGCTAAATTACTTCATTTCTTAAAAATAAGTGATTTTATTGCATTTTAATGGCATATTTAACCCAAATTAACCTTAAATTAAGTATAAATGCTTACAAAAACCTTTAATTGCAATGCCAAAACCATTTCCAACACCTTTTGGGGTGTTAAATGCATTCAATTCCCTCTAATAAGTGTTTAATTGATCGTAATTTGCATTTATTAGTTGCATAAGACCATTTGTGTCAAGAATAAAAAGGCTAAATTAGTTTATTTCTTGAAAATAATTGATTTTCTTGCATTTTAATAGCTTATTTAACCCAAATTAAACTTAAATTAAGTATAAATACTCTAATAAGTGTTTAATTGATCGTAATTTACATTTATTAGCTACATAAGACCATTTGTGTCTTGAATAAAGAGGCTAAATTACTTCATTTCTTGAAAGTAAGTGATTTTCTTGCATTTTGATGGCTTATTTAACCCAAATTAAACTTAAATTAAGTATAAATGCTTACAAAAACCTTTAATTGCAATGCAAAAACCATTTCCAACACCTTTTGGGGTGTTAAATGCATTCAATTCCCTCTAATAAGTGTGCAATTGATCCTAATTTTTATTTATTAGTTGCTTAAAACCTTTTGCGTCACGAATAAAGAGGCTAAATTACTTCATTTCTTGAAAATAAGTGATTTTCTTGCATTTTAATAGCTTATTTAACCCAAATTAAACTTAAATTAAGTATAAATACTTACAAAAACCTTTAATTTCGATCCAAAAACCATTTCCAACACCTTTTGGGGTGTTAAATGCATTTAATTCTTTCTAATAAGTGTGGAATTGATCCTACTTTGCATTTGCTAGTTGCATAAGACCGTTTGTGTCACGAATGAAGAGGCTAAATTACTTCATTTCTTAAAAATAAGTGATTTTCTTGCATTCTAATGGCTTATTTAACCTAAATTTAGCTTAAATTAACTATAAATGCTTACAAAAACTTTTAATTTCAATGCAAAAACCATTTCCAACACCTTTTGGGGTGTTAAATGCATTCAATTCCCTCTGATAAGTGTGCAATTGATTGTAATTTGCATTTATTAGTTGCTTAAAACCATTTGTGTCATGAATAAAGAGGTTAAATTACTTCATTTCTTGAAAATAGGTGATTTTCTTGCATTTTAACGGCTTATTTAACCCAAATTAAACTTAAATAAAGTATAAATGCTTACAAAATCCTTTTATTTCAATGCAAAAACCATTTCCAACACCTTTTGGGGTGTTAAATGCATTCAATTCCCTCTAATAAGTGTTTAATTGATCGTAATTTACATTTATTAGCTACATAAGACCATTTGTGTCATGAATAAAGAGGCTAAATTACTTCATTTCTTGAAAATAAGTGATTTTCTTGCATTTTGATGACTTATTTAACCCAAATTAAACTTAAATTAAGTATAAATGCTTACAAAAACCTTTAATTGCAATGCAAAAACCATTTCCAAAACCTTTTGGGGTGTTAAATGCATTCAATTCCCTCTAATAAGTGTGCAATTGATCCTAATTTTTATTTATTAGTTGCTTAAAACCATTTGTGTCACGAATAAAGAGGCTAAATTACTTCATTTCTTGAAAATAAGTGATTTTTCTTGCATTTTAATAGCTTATTTAACCCAAATTAAACTTAAATTAAGTATAAATGCTTACAAAAACCTTTAATTTCAATGCAAAAACCATTTCCAACACCTTTTGGGGTGTTAAATGCATTTAATTCCCTCTAATAAGTGTGGAATTGATCCTAATTTGCATTTGCTAGTTGCATAAGACCGTTTGTGTCACGAATGAAGAGGCTAAATTACTTCATTTCTTAAAAATAATGATTTTCTTGCATTCTAAATGGCTTATTTAACCTAAATTTAGCTTAAATTAACTATAAATGCTAAAAAAACTTTTAATTTCAATGCAAAAACCATTTCCAACACCTTTTGGGGTGTTAAATGCATTCAATTCCTCTGATAAGTGTGCAATGATTGTAATTTGCATTTATTAGTTGCTTAAAACCATTTGTGTCACGAATAAAGAGGTTAAATTACTTCATTTCTTGAAAATAGGTGATTTTTTGCATTTAAACGGCTTATTTAACCCAATTAAACTTAAATTAAGTATAAATGCTTACAAAAACCTTAATTTTTCAATGCAAAAACCATTTCCAACACCTTTTGGGGTGTTAAATGCATTTAATTCCCTCGAATAACTGTGGAATTGATCTAATTTGCATTTACTAGTTGCATAAGACCGGTTGTGTCACGAATGAAGAGGCTAAATTACTTCATTTCTTGAAAATAAGTTGATTTTCTTGCATTTTAACGGCTTATTTAACCCAAATTAAACTTAAATTAAGTATAAATGCTTACAAAAACCTTTAATTGCAATGCAAAAACCATTTCCAACACCTTTTGGGGTGTTAAATGCATTCAATTCCCTTTAATAAGTGTTAAATTGATCGTAATTTGTATTTATTAGTTGCATAAGACCATTTGTGTCAAGAACAAATAGGCTAAATTATTTCATTTCTTGAAAATAAGTGATTTTCTTGCATTTTAATGGCTTATTTAACCCAAATTAAACTTGAATGAAGTTTAAATGCTTACAAAAACCTTTAATTGCAATGCAAAAACCATTTCCAACACCTTTTGGGGTGTTAAATGCATTCAATTCCCTCCAATAAGTGTGCAATTGATCCTAATTTTTATTTATTGGTTGCTTAAAACCATTTGTGTCACGAATAAAGAGGCTAAATTACTTCATTTCTTAAAAATAAGTGATTTTATTGCATTTTAATGATCTATTTAACCCAAATTAACCTTAAATTAAGTATAAATGCTTACAAAAACCTTTAATTGCAATGCCAAAACCATTTCCAACACCTTTTGGGGTGTTAAATGCATTCAATTCCCTCTAATAAGTGTTTAATTGATCGTAATTTGCATTATTAGTTGCATAAGACCATTTGTGTCAAGAATAAAAAGGCTAAATTAGTTTATTTCTTGAAAATAATTGATTTTCTTGCATTTTAATAGCTTATTTAACCCAAATTAAACTTAAANAATGCTTACAAAAACCTTTAATTTCAATGCAAAAACCATTTCCAACACCTTTTGGGGTGTTAAATGCATTTAATTCCTCTAATAAGTGTGGAATTGATCCTATTTGCATTTGCTAGTTGCATAAGACCGTTGTGTGTCACGAATGAAGAGGCTATTAATACTTACTTCATTTCTTAAAATAAGTGATTTTCTTGCATTCTAATGGCTTATTTAACCTAAATTTAGCTTAAATTAACTATAAATGCTTAAAAAAACTTTTAATTTCAATGCAAAAACCATTTCCAACACCTTTTGGGGTGTTAAATACATTCAATTCCCTCTGATAAGTGTGCAATTGATTGTAAATTGCATTTATTAGTTGCTTAAAACCATTTGTGTCACGAATAAAGAGGTTAAATTACTTCATTTCTTGAAAATAGGTGATTTTCTTGCATTTTAACGACTTATTACCCAAATTAAACTTAAATTAAGTATAAATGCTTACCAAAAACCTTTAATTGCAATGCAAAAACCATTTCCACACCTTTTGGGTGTTAATGCATTCAATTCCCTTTAATAAGTGTTAAATTGATCGTAATTTGTATTATTAGTTGCATAAGACATTTGTGTCAAGAACAAATAGGCTCTAAATTTTTATTTCTTGAAAATAAGTGATTTTCTTGCATTTTAATGGCTTATTTAACCCAAATTAAACTTAAATTGAGTATAAATACTCTAATAAGTGTGGAATTGATCCTAATTTGCATTTGCTAGTTGCATAAGACCGTTTGTGTCATGAATGAAAAGGCTAAATTACTTCATTTCTTAAAAATAAGTGATTTTCTTGCATTCTAATGGCTTATTTAACCTAAATTTAGCTTAAATTAACTATAAATGCTTACAAAAACTTTTAATTTCAATGCAAAAACCATTTCCAACACCTTTTGGGGTGTTAAATGCATTCAATTTCCTCTAATAAGTGTGCAATTGATTGTAATTTGCATTTATTAGTTGCTTAAAACCATTTGTGTCACGAATAAAGAGGTTAAATTACTTCATTTCTTGAAAATAGGTGATTTTCTTGCATTTTAACGGCTTATTTAACCCAAATTAAACTTAAATAAAGTATAAATGCTTACAAAATCCTTTAATTTCAATGCAAAAACCATTTCCAACACCTTTTGGGGTGTTAAATGCATTCAATTCCCTCTAATAAGTGTTTAATTGATCGTAATTTACATTTATTAGCTGCATAAGACCATTTGTGTCATGAATAAAGAGGCTAAATTACTTCATTTTTTGAAAATAAGTGATTTTCTTGCATTTTAATGGCTTATTTAACCCAAATTAAACTTGAATGAAGCTTAAATGCTTACAAAAACCTTTAATTGCAATGCAAAAACCATTTCCAACACCTTTTGGGGTGTTAAATGCATTCAATTCCCTCTAATAAGTGTGCAATTGATCCTAATTTTTATTTATTAGTTGCTTAAAACCATTTGTGTCACGAATAAAGAGGCTAAATTACTTCATTTCTTAAAAATAAGTTATTTTATTGCATTTTAATGGCCTATTTAACCCAAATTAACCTTAAATTAAGTATAAATGCTTACAAAAACCTTTAATTGCAATGCCAAAACCTTTTCCAACACCTTTTGGGGTGTTAAATGCATTCAATTCCCTCTAATAAGTGTTTAATTGATCGTAATTTGCATTTATTAGTTGCATAAGACCATTTGTGTCAAGAATAAAAAGGCTAAATTAGTTTATTTCTTGAAATAATTGATTTTCTTGCCATTTTAATAGCTTATTTAACCCAAATTAAAACTTAAATTAAGTATAAATACTCTAATAAGTGTTTAATTGATCGTAATTTACATTTATTAGCTACATAAGACCATTTGTGTCATGAATAAAGAGGCTAAATTACTTCATTTCTTGAAAATAAGTGATTTTCTTGCATTTTGATTGCTTATTTAACCCAAATTAAACTTAAATTAAGTATAAATGCTTACAAAAACCTTTAATTGCAATGCAAAAACCATTTCCAACACCTTTTGGGGTGTTAAATGCATTCAATTCCCTCTAATAAGTGTGCAATTGATCCTAATTTTTATTTATTAGTTGCTTAAAACCTTTTGTGTCACGAATAAAGAGGCTAAATTACTTCATTTCTTGAAAATAAGTGATTTTCTTGCATTTTAATAGCTTATTTAACCCAAATTAAACTTAAATTAAGTATAAATGCTTACAAAAACCTTTAATTTCGATGCAAAAACCATTTCCAACACCTTTTGGGGTGTTAAATGCATTTAATTCCCTCTAATAAGTGTGGAATTGATCCTAATTTGCATTTGCTAGTTGCATAAGACCGTTTGTGTCACGAATGAAGAGGCTAAATTACTTCATTCTTAAAATAAGTGATTTTCTTGCATTCTAATGGCTTATTTAACCTAAATTTAGCTTAAATTAACTATAAATGCTTACAAAAACTTTTAATTGCAATGCCAAAACCTTTTCCAACACCTTTTGGGGTGTTAAATGCATTCAATTCCCTCTAATAAGTGTTTAATTGATCGTAATTTGCATTTATTAGTTGCATAAGACCATTTGTGTCAAGAATAAAAAGGCTAAATTAGTTTATTTCTTGAAAATAATTGATTTTCTTGCATTTTAATAGCTTATTTAACCCAAATTAAACTTAAATTAAGTATAAATACTCTAATAAGTGTTTAATTGATCGTAATTTACATTTATTAGCTACATAAGACCATTTGTGTCATGAATAAAGAGGCTAAATTACTTCATTTCTTGAAAATAAGTGATTTTCTTGCATTTTGATGGCTTATTTAACCCAAATTAAACTTAAATTAAGTATAAATGCTTACAAAAACCTTTAATTGCAATGCAAAAACCATTTCCAACACCTTTTGGGGTGTTAAATGCATTTAATTCCCTCTAATAAGTGTGGAATTGATCCTAATTTGCATTTGCTAGTTGCATAAGACCGTTTGTGTCACGAATGAAGAGGCTAAATTACTTCATTTCTTAAAAATAAGTGATTTTCTTGCATTCTAATGGCTTATTTAACCTAAATTTAGCTTAAATTAACTATAAATGCTTAAAAAAACTTTTAATTTCAATGCAAAAACCATTTCCAACACCTTTTGGGGTGTTAAATACATTCAATTCCCTCTGATAAGTGTGCAATTGATTGTAATTTGCATTTATTAGTTGCTTAAAACCATTTGTGTCACGAATAAAGAGGTTAAATTACTTCATTTCTTGAAAATAGGTGATTTTCTTGCATTTTAACGGCTTATTTAACCCAAATTAAACTTAAATTAAGTATAAATGCTTACAAAAACCTTTAATTTCAATGCAAAAACCATTTCCAACACCTTTTGGGGTGTTAAATGCATTTAATTCCCTCTAATAACTGTGGAATTGATCCTAATTTGCATTTACTAGTTGCATAAGACCGGTTTGTGTCACGAATGAAGAGGCTAAATTACTTCATTTCTTGAAAATAAGTTGATTTTCTTGCATTTTAACGGCTTATTTAACCCAAATTAAACTTAAATTAAGTATAAATGCTTACAAAAACCTTTAATTGCAATGCAAAAACCATTTCCAACACCTTTTGGGGTGTTAAATGCATTCAATTCCCTTTAATAAGTGTTCAATTGATCGTAATTTGTATTTATTAGTTGCATAAGACCATTTGTGTCAAGAACAAATAGGCTAAATTATTTCATTTCTTGAAAATAAGTGATTTTCTTGCATTTTAATGGCTTATTTAACCCAAATTAAACTTAAATTGAGTATAAATACTCTAATAAGTGTGGAATTGATCCTAATTTGCATTTGCTAGTTGCATAAGACCGTTTGTGTCACGAATGAAGAGGCTAAATTACTTCATTTCTTAAAAATAAGTGATTTTCTTGCATTCTAATGGCTTATTTAACCTAAATTTAGCTTAAATTAACTATAAATGCTTACAAAAACTTTTAATTTCAATGCAAAAACCATTTCCAACACCTTTTGGGGTGTTAAATGCATTCAATTCCCTCTAATAAGTGTGCAATTGATTGTAATTTGCATTTATTAGTTGCTTAAAACCATTTGTGTCACGAATAAAGAGGTTAAATTACTTCATTTCTTGAAAATAGGTGATTTTCTTGCATTTTAACGGCTTATTTAACCCAAATTAAACTTAAATAAAGTATAAATGCTTACAAAATCCTTTAATTTCAATGCAAAAACCATTTCCAACACCTTTTGGGGTGTTAAATGCATTCAATTCCCTCTAATAAGTGTTTAATTGATCGTAATTTACATTTATTAGCTGCATAAGACCATTTGTGTCATGAATAAAGAGGCTAAATTACTTCATTTTTTGAAAATAAGTGATTTTCTTGCATTTTAATGGCTTATTTAACCCAAATTAAACTTGAATGAAGTTTAAATGCTTACAAAAACCTTTAATTGCAATGCAAAAACCATTTCCAACACCTT
This sequence comes from Carallia brachiata, assembly GCA_021464245.1. NCBI lineage: Eukaryota > Viridiplantae > Streptophyta > Magnoliopsida > Malpighiales > Rhizophoraceae > Carallia > Carallia brachiata. The sequence goes on along the minus strand of JADCRB010000028.1, from coordinate 3,013,443 downwards.
TTAGGGTGTTAAATGCATTCAATTCCCTCTAATAAGTGTTTAATTGATCGTAATTTGCATTTATTAGTTGCATAAGACCATTTGTGTCAAGAATAAAAAGGCTAAATTAGTTTATTTCTTTAAAATAATTGATTTTCTTGCATTTTAATATCTTATTTAACCCAAATTAAACTTAAATTGAGTATAAATACTCTAATAAGTGTTTAATTGATCGTAATTTACATTTATTAGCTGCATAAGACCATTTGTGTCATGAATAAAGAGGCTAAATTACTTCATTTCCTGAAAATAAGTGATTTTCTTGCATTTTAATGGCTTATTTAACCCAAATTAAACTTAAATTAAGTATAAATACTCTAATAAGTGTTTAATTGATCGTAATTTACATTTATTAGCTGCATAAGACCATTTGTGTCATGAATAAAGAGGCTAAATTTCTTCATTTCTTGAAAATAAGTGATTTTCTTGCATTTTGATGGCTTATTTAACCCAAATTAAACTTAAATTAAGTATAAATACTTACAAAAACCATGAATTTCAATGCAAAAACCATTTCCAACACCTTTTGGGGTGTTAAATGCATTCAATTCCCTCTAATAAGTGTGCAATTGATCCTAATTTTTATTTATTAGTTGCTTAAAACCATTTATGTCACGAATAAAGAGGCTAAATTACTTCATTTCCTGAAAATAAGTGATTTTCTTGCATTCTAATGGCTTATTTAACCTAAATTAAGTATAAATGCTTACAAAAACCTTTAATTTCAATGCAAAAACCATTTCAAACACCTTTTGGGGTGTTAAATGCATTCAATTTCCTCTAATAAGTGTGCAATTGATCCTAATTTGTATTTATTAGTTGCTTAAAACCATTTGTGTCACGAATAAAGAGGCTAAATTACTTCATTTCTTGAAAATAAGTGATTTTCTTGCATTTTGATGCTTATTTAACCAAATTAAACTTAAATAAAGTATAAATGCTTACAAAAACCTTTAATTTCAATGCAAAAACCATTTCTAACACATTTTGGGGTGTTAAATGCATTCAATTGCCTCTAATAAGTGTGCAATTGATCCTAATTTGCATTTATTAGTTGCATAAGACCATTTTTATCACGAATAAAGAGGCTAATTACTTCATTTTTTGAAATAAGTGATTTTCTTGCATTTTTAATAGCTTATTAACCCAAATTAACCTTAAATTAAGTATAAATGTTACAAAAATCTTTATTTCAATGCAAAACCATTTCCAACACCTTTTTGGGTGTTAATACATTCAATTCCATCTAACAACTGTTCAATTGATCGTAATTTGCATTTATTAGCTTTAAAACCATTTGTGTCACAATAAAGAGGCTAAATTACTTCATTTCTTAAAATAAGTGATTTTCTTGCATTTAATAGCTTATTTAACCCAAATTAAACTTAAATAAGTATAATGCTTACAAAAACCTTTAATTTCAATGTAAAAACCATTTTCAACACCTTTTGGGGTGTTAAATGCTTTCAATTCCCTCTAACAACTGTTCAATTGATCGTAATTTGCATTTATTAGTTGTATAAGACCATTTGTGTCAAGAATAAAGAGGTTAAATTATTTCATTTCTTGAAAATAAGTGATTTTATTGCATTTTAATGGCCTATTTAACCCAAATTAACCTTAAATTAAGTATAAATGCTTACAAAAACCTTTAATTGCAATGCAAAAACCATTTCCAACACCTTTTGGGGTGTTAAATGCATTCAACTCCCTCTAATAAGTGTTTAATTGATCGTAATTTACATTTATTAGCTGCATAAGACCATTTGTGTCAAGAATAAATAGGCTAAATTACTTCATTTCTTGAAAATAAGTGATTTTCTTGCATTTTAATGGCTTATTTAACCCAAATTAAACTTGAATGAAGTTTAAATGCTTACAAAAACCTTTAATTGCAATGCAAAAACCATTTCCAACACCTTTTGGGGTGTTAAATGCATTCAATTCCCTCTAATAAGTGTTCAATTGATCCTAATTTGCATTTATTAGTTGCATAAGACCATTTCTGTCATGAATAAAGAGGCTAAATTACTTCATTTTTGGAAAATAAGTGATTTTCTTGCATTTTAATGGCTTATTTAACCCAAATTAACCTTAAATTAAGTATAAATGATTACAAAAATCTTTTATTTCAATGCAAAAACCATTTCCAACACCTTTTGGGGTGTTAAATGCATTGAATTCCCTCTAACAACTGTTCAATTGATCGTAATTTGCATTTATTAGTTGCTTAAAACCATTTGTATCACGAATAAAGAGGCTAAATTACTTCATTTCTTGAAAATAAGTGATTTTCTTGCATTTTAATAGCTTATTTAACCCAAATTAAACTTAAATAAAGTATAAATGCTTACAAAAACCTTTAATTTCACTGTAAAAACCATTTTCAACACCTTTTGGGGTGTTAAATGCTTTCAATTCCCTCTAACAACTGTTCAATTGATCGTAATTTGCATTTATTAGTTGCATAAGACCATTTGTGTCAAGAATAAAGCGGTTAAATTATTTCATTCCTTGAAAATAAGTGATTTTATTGCATTTTAAAGGATTATTTAACCCAAATTAACCTTAAATTAAGTATAAATGCTTACAAAAACCTTTAATTGCAATGCAAAAACCATTTCCAACACCTTTTGGGGTGTTAAATGCATTCAATTCCCTCTAATAAGTGTTCAATTGATCGTAATTTGCATTCATAAGTTGCATAAGACCATTTGTGTCAAGAATAAATAGGCTAAATTAGTTTATTTCTTGAAAATAAGTGATTTTCTTGCATTTTAACGGCTTATTTAACCCAAATTAAACTTAAATTAAGTATAAATGCTTACAAAAACCTTTAATTGCAATGCAAAAACCATTTCCAACACCTTTTGGGGTGTTAAATGCATTCAATTCCCTTTAACAAGTGTTCAATTGATCGTAATTTGTATTTATTAGTTGCATAAGACCATTTGTGTCAAGAACAAATAGGCTAAATTATTTCATTTCTTGAAAATAAGTGATTTTCTTGCATTTTAATGGCTTATTTAACCCAAATTAAACTTAAATTGAGTATAAATACTCTAAGTGTGAAATTGATCCTAATTTGCATTTGCTAGTTGCATAAGACCGTTTGTGTCACGAATGAAGAGGCTAAATTATCATTTCTTAAAAATAAGTGATTTTCTTGCATTCTAATGGCTTATTTAACCTAAATTTAGCTTAAATTAACTATAAATGCTTACAAAAACTTTAATTTCAATGCAAAAACCATTTCCAACACCTTTTTGGGGTGTTAAATGCATTCAATTCCCTCTAATAAGTGTGAATTGATTGTAATTTGCATTTATTAGTTGCTTAAAACCATTTGTGTCACGAATAAAGAGGTTAAATTACTTCATTTCTTGAAAATAGGTGATTTCTTGCATATTTTAACGGCTTATTTAACCCAAATTAAACTTAAATAAAGTATAAATGCTTACAAAATCCTTTAATTTCAATGCAAAAACCATTTCCAACACCTTTTGGGGTGTTAAATGCATTCAATTCCCTCTAATAGTTTTAATTGATCGTAATTTACATTTATTAGCTGCAATAAGACCATTTGTGTCATGATAAAGAGGCTAAATTACTTCATTTTTGAAAATAAGTGATTTTCTTGCATTTTAATGGCTTATTTAACCCAAATTAAACTTGAATGAAGTTTAAATGCTTACAAAAACCTTTAATTGCAATGCAAAAACCATTTCCAACACCTTTTAGGGTGTTAAATGCATTCAATTCCCTCTAATAAGTGTTTAATTGATCGTAATTTGCATTTATTAGTTGCATAAGACCATTTGTGTCAGAATAAAAGGCTAAATTAGTTTATTTCTTTAAAATAATTGATTTTCTTGCATTTTAATATCTTATTAACCCAAATTAAACTTAAATTGAGTATAATACTCTAATAAGTGTTTAATTGATCGTAATTTACATTTATTAGCTGCATAAGACCATTTGTGTCATGAATAAAGAGGCTAAATTACTTCATTTCCTGAAAATAAGTGATTTTCTTGCATTTTAATGGCTTATTTAACCCAAATTAAACTTAAATTAAGTATAAATACTCTAATAAGTGTTTAATTGATCGTAATTTACATTTATTAGCTGCATAAGACCATTTGTGTCATGAATAAAGAGGCTAAATTTCTTCATTTCTTGAAAATAAGTGATTTTCTTGCATTTGATGGCTTATTTAACCCAATTAAACTTAAATTAAGTATAAATACTTACAAAACCATGAATTTCAATGCAAAAACCATTTCCAACACCTTTTGGGGTGTTAAATGCATTCATCCTCTAATAAGTGTGCAATTGATCCTAATTTTTATTTATTAGTTGCTTAAAACCATTTACGTCACGAATAAAGAGGCTAAATTACTTCATTTCCTGAAAATAAGTGATTTTCTTGCATTCTAATGGCTTATTTAACCTAAATTAAACTTAAATTAAGTATAAATGCTTACAAAAACCTTTAATTTCAATGCAAAAACCATTTCAAACACCTTTTGGGGTGTTAAATGCATTCAATTTCCTCTAATAAGTGTGCAATGATCCTAATTTGTATTTTTAGTTGCTTAAAACCATTTGTGTCACGAATAAAGAGGCTAAATTACTTCATTTCTTGAAAATAAGTGATTTTCTTGCATTTTGATGGCTTATTTAACCCAAATTAAACTTAAATAAAGTATAAATGCTTACAAAAACCTTTAATTTCAATGCAAAAACCATTTCTAACACATTTTGGGGTGTTAAATGCATTCAATTGCCTCTAATAAGTGTGCAATTGATCCTAATTTGCATTTATTAGTTGCATAAGACCATTTTTATCACGAATAAAGAGGCTAAATTACTTCATTTTTTGAAAATAAGTGATTTTCTTGCATTTTAATAGCTTATTTAACCCAAATTAACCTTAAATTAAGTATAAATGATTACAAAAATCTTTTATTTCAATGCAAAAACCATTTCCAACACCTTTTTGGGTGTTAAATACATTCAATTCCATCTAACAACTGTTCAATTGATCGTAATTTGCATTTATTAGCTGCTTAAAACCATTTGTGTCACGAATAAAGAGGCTAAATTACTTCATTTCTTAAAAATAAGTGATTTCTTGCATTTTAATAGCTTATTTAACCCNAGAGGCTAAATTACTTCATTTCTCGCAAATTAGTGATTTTCTCGCATTTTAATGACTTATTTAACCCAAATTAAACTTAAATAAAGTATAAAAGCTTACGAAAACGTTTAATTTCAATGCAAAAACCATTTCCAACACCTTTTGAGGAGTTAAATGCATTCAATTCCCTCTAATAAATGTTCAATTGATCGTAATTTGCATTTATTAGCTGCATAAGACCATTTGTGTCACAAATAAAAAGGCTGAATTACGTTATTGAAAATAAGTTATTTTTACTTGCATTTAAAAGGCTTATTTAACCCAAATTAAACTTAAATTAGGTATAAATGCTTACAAACACCTTCAATTTAGATGCAAAAACCATTTCCAATACCTTTTGGGGTGTTAAATGCTTTCAATGCCCTCCAATAAGTGTGCAATTGATCAAAATTTGCATTTATTGGTTGCACAAGACCATTTGTGTCACGAATAAAGAGGCTAAATCACTTCATTTCTTGCAAATAAGTGATTTTCTGGATTTTAAAGCCGTATTTAAGCCAAATTAAACTTGAATGAAGTATAAATGCTACAAAACCCTTTAATTTCAATGCAAAAACCATTTCCAACACCTTTTGGGTCGTTAAATGCATTCAATTCCTTCTAATAAGTGCGCAATTGATCATAATTTGCATTTATTAGTTGAATAAGACCATTTGTGTCATTAATAAAGAGGCTAAATTAGTTCATTTCATGGAAATAAGTGATTTTCTTGCACTTTAATGGCTTATTTAACCCAAATTAAACTTGAATGAAGTTTAAATGCTTAAAAAAACCTTTAATTTCAATGCAAAAACCATTTCTAACACCTTTTGGGTCGTTAAATGCATTCAATTCCTTCTAATAAGTGTGCAATTGATCATAATTTCCATTTATTAGTTGCATAAGACCATTTGTGTCATTAATAAAGAGGCTAAATTAGTTCATTTCATGCAAATAAGTGATTTTCTTACATTTTAATGGCTTATTTCACCCAAATTAAACTTAAATGAAGTATAAATGCTTACAAAATCCTTCAATTTCAACGCAAAAACCATTTCCATCACCTTTTGGGGTGATAAATGCATTCAATTCCCTCTAATAAGTGTTCAATTGATCGTAATTTGCAATTATTAGTTGTATAAGACCATTTGTGTCACGAATAAAGAGGCTAAATTACTTCATTTCTTGCAAATAAGTGATTTTCTTACATTTTAATGGCTTAATTAACCCAAATTAAACTTAAATAAAGTATAAATGCTTACAAAAACCTTTAATTTCAATGCAAAAACCATTTCCAACACCTTTTGTGGTGTTAAATGCATTCGATTCCCTCTAATAAGTGTGCAATTGATTATAATTTGCATTTATTAGTTGCAGAAGACCATTTGTGTCACGTATAGAGATGCAAAATTACTTCATTTCTCGCTAATAAATGATTTTCTTGCACTTTAATGGCTTATTTAACCCAAATTAAACTTAAATGAAGTATAAATGCTTACAAAAACCTTTAATTTCAATGCAAAAACCATTTCCATACCTCCTGGGGTGTTAAATGCATTTAATTCCCTCTAATAAGTGTTTAATTGATCATAATTTGCATTTTGGTTGCTAAGACCACTTGTGTCATGAATAAAGAGGCTAAATCACTTCATTTCTTGCAAATGAGTGATTTTCTTACTTTTTAATGACTTATTTAACCCAAATTAAACTTAAATTAAGGATAAATGTTTACAAAAACCCTTAATTTCAATGCAAAAACCATTTGCAACACCTTTGGGGGTATAAAATGGATTCAATTTCCTCTAATAAGTGGGCAATTGGTCATAATTTGCATTTATTTGTTGCATAAGACCATTTGTGTCACGAATAAAGATGCAAAATTACTTCATTTCTCGCTAATATGTGATTTTCTTGCACTTTAATGGCTTATTTAACCCAAATTAAACTTAAATAAAGTATAAATGCTTACGAAAACGTTTAATCTCAATGCAAAAACCATTTCCAACACCTTTTGAAGTGTTAAATGCATTCAATTCCCTCTAATAAGTGTTCAATTAATCGTAATTTGCATTTATTAGCTGCATAAGACCATTTGTGTCACAAATAAAAAGGCTGAATTACGTTATTTCTTGAAAATAAGTTATTTTCTTGCATTTAAATAGCTTATTTAACCCAAATTAAACTGAAATTAGGTATAAATGCTTACAAAAACCTTTAATTTAAATGGAAAAACCATTTCCAACACCTTTTGGGGTGTTAAATGCTTTCAATTCCCTCCAATAAGTGTGCAATTGATCAAAATTTGCATTTATTGGTTTCATAAGACCATTTGTGTCACGAATAAAGAGGCTAAATCACTTCATTTCTCGCTAATAAGTGATTTTCTTGCACTTTAATGGCTTATTTAACCCAAATTAAACTTGAATGAAGTATAAATGCTTAAAAAAACCTTTAATTTCAATGCAAAAACCATTTCCAACACCTTTTGGGGTGTTAAATGCATTCAATTCCCTCTAATAAGTGTTCAATTGATCATAATTTGCATTTGTTGGTTGCATAAGACCATTTGTGTCATTAATAAAGAGGCTAAATTAGTTCATTTCATGCAAATAAGTGATTTTCTTGCATTTTAATGGCTTATTTAACCCAAATTAAACTTGAATGAAGTTTAAATGCTTAAAAAACCTTTAATTTCAATGCAAAAACCATTTCCAACACCTCTTAGGGTGTTAAATGCATTTAATTCTCTCTAATAAGTGTTCAATTGATCGTAATTTGCATTTATTTGTTGCATAAGACTATTTGTGTCACGAATAAAGAGGCTAAATTACTTCATTTCTTGCAAATAAGTGATTTTCTTACATTTTAATGGCTTAATTAACCCAAATTAAACTTAAATGAAGTATAAATGCTTACAAAAACATTTAATTTCAATGCAAAAACCATTTGCAACACCTTTGGGGGTATAAAATGCATTCAATTCCCTCTAATAAGTGTGCAATTGATCATAATTTGCATTTATTAGTTGCAGAAGACCATTTGTGTCACGTATAAAGATGCAAAATTACTTCATTTCTCACTAATAAGTGATTTTCTTGCACTTTAATGGCTTATTTAAGCCAAATTAAACTTAAATGAAGTATAAATGCTTGCAAAAACCTTTACTTTCAATGCAAAAACCATTTCCAACACCTCTTGGGGTGTTAAATGCATTTAATTCCCTCTAATAAGAGTTTAATTGATCGTAATTTGCATTTAGTGGTTGCATAAGACCACTTGTGTCATGAATAAAGAGGCTAAATCACTTCATTTCTTACAAATGAGTGATTTTCTTACTTTTTAGTGACTTATTTAACCCAAATTAAACTCAAATTAAGGATAAATGCTTACAAAAACCTTTAATTTCAATGTAAAAACCATTTGCAACACCTTTGGGGATATTAAATACATTCAATTTCCTCTAATAAGTGGGCAATTGGTCATAATTTGGATTTATTTGTTGCATAAGACCATTTGTGTCACGAATAAAGATGCAAAATTACTTCATTTCTCGCTAATAAGTGATTTTCTTGCACTTTAATGGCTTATTTAAGCCAAATTAAACTTAAATGAAGTATAAATGCTTGCAAAAATCTTTAATTTCAATGCAAAAACCATTTCCAACACCTCTTGGGGTGTTAAATGCATTTAATTCCCTCTAATAAGAGTTTAATTGATCGTAATTTGCATTTAGTTGTTGCATAAGACCACTTGTGTCATGAATAAAGAGGCTAAATCACTTCTTTTCTTACAAATGAGTGATTTTCTTACTTTTTAATGACTTATTTAACCCAAATTAAACTCAAATTAAGGATAAATGCTTACAAAACCTTTAATTTCAATGTAAAAACCATTTGCAACACCTTTGGGGATATTAAATACATTCAATTTCCTCTAATAAGTGGGCAATTGGTCATAATTTGGATTTATTTGTTGCATAAGACCATTTGTGTCACGAATAAAGATGCAAAATTACTTCATTTCTCGCTAATAAGTGATTTTCTTGCACTTTAATGGCTTATTTAAGCCAAATTAAACTTAAATGAAGTATAAATGCTTGCAAAAACCTTTAATTTCAATGCAAAAACCATTTCCAACACCTCTTGGGGTGTTAAATGCATTTAATTCCCTCTAATAAGAGTTTAATTGATCGTAATTTGCATTTAGTGGTTGCATAAGACCACTTGTGTCATGAATAAAGAGGCTAAATCACTTCTTTTCTTACAAATGAGTGATTTTCTTACTTTTTAATGGCTTAATTACCCCAAATTAAACTTAAATGAAGTATAAATGCTTACAAAAACCTTTAATTTCAATGTAAAAAACCATTTCCAACACCTTTGGGGTTAATGCATTCAATTCCTCTAATAAGTGCAATTGATCATAATTTGCATTATTAGTTGCAGAAGACCATTTGTGTCACGTATAAAGATGCAAAATTACTTCATTTCTCGCTAATAAGTGATTTTCTTGCACTTTAATGGCTTACTTAACCCAAATTAAACTTAAATGAAGTATAAATGCTTACAAAAACCTTTAATTTCAATGCAAAAATCATTTCCAACACCTTTTGGCGTTAAATGCTTTCAATTCCCTCTAATAATTGTTCAATGATCGTAATTTGTATTTATTAGTTGCATAAGATTATTGTGTCACGAATAAAGAGGCTAAATTACTTCATTTCTCGCAAATAGTGATTTCTGCATTTTTAATGGCTTATTTAACCCAAATTAAACTTAAATAAAGTATAAAAGCTTACGAAAACGTTTAATTTCAATGCAAAAACCATTTCCAACACCTTTTGAGGAGTTAAATGCATTCAATTCCCTCTAATAAATGTTCAATTGATCGTAATTTGCATTTATTAGCTGCATAAGACCATTTGTGTCACAAATAAAAAGGCTGAATTACATTATTTCTTGAAAATAAGTTATTTTCCTGCATTTAAATGGCTTATTTAACCCAAATTAAACTTAAATTAGGTATAACTGCTTACAAAAACCTTTAATTTAGATGCAAAAACCATTTCCAACACCTTTTGGGGTGTTAAATGCTTTCAATGCCCTCCAATAAGTGTGCAATTGATCAAAATTTGCATTTATTGGTTGCACAAGACCATTTGTGTCACGAATAAAGAGGCTAAATCACTTCATTTCTTGCAAATAAGTGATTTTCTTGGATTTTAAAGCCGTATTTAAGCCAAATTAAACTTGAATGAAGTATAAATGCTTACAAAACCCTTTAATTTCAATGCAAAAACCATTTCCAACACCTTTTGGGTCGTTAAATGCATTTAATTCCTTCTAATAAGTGCGCAATTGATCATAATTTGCATTTATTAGTTGCATAAGACCATTTGTGTCATTAATAAAGAGGCTAAATTAGTTCATTTCATGCAAATAAGTGATTTTTTGCACTTTAATGACTTATTAAACACAAAGTAAACTTGAATGAAGTTTAAATGCTTAAAAAAACGTTTAATTTCAATGCAAAAACCATTTCCAACACCTGTTGGGGTGTTAAATGCATTCAATTCCCTCTAATAAGTGTTCAATTGATCGTAATTTGCATTTATTAGTTGTATAAGACCATTTGTGTCCCGAATAAAGAGGCTAAATTACTTCATTTCTTGCAAATAAGTGATTTTCTTACGTTTTAATGGCTTAATTAATCCAAATTAAACTTAAATGAAGTATAAATGCTTACAAAAACCTTTAATTTCAATGCAAAAACTATTTCAAACACCTTTTGGGGTGTTAAATGCATTCAATTCCCTCTAATAAGTGTGCAATTGATCATAATTTGCATTTATTAGTTGCATAAGACCATTTGTGTCACGAATAAAGATGCAAAATTACTTCATTTCTCGCTAATAAGTGATTTTCTTGCACTTTAATGCTTATTTAACCCAAATTAAACTTAAATGATGTATAAATGCTTACAAAAACCTTTAATTTCAATGCAAAAACCATTTCCAACACCTCTTGGGGTGTTAAATGCATTTAATTCCCTCTAATAAGTATTTAATTGATCATAATTTGCATTTATTGGTTGCATAAGACCACTTGTGTCAAGAATAAAGAGGCTAAATCACTTCATTTCTTGCAAATGAGTGATTTTCTTACTTTTTAATGACTTATTTAACCCAAATTAAACTTAAATTAAGGATAAATGCTTACAAAAACCCTTAATTTCAATGAAAAAAGCATTTGCAACACCTTTGGGGGAATTAAATGCATTCAATTTCCTCTAATAAGTGGGCAATTGGTCATAATTTGGATTTATTAGTTGCATAAGACCATTTATCTCACGAATAAAGATGCAAAATTACTTCATTTCTCGTTAATAAGTGATTTTCTTGCACTTTAATGACTTATTTAACCCAAATTAAACTTAAATGAAGTATAAATGCTTACAAAAACCTTTAATTTCAATGCAAAAATCATTTCCACACCTTTTGGCGTGTTAAATGCTTTCAATTCCCTCTAACAAGTGTTCAATTGATCGTAATTTGCATTTTATTAGTTGCATAAGACCATTTGTGTCACGATTAAAGAGGCTAAATTACATCATTTCTCGCAAATAAGTGATTTTCTTGCATTTTAATGGCTTATTTAACCCAAATTAAACTTAAATGAAGTATAAAAGCTTACAAAAACGCCTAATTTCAATGCAAAAACCATTTCCAACACCTTTTGAGGTGTTAAATGCGTTCAAGTCCCTCTAATAAGTGTTCAATTAATCGTAATTTGCATTTATTAGCTACATAAGACCATTTGTGTCACAAATAAAGAGGCTAAATTGCGTTATTTCTTGAAAATAAGTTATTTTCTTGCATTTAAATGGCTTATTTAACCCAAATTAAACTTAAATTAGGCATAAATGCTTACAAAAACCTTTAATTTCAATGCAAAAACCATTTCCAACACCTTTTGGGGTGTTAAATGCTTTCAATTCCCTCCAATAAGTGTGCAATTGATCAAAATTTGCATTTATTGGTTACATAAGACTATTTGTGTCACGAATAAAGAGGCTAAATCACTTCATTTCTTGCAAATAAGTGATTTTCTTGGATTTTAATGGCTTATTTAATCCAAATTAAACTTGAATGAAGTATAAATGCTTACAAAACCTTTTAATTTCAATGCAAAAATCATTTCCAACACCTTTTAGGGTGTTAAATGCATTCAATTCCCTCTAATAAGTATTCAATTGATCGTAATTTTTATTTTTTAGCTGCATAAGACCATTTGTGTAATGAATAAAGAGGCTAAATTACTTCATTTCTTGAAAATAAGTGATTTTCTTGCACTTTAATGGCTTATTTAACCCAAATTAAACTTAAATGAAGGATAAATGCTTACAAAAACCTTTAATTTCAATGCAAAAACCATCTCCAACACCTTTCGGGGCGTTAAATGCATTCAATTCCCTCAAATAAGTGTGCAATTGATCATAATTTGCATTTATTAGTTGCATAAGACCATTTGTGTCATTAATAAAGAGGCTAAATTACTTCATTTCATCCAAATAAGTGATTTTCTTGCACTTTAATGGCTTATTTAACCCAAATTAAACTTAAATGAAGGATAAATGCTTACAAAAACCTTTAATTTCAATGCAAAAACCATCTCCAACACCTTTCGGGGCGTTAAATGCATTCAATTCCCTCAAATAAGTGTGCAATTGATCATAATTTGCATTTATTAGTTGCAAAAGACCATTTGTGTCATTAATAAAGAGGCTAAATTACTTCATTTCATGCAAATAATTGATTTTCTTACATTTTAATGGCTTAATTAACCCAAATTAAACTTAAATGAAGTATAAATGCTTACAAAAACCTTTAATTTCAATTCAAAAACCATTTCCAACACCTTTTAGGGTGTTAAATGCATTCAATTCCCTCTAATAAGTGTGCAATTGATCATAATTTGCATTTATTAGTTGCAGAAGACCATTTGTGTCACGTATAAAGATGTAAAATTATTTCATTTGTCGCTAATAAGTGATTTTCTTGCACTTTAATGGCTTATTTAACCCAAATTAAACTTAAATGAAGAATAAATGCTTACAAAAACCTTTAATTTCAATGCAAAAACTATTTCCAACTCCTCTTGGGGTGTTAAATGCATTTAATTCCCTCTAATAAGTGTTTAATTGGTCATAATTTGCATTTATTGATTGCATAAGACCACTTGTGTCATGAATAAAGAGGCTAAATTACTTCATTTCTTGCAAATGAGTGATTTTCTTACTTTTTAATGACTTATTTAACCCAAATTAAACTTAAATTAACGATAAATGCTTACAAAAACCATTAATTTCAATGGAAAAACCATTTGCAACAACTTTGGGGATATTAAATGCATTCAATTTCCTCTAATAAGTGGGCAATTGGTCATAATTTGCATTTATTTGTTGCATAAGACCATTTGTGTCACGAATAAAGAGGCTAAATTACTTCATTTCTTGCAAATAAGTGATTTTCTTACATTTTAATGGCTTAATTACCCCAAATTAAACTTAAATGAAGTATAAATGCTTACAAAAACCTTTAATTTCAATGTAAAAACCATTTCCAACACCTTTTGGGGTGTTAAATGCATTCAATTCCCTCTAATAAGTGTGCAATTGATCATAATTTGCATTTATTAGTTGCAGAAGACCATTTGTGTCACGTATAAAGATGCAAAATTACTTCATTTCTCGCTAATAAGTGATTTTCTTGCACTTTAATGGCTTACTTAACCCAAATTAAACTTAAATGAAGTATAAATGCTTACAAAAACCTTTAATTTCAATGCAAAAACATTTCCAACACCTTTTGGCGTGTTAAATGCTTTCAATTCCCTCTAATAATTGTTCAATTGATCGTAATTTGTATTTATTAGTTGCATAAGATCATTTGTGTCACGAATAAAGAGGCTAAATTACTTCATTTCTCGCAAATTAGTGATTTTCTTGCATTTTAATGGCTTATTTAACCCAAATTAAACTTAAATAAAGTATAAAAGCTTACGAAAACGTTTAATTTCAATGCAAAAACCATTTCCAACACCTTTTGAGGTGTTAAATGCATTCAATTCCCTCTAATAAGTGTTCAATTGATCGTAATTTGCATTTATTAGCTGCATAAGACCATTTTGTCACAAATAAAAAGGCTGAATTACGTTATTTCTTGAAAATAAGTTATTTTCTTGCATTTAAATGGCTTATTTAACCCAAATTAAACTTAAATTAGGTATAAATGCTTACAAAAACCTTTAATTTAGATGCAAAAACCATTTCCAACACCTTTTGGGGTGTTAAATGCTTTCAATGCCCTCCAATAAGTGTGCAATTGATCAAAATTTGCATTTATTGGTTGCACAAGACCATTTGTGTCACGAATAAAGAGGCTAAATCACTTCATTTCTTGCAAATAAGTGATTTTCTTGGATTTTAAAGCCGTATTTAAGCCAAATTAAACTTGAATGAAGTATAAATGCTTACAAAACCCTTTAATTTCAATGCAAAAACCATTTCCAACACCTTTTGGGTCGTTAAATGCATTTAATTCCTTCTAATAAGTGCGCAATTGATCATAATTTGCATTTATTAGTTGCATAAGACCATTTGTGTCATTAATAAAGAGGCTAAATTAGTTCATTTCATGCAAATAAGTGATTTTTTTGCACTTTAATGACTTATTAAACACAAAGTAAACTTGAATGAAGTTTAAATGCTTAAAAAAACGTTTAATTTCAATGCAAAAACCATTTCCAACACCTGTTGGGGTGTTAAATGCATTCAATTCCCTCTAATAAGTGTTCAATTGATCGTAATTTGCATTTATTAGTTGTATAAGACCATTTGTGTCCCGAATAAAGAGGCTAAATTACTTCATTTCTTGCAAATAAGTGATTTTCTTACGTTTTAATGGCTTAATTAATCCAAATTAAACTTAAATGAAGTATAAATGCTTACAAAAACCTTTAATTTCAATGCAAAAACTATTTCAAACACCTTTTGGGGTGTTAAATGCATTCAATTCCCTCTAATAAGTGTGCAATTGATCATAATTTGCATTTATTAGTTGCATAAGACCATTTGTGTCACGAATAAAGATGCAAAATTACTTCATTTCTCGCTAATAAGTGATTTTCTTGCACTTTAATTGCTTATTTAACCCAAATTAAACTTAAATGATGTATAAATGCTTACAAAAACCTTTAATTTCAATGCAAAAACCATTTCCAACACCTTTTGGGGTGTTAAATGCATTTAATTCCCTCTAATAAGTATTTAATTGATCATAATTTGCATTTATTGGTTGCATAAGACCACTTGTGTCAGGAATAAAGAGGCTAAATCACTTCATTTCTTGCAAATGAGTGATTTTCTTACTTTTTAATGACTTATTTAACCCAAATTAAACTTAAATTAAGGATAAATGCTTACAAAAACCCTTAATTTCAATGAAAAAAGCATTTGCAACACCTTTGGGGGAATTAAATGCATTCAATTTCCTCTAATAAGTGGGCAATTGGTCATAATTTGGATTTATTAGTTGCATAAGACCATTTATCTCACGAATAAAGATGCAAAATTACTTCATTTCTCGTTAATAAGTGATTTTCTTGCACTTTAATGACTTATTTAACCCAAATTAAACTTAAATGAAGATAAATGCTTACAAAAACCTTTAATTTCAATGCAAAAATCATTTCCACACCTTTTGGCGTGTTAAATGCTTTCAATTCCCTCTAACAAGTGTTCAATTGATCGTTAATTTGCATTTTATTAGTTGCATAAGACCATTTGTGTCACGATTAAAGAGGCTAAATTACATCATTTCTCGCAAATAAGTGATTTTCTTGCATTTTAATGGCTTATTTAACCCAAATTAAACTTAAATGAAGTATAAAAGCTTACAAAAACGCCTAATTTCAATGCAAAAACCATTTCCAACACCTTTTGAGGTGTTAAATGCGTTCAAGTCCCTCTAATAAGTGTTCAATTAATCGTAATTTGCATTTATTAGCTACATAAGACCATTTGTGTCACAAATAAAGAGGCTAAATTGCGTTATTTCTTGAAAATAAGTTATTTTCTTGCATTTAAATGGCTTATTTAACCCAAATTAAACTTAAATTAGGCATAAATGCTTACAAAAACCTTTAATTTCAATGCAAAAACCATTTCCAACACCTTTTGGGGTGTTAAATGCTTTCAATTCCCTCCAATAAGTGTGCAATTGATCAAAATTTGCATTTATTGGTTACATAAGACTATTTGTGTCACGAATAAAGAGGCTAAATCACTTCATTTCTTGCAAATAAGTGATTTTCTTGGATTTTAATGGCTTATTTAATCCAAATTAAACTTGAATAAAGTATAAATGCTTACAAAACCTTTTAATTTCAATGCAAAAATCATTTCCAACACCTTTTAGGGTGTTAAATGCATTCAATTCCCTCTAATAAGTATTCAATTGATCGTAATTTTTATTTTTTAGCTGCATAAGACCATTTGTGTAATGAATAAAGAGGCTAAATTACTTCATTTCTTGAAAATAAGTGATTTTCTTGCACTTTAATGGCTTATTTAACCCAAATTAAACTTAAATGAAGGATAAATGCTTACAAAAACCTTTAATTTCAATGCAAAAACCATCTCCAACACCTTTCGGGGCGTTAAAGCATTCAATTCCCTCAAATAAGTGTGCAATTGATCATAATTTGCATTTATTAGTTGCATAAGACCATTTGTGTCATTAATAAAGAGGCTAAATTACTTCATTTCATCCAAATAAGTGATTTTCTTGCACTTTAATGGCTTATTTAACCCAAATTAAACTTAAATGAAGGATAAATGCTTACAAAAACCTTTAATTTCAATGCACAAAAACCATCTCCAACACCTTTCGGGGCGTTAAATGCATTCAATTCCCTCAAATAAGTGTGCAATTGATCATAATTTGCATTTATTAGTTGCAAAAGACCATTTGTGTCATTAATAAAGAGGCTAAATTACTTCATTTCATGCAAATAATTGATTTTCTTACATTTTAATGGCTTAATTAACCCAAATTAAACTTAAATGAAGTATAAATGCTTACAAAAACCTTTAATTTCAATTCAAAAACCATTTCCAACACCTTTTAGGGTGTTAAATGCATTCAATTCCCTCTAATAAGTGTGCAATTGATCATAATTTGCATTTATTAGTTGCAGAAGACCATTTGTGTCACGTATAAAGATGTAAAATTATTTCATTTGTCGCTAATAAGTGATTTTCTTGCACTTTAATGGCTTATTTAACCCAAATTAAACTTAAATGAAGAATAAATGCTTACAAAAACCTTTAATTTCAATGCAAAAACTATTTCCAACTCCTCTTGGGGTGTGTTAAATGCATTTAATTCCCTCTAATAAGTGTTTAATTGGTCATAATTTGCATTTATTGATTGCATAAGACCACTTGTGTCATGAATAAAGAGGCTAAATTACTTCATTTCTTGCAAATGAGTGATTTTCTTACTTTTTAATGACTTATTTAACCCAAATTAAACTTAAATTAACGATAAATGCTTACAAAAACCATTAATTTCAATGGAAAAACCATTTGCAACAACTTTGGGGATATTAAATGCATTCAATTTCCTCTAATAAGTGGGCAATTGGTCATAATTTGCATTTATTTGTTGCATAAGACCATTTGTGTCACGAATAAAGAGGCTAAATTACTTCATTTCTTGCAAATAAGTGATTTTCTTACATTTTAATGGCTTAATTACCCCAAATTAAACTTAAATAAAGTATAAATGCTTACAAAAACCTTTAATTTCAATGTAAAAACCATTTCCAACACCTTTTGGGGTGTTAAATGCATTCAATTCCCTCTAATAAGTGTGCAATTGATCATAATTTGCATTTATTAGTTGCATAAAACCATTTGTGTCATTAATAAAGAGGCTAAATTAGTTCATTTCATCCAAATAAGTGATTTTTTTGCACTTTAATGGCTTATTTAACCCAAATTAAACTTAAATGAAGGATAAAAGCTTACAAAAACCTTTAATTTCAATGCAAAAACCATCTCCAACACCTTTCGGGGCGTTAAATGCATTCAATTCCCTCAAATAAGTGTGC
The DNA here is from genome assembly GCA_021464245.1 of Carallia brachiata. Classification (NCBI taxonomy): domain Eukaryota; kingdom Viridiplantae; phylum Streptophyta; class Magnoliopsida; order Malpighiales; family Rhizophoraceae; genus Carallia; species Carallia brachiata. The sequence goes on along the minus strand of JADCRB010000028.1, from coordinate 2,995,047 downwards.
AATTGATCATAATTTGCATTTATTAGTTGCATAAGACCATTTGTGTCATTAATAAAGAGGCTAAATTACTTCATTTCATGCAAATAAGTGATTTTCTTACATTTTAATGGCATAATTAACCCAACTTAAACTTAAATGAAGTATAAATGCTTACAAAAACCTTTAATTTCAATTCAATGACCATTTCCAACACCTTTTGGGGTGTTAAATGCATTCAATTCCCTCTAATAAGTGTGCAATTGATCATAATTTGCATTTATTAGTTGCAGAAGACCATTTGTGTCACGTATAAAGATGTAAAATAATTTCATTTGTCGCTAATAAGTGATTTTCTTGCACTTTAATGGCTTATTTAACCCAAATTAAACTTAAATGAAGTATAAATGCTTACAAAAACCTTTAATTTCAATGCAAAAACTATTTCCAACTCCTCTTGGGGTGTTAAATGCATTTAATTCCCTCTAATAAGTGTTTAATGGTCATAATTTTGCATTTATTGATTGCATAAGACCACTTGTGTTATGAATAAAAGAGGCTAAATTACTTCATTTCTTGCAAATGAGTGATTTTCTTACTTTTTTAATGACTATTTAACCCAATTAAACTTAAATTAACGATAAATGCTTACAAAAACCATTAATTTCAATGGAAAAACCATTTGCAACACTTTGGGGATATTAAATGCATTCAATTTCCTCTAATAAGTGGGCAATTGTCATAATTTGCATTTATTTGTTGCATAAGACCATTTGTGTCACGAATAAAGAGGCTAAATTACTTCATTTCTTCTGCAAATAAGTGATTTCCTTACATTTTAATGGCTTAATTACCCCAAAATTAAACTTAAATAAAGTATAAATGCTTACAAAAACCTTTAATTTCAATGTAAAAACCATTTCCACACACCTTTTGGGGGTGTTTAAATGCATTCAATTCCCTCTAATAAGTGTGCAATTGATCATAATTTGCATTTATTAGTTGCATAAGACCATTTGTCATTAATAAAGAGGCTAAATTAGTTCATTTCATCCAAATAAGTGATTTTCTTTGCACTTTAATGGCTTATTTAACCCAAATTAAACTAAATGAAGGATAAATGCTTACAAAACCTTTAATTTCAATGCAAAAACCATCTCCAACACCTTTCGGGGCGTTAATGCATTCAATTCCTCAAATAAGTTTGCAATTGATATAATTTGCATTTATTAGTTGCATAAGACCATTTGTGTCATTAATAAAGAGGCTAAATTACTTCATTTCATGCAAATAATGATTTTCTTTCACTTAATGACTTATTAAACACAAAGTAAACTGAATGAGTTTAAATGCTTAAAAAAACGTTTAATTTCAATGCAAAAACCATTTCCAACACCTGTTGGGGTGTTAAATGCATTCAATTCCCTCTAATAAGTGTTCAATTGATCGTAGAATTTGCATTATTAGTTGTATAAGACCATTTGGTGTCCGAATAAAAGAGGCTAAATGACTTCATTTCCTGCAAATAAGTGATTTTCTTACGTTTTAATGGCTTAATTAATCCAAATTAACTTAAATGAAGTATAAATGCTTACAAAAACCTTTAATTTCAATGCAAAAACTATCAAACACCTTTTGGGGTGTTAATAATGCATTCAATTCCCTCTAATAAGTGTGCAATTGATCATAATTTGCATTTATTAGTTGCATAAGACCATTTGTGTCACGAATAAAGATGCAAAATTACTTCATTTCTCGCTAATAAGTGATTTTCCCTTGCACTTTAAATTGCTTATTTAACCCAAATTAAACTTAAATGATGTATAAATGCTTACAAAAACCTTTAATTTCAATGCAAAAACCATTTCCAACACCTCTTGGGGTGTTAAATGCATTTAATTCCCTCTAATAAGTATTTAATTGATCATAATTTGCATTTATTGGTTGCATAAGACCACGTGTCAGGAATAAGAGGCTAAATCAATTTCATTTCTTTGCAAATGAGTGATTTTCTTACTTTTTAATGACTTATTTAACCCAAATTAAACTTAAATTAAGGATAAATGCTTACAAAAACCATTAATTTCAATGTAAAAACCATCTCCAACATCTTTCGGGGCGTTAAATGCATTCAATTCCTTCTAATAAGTGTGCAATTGATCATAATTTGCATTTATTAGTTGAATAAGACCATTTGTGTCATTAATAAAGAGGCTAAATTAGTTCATTTCATGGAAATAAGTGATTTTCTTGCACTTTAATGGCTTATTTAACCCAAATTAAACTTGAATGAAGTTTAAATGCTTAAAAAAACCTTTAATTTCAATGCAAAAACCATTTCTAACACCTTTTGGGTCGTTAAATGCATTCAATTCCTTCTAATAAGTGTGCAATTGATCATAATTTGCATTTATTAGTTGCATAAGACCATTTGTGTCATTAAATAAAGAGGCTAAATTAGTTCATTTCATCCAAATAAGTGATTTTCTTGCACTTTAATGGCTTATTTAACCCAAATTAAACTTAAATGAAGTATAAATGCTTACAAAAACCTTTAATTTCAATGCAAAAACTATTTCCAACTCCTCTTGGGGTGTTAAATGCATTCAATTTCCTCTAATAAGTGGGCAATTGGTCATAATTTGCATTTATTTGTTGCATAAGACCATTTGTGTCACGAATAAAGAGGCTAAATACTTCATTTCGTGCAAATAGTGATTTTCTTTACATTTTAATGGCTTAATTAAACCCCAAATAAACTTAAATAAAGTATAAATGCGTACAAAAACCTTTAATTTCAATGTAAAAACCATTTCCAACACCTTTTGGGGTGTTAAATGCATTCAATTTCCTCTAATAAGTGTGCAATTGATCATAATTTGCATTTATTAGTTGCATAAGACCATTTGTGTCACGTATAAAGATGTAAAATTACTTCATTTCTCGCTAATAAGTGATCTTTCTTTTCACTTAATGGCTTACTTAACCCAAATTAAACTTAAGCGAAGTATAAATGCTTACAAAAACCTTTAATTTCAATGCAAAAACCATTTCTAACACCTTTTGGCGTGTTAAATGCTTTCAATTCCCTCTAATAATTGTTCAATTGATCGTAATTTGTATTTATTAGTTGCATAAGATCATTTGTGTCACGAATAANAAGAGGGTAAATTACTTCTTTCTTGCAAATAAGTGATTTTCTTACCTTTTAATGGCTTAATTACCCCAAATTAAACTTAAATGAAGTATAAATGCTACAAAAACCTTTAATTTCATGTAAAAACCATTTCCAACACCTTTTGGGGTGTTAAAGGCATTCATTCCCTCTAATAAGTGTGCAATTGATCATAATTTGCATTTATTAGTTGCAGAAGACCATTTGTGTCACGTATAAGATGCAAAATTACTTCATTTCTCGCTAATAAGTGATTTTCTTGCACTTTAATGGCTTACTTAACCCAAATTAAATTTAAATGAAGTATAAATGCTTACAAAAACCTTTAATTACAATGCAAAAACAATTTCCAACACCTTTTGGCGTGTTAAATGCTTTCAATTCCCTCTAATAATTGTTCAATTGATAGTAATTTGTATTTATTAGTTGCATAAGATCATTTGTGTCACCAATAAAGAGGCTAAATTACTTCATTTCTCGCAAATTAGTGATTTTCTTGCATTTTAATGGCTTATTTAACCCAAATTAAACTTAAATAAAGTATAAAAGCTTACGAAAACGTTTAATTTCAATGCAAAAACCATTTCCAACACCTTTTGAGGTGTTAAATACATTCAATTCCCTCTAATAAGTGTCCAATTGATCGTAATTTGCATTTATTAGCTGCATAAGACTATTTTTGTCACAAATAAAAAGGCTGAATTACGTTATTTCTTGAAAATAAGTCATTTTCTTGCATTTAAATGGCTTATTTAACCCAAATTAAACTTAAATTAGGTTTAAATGCTTACAAAAACCATTAATTTAGATGCAAAAACCATTTCCAACACCTTTTGGGGTGTTAAATGCTTTCAATGCCCTCCAATAAGTGTGCAATTGATCAAAATTTGCATTTATTGGTTGCACAAGACCATTTGTGTCACGAATAAAGAGGCTAAATCGCTTCATTTCTTGCAAATAAGTGATTTTCTTGGATTTTAAAGCCGTACTTAAGCCAAATTAAACTTGAATGAAGTATAAATGCTTACAAAACCCTTTAATTTCAATGCAAAAACCATTTCCAACACCTTTTGGGTCGTTAAATGCATTCAATTCCTTCTAATAAGTGCGCAATTGATCATAATTTGCATTTATTAGTTGCATAAGACCATTTGTGTCATTAATAAAGAGGCTAAATTAGTTCATTTCATACAAATAAGTGATTTTCTTACACTTTAATAGTTTATTTAACCCAAATTAAACTTGAATGAAGTTTAAATGCTTAAAAAAACCTTTAATTTCAATGCAAAAACCATTTCTAACACCTTTTGGGTCGTTAAATGCATTCAATTCCTTCTAATAAGTGTGCAATTGATCATAATTTGCATTTATTAGTTGTATAAGACCATTTTGTGTCATTAATAAAGAGGCTAAATTAGTTCATTTCATGCAAATAAGTGATTTTCTTACATTTTAATGGCTTATTTCACCCAAATTAAACTTAAATGAAGTAGAAATGCTTACAAAATCCTTCAATTTCAACGCAAAAACCATTTCCATCACCGTTTGGGGTGTTAAATGCATTCAATTCCCTCTAATAAGTGTTCAATTGATCGTAATTTGCATTTATTAGTTGCATAAAACCATTTGTGTCACGAATAAAGAGGCTAAATTACTTCACTTCTTGCAAATAAGTGATTTTCTTACATTTTAATGGCTTTATTAACCCAAAATAAACATAAATGAAGTATAAATGCTTACAAAAATGTTTAATTTCAATGCAAAAACCATTTCCAACACCTGTTGGGGTGTTAAATGCATTCAATTCCCTCTAATAAGTGTTCAATTGATCGTAATTTGCATTTATTAGTTGTATAAGACCATTTGTGTCCCGAATAAAGAGGCTAAATTACTTCATTTCTTGTAAATAAGTGATTTTCTTACGTTTTAATGACTTAATTAACCCAAATTAAACTTAAATGAAGTATAAATGCTTACAAAAACCTTTAATTTCAATGCAAAAACTATTTCGAACACCTTTTGGGGTGTTAAATGCATTCAATTCCCTCTAATAAGTGTGCAATTGATCGTAATTTGCATTTATTAGTTGCATAAGACCATTTGTGTCACGAATAAAGATGCAAAATTGCTTCATTTCTCGCTAATAAGTGATTTTCTTGCACTTTAATGGCTTATTTAACCCAAATTAAACTTAAATGATGTATAAATGCTTACAAAAACCTTTAATTTCAATGCAAAAACCATTTCCAACACCTTTTGGGTTGTTAAATGCATTCTATTCCTTCTAATAAGTGTGCAATTGATCATAATTTGCATTTATTACTTGCAGAAGACCATTTGTGTCACGTATAAAGATGTAAAATTACTTCATTTCTCGCTAATAAGTGATTTTCTTGCACTTTAATGGCTTATTTAACCCAAATTAAACTTAAATGAAGTATAAATGCTTACAAAAACCTTTAATTTCAATGCAAAAACTATTTCCAACACCTCTTGGGGTGTTAAATGCATTTAATTCCCTCTAATAAGTGTTTAATTGGTCATAATTTGCATTTATTGATTGCATAAGACCACTTGTGTCATGAATAAAGAGGCTAAATTACTTCATTTCTTGCAAATGAGTGATTTTCTTACTTTTTAATGACTTATTTAACCCAAATTAAACTTAAATTAAGGATAAATGCTTACAAAAACCCTTAATTTCAATGAAAAAATCATTTGCAACACCTTTGGGGAATTAAATGCATTCGATTTCCTCTAATAAGTGGGCAATTGGTTATAATTTGAATTTATTAGTTGCATAAGACCATTTGTGTCACGAATAAAGATGCAAAATTACTTCATTTCTCGTTAATAAGTGATTTTCTTGCACTTTAATGGCTTATTTAACCCAAATTAAACTTAAATGAAGTATAAATGCTTACAAAAACCTTTAATTTCAATGCAAAAATCATTTCCACACCTTTTGGCGTGTTAAATGCTTTCAATTCCCTCTAACAAGTGTTCAATTGATCGTAATTTGCATTTATTAGTTGCATAAGACCATTTGTGTCACGATTAAAGAGGCTAAATTACATCATTTCTCGCAAATAAGTGATTTTCTTGCATTTTAATGGTTTATTTAACCCAAATTAAACTTAAATGAAGTATAAAAGCTTACAAAAACGCCTAATTTCAATGCAAAAACCATTTCCAACACCTTTTGAGGTGTTAAATGCGTTCAAGTCCCTCTAATAAGTATTCAATTGATCATAATTTGTATTTTTAGCTGCATAAGACCATTTGTGTAATGAATAAAGAGGCTAAATTACTTCATTTCTTGAAAATAAGTGATTTTCTTGCACTTTAATGGCTTATTTAACCCAAATTAAACTTAAATGAAGGATAAATGCTTACGAAAACGTTTAATTTCAATGCGAAAACCATTTCCAACACCTTTTGAGGTGATAAATGCATTCAATTCCCTCTAATAAGTGTCCAATTGATCGTAATTTGCATTTATTAGCTGCATAAGACCATTTTTGTCACAAATAAAAAGGCTGAATTACGTTATTTCTTGAAAATAAGTTATTTTCTTGCATTTAAATGGCTTATTTAACCCAAATTAAACTTAAATTAGGTATAAATGCTTACAAAAACCATTAATTTAGATGCAAAAACCATTTCCAACACCTTTTGGGGTGTTAAATGCTTTCAATGCCCTCCAATAAGTGTGCAATTGATCAAAATTTGCATTTATTGGTTGCACAAGACCATTTGTGTCACAAATAAAGAGGCTAAATCGCTTCATTTCTTGCAAATAAGTGATTTTCTTGGATTTTAAAGCCGTACTTAAGCCAAATTAAACTTGAATGAAGTATAAATGCTTACAAAACCCTTTAATTTCAATGCAAAAACCATTTCTAACACCTTTTGGGTCGTTAAATGCATTCAATTCCTTCTAATAAGTGCGCAATTGATCATAATTTGCATTTATTAGTTGCATAAGACCTTTTGTGTCATTAATAAAGAGGCTAAATTAGTTCATTTCATGCAAATAAGTGATTTTCTTACATTTTAATGACTTATTTCACCCAAATTAAACTTAAATGAAGTATAAATGCTTGCAAAATCCTTCAATTTCAACGCAAAAACCATTTCCATCACCTTTTGGGGTGTTAAATGCATTCAATTCCCTCTAATAAGTGTTCAATTGATCGTAATTTGCATTTATTAGTTGCATAAGACCATTTGTGTCATTAATAAAGAGGCTAAATTAGTTCATTTCATGGAAATAAGTGATTTTCTTGCACTTTAATGGCTTATTTAACCCAAATTAAACTTGAATGAAGTTTAAATGCTTAAAAAAACCTTTAATTTCAATGCAAAAACCATTTCTAACACCTTCTGGGTCGTTAAATGCATTCAATTCCTTCTAATAAGTGTGCAATTGATCATAATTTGCATTTATTAGTTGCATAAGACCTTTTGTGTCATTAATAAAGAGGCTAAATTAGTTCATTTCATGCAAATAAGTGATTTTCTTACATTTTAATGGCTTATTTCACCCAAATTAAACTTAAATAAAGTAGAAATGCTTACAAAATCCTTCAATTTCAACGCAAAAACCATTTCCATCACCGTTTGGGGTGTTAAATGCATTCAATTCCCTCTAATAAGTGTTCAATTGATCGTAATTTGCATTTATTAGCTACATAAGACCATTTGTGTCACAAATAAAGAGGCTAAATTGCGTTATTTCTTGAAAATAAGTTATTTTCTTGCATTTAAATGGCTTATTTAACCCAAATTAAACTTAAATTAGGCATAAATGCTTACAAAAACCTTTAATTTCAATGCAAAAACCATTTCCAACACCTTTGGGTGTTAAATGCTTCAATTCCCTCCAATAAGTGTGCAATTGATCAAAATTTGCATTTATTGGTTACATAAGACTATTTGTGTCACGAATAAAGAGGCTAAATCACTTCATTTCTTGCAAATAAGTGATTTTCTTGGATTTTATGGCTTATTTAATCCAAATTAAACTTGAATGAAGTATAAATGCTTACAAAACCTTTTAATTTCAATGCAAAAACCATTTCCAACACCTTTTGGGGTGTTAAATGCATTCAATTCCCTCTAATAAGTATTCAATTGATCGTAATTTGTATTTTTTAGCTGCATAAGACCATTGGTGTAATGAATAAAGAGGCTAAAATACTTCATTTCTTGAAAATAAGTGATTTTCTTGCACTTTAATGGCTTATTTAACCCAAATTAAACTTAAATGAAGGATAAATGCTTACAAAAACCTTTAATTTGAATGTAAAAACCATTTCCAACACCTTTTGGGTCGTTAAATGCATTCAATTCCTTCTAATAAGTGTGCAATTGATCATAATTTGCATTTATTAGTTCCATAAGACCATTTGTGTCAATAATAAAGAGGCTAAATTAGTTCATTTCATCCAAATAAGTGATTTTCTTGCACTTTAATGACTTATTTAACCCAAATTAAACTTAAATGAAGGATAAATGCTTACAAAAACCTTTAATTTCAATGCAAAAACCATCTCCAACACCTTTCGGGGCGTTAAATGCATTCAATTCCCTCTAATAAGTGTGCAATTGATCATAATTTGCATTTATCAGTTGCATAAGACCATTGTGTCATTAATAAAGAGGCTAAATTACTTCATTTCATGCAAATAAGTGATTTTCTTACATTTTAATGGCTTAATTAACCCAAATTAAACTTAAATGAAGTATAAATGCTTACAAAAACCTTTAATTTCAATGCAAAAACCATTTCCAACACCTTTTGGGGTGTTAAATGCATTCAATTCCCTCTAATAAGTGTGTAATTGATCATAATTTGCATTTATTAGTTGCAGAAGACCATTTGTGTCACGTATAAAGATGTAAAATTACTCATTTCATTTCTCGCTAATAAGTAATTTTCTTGCACTTTAATGGCTTATTTAACCCAAATTAAACTTAAATGAAGAATAAATGCTTACAAAAACCTTTAATTTCAATGTAAAAACCATTTCCAACACCTCTGGGGTGTTAAATGCATTTAATTCCCTCTAATAAGTGTTTAATTGATCATAATTTGCATTTATTGATTGCATAAGACCACTTGTGTCATGAATAAAGAGGCTAAATCACTTCATTTCTTGCAAATGAGTGATTTTCTTCTTTCTTTTTAATGACTTATTTAACCCAAATTAAACTTAAATAACGATAAATGCTTACAAAAACCCTTAATTTCAAAGCAAAAACCATTTGCAACAACTTTGGGGTATTAAATGCATTCAATTTCCCCTAATAAGTGGGCAATTGGTCATAATTTGCATTTATTTGTTGCATAAGACCATTTGTCACGAATAAAGAGGGTAAATTACTTCATTTCTTGCAAATAAGTGATTTTCTTACCTTTTAATGGCTTAATTACCCCAAAAACTTAAATGAAGTATAAATGCTTACAAAAACCTTTAATTTCAATGTAAAAACCATTTCCAACACCTTTTGGGGTGTTAAATGCATTCAATTCCCTAATAAGTGTGCAATTGATCATAATTTGCATTTATTAGTTGCAGAAGACCATTTGTGTCACGTATAAAGATGCAAAATTACTTCATTTCTCGCTAATAAGTGATTTTCTTGCACTTTAATGGCTTACTTAACCCAAATTAAACTTAAATGAAGTATAAATGCTTACAAAAACCTTAATTACAATGCAAAAACAATTTCCACCAACACCTTTTGGCGGTTAAATGCTTCAATTCCCTCTAATAATTGTTCAATTGATCGTAATTTGTATTTATTAGTTGCATAAGATCATTTGTGTCACCAATAAAGAGGCTAAATTACTTCATTTCTTTTCGCAAATTAGTGATTTTCTTGCATTTTAATGGCTTATTTAACCCAAATTAAACTTAAATAAAGTATAAAAGCTTACGAAAACGTTTAATTTCAATGCAAAAACCATTTCAACACCTTTTGAGGTGTTAAATACATTCAATTCCCTCTAATAAGTGTCCAATTGATCGTAATTTGCATTTATTAGCTGCATAAGACTATTTTTGTCACAAATAAAAAGGCTGAATTACGTTATTTCTTGAAAATAAGTCATTTTCTTGCATTTAAATGGCTTATTTAACCCAAATTAAACTTAAATTAGGTTTAAATGCTTACAAAAACCATTAATTTAGATGCAAAAACCATTTCCAACACCTTTTGGGGTGTTAAATGCTTTCAATGCCCTCCAATAAGTGTGCAATTGATCAAAATTTGCATTTATTGGTTGCACAAGACCATTTGTGTCACGAATAAAGAGGCTAAATCGCTTCATTTCTTGCAAATAAGTGATTTTCTTGGATTTTAAAGTCGTACTTAAGCCAAATTAAACTTGAATGAAGTATAAATGCTTACAAAACCCTTTAATTTCAATGTAAAAACCATTTCCAACACCTTTTGGGTCGTTAAATGCATTCAATTCCTTCTAATAAGTGCGCAATTGATCATAATTTGCATTTATTAGTTGCATAAGACCATTTGTGTCATTAATAAAGAGGCTAAATTAGTTCATTTCATACAAATAAGTGATTTTCTTACACTTTAATGGCTTATTTAACCCAAATTAAACTTGAATGAAGTTTAAATGCTTAAAAAAACCTTTAATTTCAATGCAAAAACCATTTCTAACACCTTTTGGGTCGTTAAATGCATTCAATTCCTTCTAATAAGTGTGCAATTGATCATAATTTGCATTTATTAGTTGCATAAGACCATTTGTGTCATTAATAAAGAGGCTAAATTAGTTCATTTCATTCAAAATAAGTGATTTCTTACATTTTAATGGCTTATTTCACCCAAATTAAACTTAAATGAAGTAGAAATGCTTACAAAATCCTTCAATTTCAACGCAAAAACCATTTCCATCACCGTTTGGGGTGTTAAATGCATTCAATTCCCTCTAATAAGTGTTCAATTGATCGTAATTTGTATTTATTAGTTGCATAAAACCATTTGTGTCACGAATAAAGAGGCTAAATTACTTCACTTCTTGCAAATAAGTGATTTTCTTACATTTTAATGGCTTTATTAACCCAAAATAAACTTAAATGAAGTATAAATGCTTACAAAAACGTTTAATTTCAATGCAAAAACCATTTCCAACACCTGTTGGGGTGTTAAATGCATTCAATTCCCTCTAATAAGTGTTCAATTGATCATAATTTGCATTTATTAGTTGTAAAAGACCATTTGTGTCCCGAATAAAGAGGCTAAATTACTTCATTTCTTGTAAATAAGTGATTTTCTTACATTTTAATGGCTTAATTAACCCAAATTAAACTTAAATGAAGTATAAATGCTTACAAAAACCTTTAATTTCAATGCAAAAACTATTTCGAACACCTTTTGGGGTGTTAAATGCATTCAATTCCCTCTAATAAGTGTGCAATTGATCGTAATTTGCATTTATTAGTTGCATAAGACCATTTGTGTCACGAATAAGAGGCAAAATTGCTTCATTTCTTGCAATAAGTGATTTTCTTGCACTTTTAATGGCTTATTTAACCCCAAATTAAACTTAAATGATGTATAAATGCTTACAAAAACCTTAATTTCAATGCAAAAACCATTTCCAACACTTTTGGGTTGTTAAATGCATTCATTCCCTTCTAATAAGTGTGCAATTGATCATAATTTGCATTTATTACTTGCAGAAGACCATTTGTGTCACGATAAAGATGTAAAATTACTTCATTTCTCGCAATAAGTGATTTTCTTGCACTTTAATGGCTTATTTAACCAAATTAAACTTAAATGAAGTATAAATGCTTACAAAAACCTTTAATTTCAATGCAAAACTATTTCCAACACCTCTTGGGGTGTTAAATGCATTTAATTCCCTCAATAAGTGTTTAATTGATCATAATTTGCATTTATTGATTGCATAAGACCACTTGTGTCATATAAAGAGGCTAAATTACTTCATTCTTGCAAATGAGTGATTTTCTTACTTTTTAATGACTTATTTAACCCAAATTAAACTTAATTAAGGATAAATGCTTACAAAAACCCTTAATTTCAATGAAAAAATCATTTGCAACACCTTTGGGGAATTAATGCATTCGAATTCCTCTAATAAGTGGTCAATTGGTCATAATTTGATTTATTAGTTGCATAAGACCATTTGTGTCACGAATAAAGAGGCAAATTACTTCATTTCTCGTTAAATAAGTGATTTTCTTGCACTTTAATGGCTTATTTAACCCATTAACTTAAATGAAGTATAAATGCTTACAAAACCTTTAATTTCAATGCAAAAATCATTTCCAACACCTTTGGGTGTTAAATGCTTCAATTCCCTCTAAAGTGTTCAATTGATCGTAATTTGCATTTATTAGTTGCATAAGACCATTTGTGTCACGATAAAGAGGCTAAATTACTTCATTTCTCGCAAATAAGTGATTTCTTCTTCTTTTTAATGGCTTATTTAACCCAAATTAAACTTAAATGAAGTATAAAGCTTACAAAACCTAATTTCAATGCAAAAACCATTTCCAACCTTTTGAGGTGTTAAATGCTTCAAGTCCCTAATAAGTTGCAATTGATCATAATTTGTATTTTAGTTGCATAAGACCATTGTGTAATGAATAAAGAGGCTAAAACTTCATTTCTTGAAAAAAGTGATTTCTTGCACTTTAATGGCTTATTTAACCCAAATTAAACTTAAATGAAGGATAAATGCTTACGAAAAACGTTTAATTTCAATGCAAAAACCATTTCCCAACACCTTTTGAGGTGTTAAATGCATTCATTCCCTCTAATAAGTGTCAATTGATCGTAATTTCATTTATTAGTGCATAAGACCATTTTGTCACAAATAAAAGGCTAATTACGTTATTTTCTTGAAAATAAGTTATTTCTTGCATTTAAATGGCTTATTTAACCCAAATTAAACTTAAATTAGGTTAATGCTTACAAAAACCATTAATTTAGATGCAAAAACCTTTCCAACACCTTTTGGGGTGTTAAATGCTTCAATGCCCTCCAATAAGTGTGCAATTGATCAAAATTTGCATTTATTGGTTGCACAAGACCATTTGTGTCAAAATAAGAGGCTAAATCGCTTCATTTCTTGCAAATAAGTGATTTTCTTGGATTTTAAAGCCGTACTTAAGCCAAATTAAACTTGAATGAAGTATAAATGCTTACAAAACCCTTTAATTTCAATGCAAAAACCATTTCCAACACCTTTTGGGTCGTTAAATGCATTCAATTCCTTCTAATAAGTGCGCAATTGATCATAATTTGCATTTATTAGTTGCATAAGACCTTTTGTGTCATTAATAAAGAGGCTAAATTAGTTCATTTCATGCAAATAAGTGATTTTCTTACATTTTAATGGCTTATTTCACCCAAATTAAACTTAAATGAAGTATAAATGCTTACAAAATCCTTCAATTTCAACGCAAAAACCATTTCCATCACCTTTTGGGGTGTTAAATGCATTCAATTCCCTCTAATAAGTGTTCAATTGATCGTAATTTGCATTTATTAGTTGCATAAGACCATTTGTGTCATTAATAAAGAGGCTAAATTAGTTCATTTCATGGAAATAAGTGATTTTCTTGCACTTTAATGGCTTATTTAACCCAAATTAACTTGAATGAAGTTTAAATGCTTAAAAAAACCTTTAATTTCAATGCAAAAACCATTTCTAACACCTTTTGGGTCGTTAAATGCATTCAATTCCTTCTAATAAGTGTGCATTGATCATAATTTGCATTTATTAGTTGCATAAGACATTTGTGTCAATAAAGAGGCTAATTAGTTCATTTCATGCAAATAAGTGATTTTCTTACATTTTAATGGCTTATTTCAACCCAAATTAACTTAATGAAGTAGAAATGCTTACAAAATCCTTCAATTTCCGCAAAAACCATTTCCATCACCGTTTGGGGTGTTAAATGCATTCATTCCCTCTAATACGTGTTCAATTGATCGTAATTTGCATTTATTAGCTACATAAGACCATTTGTGTCACAATAAAGAGGCTAATTGCGTTATTTCTTGAAAAAGTTTTTCTTCATTAATGGCTTATTTAACCCAAATTAAACTTAAAATTAGGCATAAATGCTTACAAAAACCTTTAATTTCAATGCAAAAACCATTTCCAACACCTTTGGGGTGTTAAATGCTTCAATTCCTCCAATAAGGTGCAATTGATCAAATTTGCATTTATTGGTTACATAAGACTATTTGTGTCACGAATAAAGAGGCTAAATCACTTCATTTCTTGCAAATAAGTGATTTTCTTGGATTTTAATGGCTTATTAACCCAAATTAAACTTGAATGAAGTATAAATGCTTACAAAAACCTTTAATTTCAATGCAAAACCATTTCCAACACCTTTTTGGGGTTAAATGCATTCAATTCCCTCTAATAAGTATTGATCGGAATTTGTATTTTTAGCTGCATAAGACCATTTGTGAATGAATAAAGAGGCTAAAATACTTCATTTCTTGAAAATAAGTGATTTTCTTGCACTTTAATATGGCTTATTTAACCCAAATTAAACTTAAATGAAGATAAAGCTTACAAAAAACCTTTAATTTCAATGCAAAAACCATTTCCAACACCTTTTGGGTCGTTAAATGCATTCAATTCCTCTAATAGTGTGAATTGATCTAATTTGCATTATTAGTTGCATAAGACCATTTGTGTCATAATAAAGAGGCTAATTATTCATTTCATCAAATAAGTGATTTTCTTGCACTTTAATGGCTTATTTAACCCAAATTAAACTTAAATGAAGGATAAATGCTTACAAAAACCTTTAATTTCAATGTAAAAACCATCTCGAACACCTTTGGGCGCGTTAAATGCATTCAATTCCCTCTAATAAGTGTGCAATTGCTCATAATTTGCATTTATTAGTTGCATAAGACCATTTGTGTCATTAATAAAGAGGCTAAATTACTTCATTTCATGCAAATAAGTGATTTTCTTACATTTAATGGCTTAATTAACCCAAATTAAACTTAATGAAGTATAAATGCTTACAAAAACCTTTAATTTCAATTCAAAACCATTTCCAACACCTTTTGGGGTGTTAAATGCATTCAATTCCCTCTAATAAGTGTGTAATTGATCATAATTTGCATTTATTAGTTGCAGAAGACCATTTGTGTCACGTATATAAAGAGGCTAAATTACATTTCTCGCTAAATAATTTTCTTGCATTTAATGGCTTATTTAACCCAAATTAAACTTAAATGAAGAAATGCTTACAAAAACCTTTAATTTCAATGCAAAAACACATCCAACACCTTTCGGGGCGTTAAATGCATTCAATTCCCTCTAATAAGTGTGCAATTGATCATAATTTGCATTTATCAGTTGCATAAGACCATTTGTGTCATTAATAAAGAGGCTAAATTACTTCATTTCTGCAAATAAGTGATTTTCTTACATTTTAATGGCTTATTAACCCAATTAAACTTAAATGAAGTATAAATGCTTACAAAAACCTTTAATTTCAAGCAAAAACCATTTCCAACACCTTTTGGGGTTAAATGCATTCAATTCCCTCTAATAAGTGTGTAATTGATCATAATTTGCATTTATTAGTTGCAGAAGACCATTTGTGTCACGTATAAAGAGTAAAATTACTTCATTTCTCGTAATAAGTGATTTTCTTGCACTTTAATGGCTTATTTAACCCAAATTAAACTTAAATGAAGTAAAATGCTTACAAAAACCTTTAATTTCAATGTAAAAACCATTTCCAACACCTCTTGGGGTGTTAAATGCATTTAATTCCCTAATAAGTGTTTAATTGGTCATAATTTGCATTTATTGATTGCATAAGACCACTGTGTCATGAATAAAGAGGCTAAATCACTTCATTTCTGCAAATGAGTGATTTTCTTACTTTTAATGACTTATTTAACCCAAATTAAACTTAAATTAACGATAAATGCTTACAAAAACCCTTAATTTCAAACAAAAAATATTTGCAACAACCTTTGGGGGTATTAAATGCATTCAATTCCCCTAATAAGTGGGCAATTGGTCATAATTTGCATTTATTTGTTGCATAACCATTTGTGTCACGAATAAAGAGGGTAAATTACTTCATTTCTTGCAAATAAGTGATTTTCTTACTTTTAATGCTTATTACCCAAATTAAACTTAAATTAAATGAAGTATAAATGCTTACAAAAACCTTTAATTTCAATGTAAAAACCATTTCCAACACCTTTTGGGTGTTAAATGCAACAATGCCCTCTAATAAGTGTGCAATTGATCGTAATTTGCATTTATTAGTTGCATAAGACCATTTGTGTCACTATAAAGATGCAAATTACTTCATTTCTCGCTAATAGTGATTTTCTTGCACTTTAATGGCTTATTTAACCCAAATTAAACTTAAATGAATATAAATGCTTACAAAACCTTTAATTCAATGCAAAAACATTTCCAACACCTTTTGGGTGTTAAATACTTTCAATTCCCTCTAATAATTGTTCAATTGATCGTAATTTGTATTATTAGTTGCATAAGATCATTTGTGTACGAATAAAGAGGCTAAATTACTTCATTTCCGAAATAGTGATTTTCTTGCATTTAATGGCTTATTTAACCCAAATTAAACTTAAATAAAGTATAAAGCTACGAAAACCTTTAATTTCAATGCAAAAACCATTTCCAACACCTTTTGAGGTGTTAAATGCATTCAATTCCCTCTAATAAGTTGTCCAATTGATCGTAATTTGCATTTATTAGCTGCATAAGACCATTTTTGTGTCACAATAAAAAGGCTGAATTACGTTATTTCTTGAAATAAGTCATTTTCTTGCATTTAAATGGCTTATTAACCCAAATTAAACTTAAATTAGGTATAAATGCTACAAAAACCATTAATTTAGATGCAAAAACCATTCCAACACCTTTGGGTGTTAAATGCTTTCAATTCCCTCCAATAAGTGTGCAATTGATCAAAATTTGCATTTATGGTTGCACAAGACCATTTGTGTCACGAATAAAGAGGCTAAATCGCTTCATTTCTTGCAAATAAGTGATTTTTTTTGGATTTTAAAGCGTATTAACCAAATTAAACTTAATGAAGTATAAATGCTTACAAAACCCTTTAATTTCAATGCAAAAACCATTTCCAACACCTTTTGGGTCGTTAAATGCATTCAATTCCTCTAATAAGTGGCGCAATTGATCATAATTTGCATTTATTAGTTGCATAAGACCATTTGTGTCATTAATAAAGAGGCTAAATTAGTTCATTTCTACAAATAAGTGATTTTCTTACACTTTAATCGGCTTATTTAACCCAAATTAAACTTGAATGAAGTTTAAATGCTTAAAAAACCTTTAATTTCAATGCAAAAACCATTTCTAACACCTTTTGGGGTCGTTAAATGCATTCAATTCCTCTAATAAGTGTGCAATTGATTATAATTTGCATTTATTAGTTGCATAAGACCATTTGTGTCATTAATAAAAGGCAAATTAGTTCATTTCATGCAAAAGAAGTGATTTTCTTACATTTAATGGCTTATTTCACCCAAATTAAACTTAAATGAAGTAGAAATGCTTACAAAATCCTTCAATTCAACGCAAAACAATTTCCATCACCGTTTGGGTGTTAAATGCATTCAATTCCCTCAATAAGTGTTCAATTGATCGTAATTTGTATTTATTAGTTGCATAAAACCATTTGTGTCACGAATAAAGAGGCTAAATTACTTCACTTCTTGCAAATAAGTGATTTTCTTACATTTTAATGGCTTATTAACCCAAAATAAACTTAAATGAAGTATAAATGCTTACAAAACGTTTAATTTTTTCAATGCAAAAACCATTTCCAACACTTGTTGGGTGTAAAATGCATTCAATTCCCTCTAATAAGTGTTCATTGATCGTAATTGCATTTATTAGTTGTATAAGACCATTTGTGTCCCGAATAAAGAGCTAATTACTTCATTTCTTTAATAAGTGATTTTCTTACATTTTAATGGCTTAATAACCCAAATTAAACTTAAATGAAGTATAAAGCTTACAAAAACCTTTAATTTCAATGCAAAAACTATTTCGAACACCTTTTGGGGTGTTAAATGCATTCAATTCCCTCTAATAAGTGTGCAATTGATCGTAATTTGCATTTATTAGTTGCATAAGACCATTTGTGTCACGTATAAAGATGTAAAATTACTTCATTTCTCGCTAATAAGTGATTTTCTTGCACTTTAATGGCTTATTTAACCCAAATTAAACTTAAACGATGTATAAATGCTTACAAAAACCTTTAATTTCAAGGCAAAAACCATTTCCAACACCTTTTGGGTTGTTAAATGCATTCTATTCCTTCTAATAAGTGTGCAATTGATCATAATTTGCATTTATTACTTGCAGAAGACCATTTGTGTCACGTATAAAGATGTAAAATTACTTCATTTCTCGCTAATAAGTGATTTTCTTGCACTTTAATGGCTTATTTAACCCAAATTAAACTTAAATGAAGTATAAATGCTTACAAAAACCTTTANTATAAATGATTTTCTTGCACTTTAATGGCTTATTTAACCCAAATTAAACTTAAATGAAGTATAAATGCTTACAAAAACCTTTAATTTCGATGCAAAAACCATTTCCAATACCTCCTGGGGTGTTAAATGCATTAATTCCTCTAATAAGTGTTTAATTGATCATAATTTGCATTTATTGTTGCATAAGAGCACTTGTGTCATGATATAAGAGGCTAAATCACTTCATTTCTTACAAATGAGTGATTTTCTTACTTTTAATGACTTATTTAACCCAAATTAAACTTAAATTAAGGATAAATGCTTACAAAAACCTTTAATTCAATGTAAAAACCATTTGCAACACCTTTGGGATATTAAATACATTCAATTTCCTCTAATAAGTGGGCAATTGGTCATAATTTGAATTATTTGTTGCATAAGACCATTTGTGTCACAAATAAAGATGCAAAAATTACTTCATTTCTCGCTAATAAGTGATTTTTTTGCACTTTAATGGCTTACTTAACCCAAATTAAACTTAAATGAAGTATAAATGCTTACAAAAACCTTTATTTCAATGCAAAACACCATTTCCAACACCTTTTGGCGTGTAAATGCTTTCAATTCCCTCTAATAATTGTTCAATTGATCGTAATTTGTATTTATTAGTTGCATAAGATCATTTGTGTCCGAATAAAGAGGCTAATTACTTCATTTCTCGCAAATTAGTGATTTCTCGCATTTTAATGGCTTATTTGACCCAAATTAAACTAAATAAAGTATAAAAGCTTACGAAAACGTTTACTTTCAATGTAAAAACCATTTCCAACACCTTTTGAGGAGCTAAAGCATTCAATTCCCTCTAATAAATGTTCAATTGATCGTAATTTGCATTTATTAGCTGCATAAGACCATTTGTGTCACAAATAAAAAGGCTGAATTACGTTATCTTCTTGAAAATAAGTTATTTTCTTGCATTTAAATGGCTTATTTAACCCAATTAAACTAATTAGGTATAAATGATTCCAAAAATCTTTAATTTAGATGCAAAAACCATTTCCAACACCTTTTGGTGGTGTAAATGCTTTCAATGCCCTCCAATAAGTGTGCATTGATCAAAATTTGCATTTATTGGTTGCACAAGACCATTTGTGTCACGAATAAAGAGGCTAAATCACTTCATTTCTTGCAAAAAGTGATTTTCTTGGATTTTAAAAAGCCGTATTTAAGCCAAATTAAACTTGAATGAAGTATAAATGCTTACAAAAACCTTTAATTTCAATGCAAAAACCATTTCCAACACCTTTTGGGGTGTTAAATGCATTCAATTCCCTCTAATAAGTGTTCAATTGATCGTAATTTGCATTTATTAACTGCATAAGACCATTTGTGTCGTGAATGAAGAGGCTAAATTACTTCATTTCTTGAAAATAAGTGATTTTCTTATATTTTAATGGCTTATTTAACCCAAATTAAACTTGAATGAAGTATAAATGCTTACAAAAATATTTAATTTCAATGCAAAACCATTTCCAACACCTCTTTGGGGTGTTAAATGCATATAATTCTCCTAATAAGTGTTCAATTGATCGTAATTTGCATTTATTTGTTGCATAAGACTATTGTGTCACGAATAAAGAGCTAAATTACTTCATTTCTTACAAATAAGTGATTTTCTTACATTTTAATGGCTTAATTAACCCAAATTAAACTTAAATGAAGTATAAACTTACAAAACCTTTAATTTCAATGCAAAAACCATTTCCAACACCTTTTGGGGTGTTAAATGCATTCAATTCCCTCTAATAAGTGTGCAATGATCATAATTTGCATTTATTAGTTGCAGAAGACCATTGTGGTGTCACGTATAAAGATGCAAATTACTTCTTCATTTCTCGCTAACAAGTGATTTTCTTGCACTTTAATTAATGGCTTATTTAACCCAATTAAACTTAAATGAAGTATAAATGCTTACAAAAACCTTTAATTTCAATGCAAAACCATTTCCAATCACACTCTTGGGTGTTAAATGCATTTAATTCCCTCTAATAAGAGGTTTAATTGATCGTAATTTTTTAGTGGTTGCATAAAAGACCACTTGTGTCATGAATAAAGAGGCTAAATCACTTCATTTCTTACAAATGAGTGATTTTCTTACTTTTTAATGACTTATTTAAACCCAAATTAAACTTAAATTAAGGATAATGCTTACAAAAACCTTAATTTCAATGTAAAAACCATTTGCAACACCTTTGGGGATATTAAATTACCTTCATTTCCTCTAATAAGTGGGCAATTGGTCATAATTTGAATTTATTTGTTGCATAAGACCATTGTGTCACAAATAAAGATGCAAATTACTTCATTCTCGCTAATAAGTGATTTTCTTGCACTTTAAATGCTTACTTAACCCAAATTAAACTTAAATGAAGTATAAATGCTTACAAAAACCTTTAATTTCAATGCAAAAACCATTTCCAACACCTTTTGGCGTGTTTAAATGCTTTCAATTCCCTCCTAATATTGTTCAATTGATCGTAATTTGTATTTATTAGTTTGCATAAGATCATTTGTGTCACGAATAAAGAGGCGAAAGTCTTCATTTCTCGCAAATTAGTGATTTTCTCGCATTTTAATGGCTTATTTGACCCAAATTAAACTTAAATAAAGTATAAAAGCTGACGAAAACGTTTAATTTCAATGTAAAAACCATTTCCAACACCTTTTAGGAGCTAAATGCATTCAATTCCCTCTAATAAAGTTTCAATTGATCGTAATTTGCATTTAGATGCTGCATAAGACCATGTGTCACAATAAAAGGCTGAATTACGTTATTTCTTGAAAATAGTTTATTTCTTCATTTAAATGGCTTATTTAACCCAAATTAAACTTAATTAGGTATAAATGAGTTCAAAAATCTTAATTTAGATGCAAAAAACCATTCCAACACCTTTTGGGGTGTTAAATGCTTTCAATGCCCTCCAATAAGTGTGCAATTGATCAAATTTGCATTTATTGGTTGCACAAGACCATTTGTGTCACGAATAAAGAGGCTAAATCACTTCATTTCTGCAATAAGTGATTTTCCGATTTTAAAGCGTATTTAAGCCAAATTAAACTTGAATGAAGTATAAATGCTTACAAAACCCTTTATTTCAATGCAAAAACCATTCCAACACCTTTGGGGTGTTAATGCATTCAATTCCCTGTAATAAGTGTTCAATTGATCGTAATTTGCATTTATTAACTGCATAAGACCATTTGTGTCGTGAATAAAGAGGCTAAATTTATTTCTTGAAATAAGTGTTTTCTTTTTAATGGCTTATTTAACCAAATTAAACTTGAATGAAGTTTAAATGCTTAAAAAAACCTTAATTTCAATGCAAAAACCATTTCCAACACTCTTGGGGTGTTAAATGCATAATTCCTCTAATAAGTGTTCAATTGATCGTAATTTGCATTTATTGTTGCATAAGACTATTTGTGTCACGAATAAAGAGGCTAAATTACTTCATTTCTTACAAATAAGTGATTTTCTTACATTTTAATGGCTTAATTAACCCAAATTAAACTTAAATGAAGTATAAATACTTACAAAAACCTTTAATTTCAATGCAAAACCATTTCCAACACCTTTTGGGGTGTTAAATGCATTCAATTCCCTCTAATAAGTGTGCAATTGATCATAATTTGCATTTTTAGTTGCAGAAGACCATTTGTGTCACGTATAAAGATGCAAAATTACTTCATTTCTCGCTAACAAGTGATTTTCTCTGCACTTTAATGGCTTATTTAACCCAATAAACTTAAATGAAGTATAAATGCTTACAAAAACCTTTAATTTCAATGCAAAAACCATTTCCAACACCTCTTGGGGTGTTAAATGCATTTAATTCCCTCTAATAAAGTTTAATTGATCGTATTTGCATTTAGTGGTTGCATAAGACCACTTGTGTCATGAATAAAGAGGCTAAATCACTTCATTTCTTACAAATGATGATTCTTACTTTTTAATGACTTATTTAACCCAAATTAAACTTAAATTAAGGATAAATGCTTACAAAAACCTTTAATTTCAATGTAAAAACCATTTGCAACACCTTTGGGGATATTAAGCATTCAATTTCCTCTAATAAGTGGGCAATTGGTCATAATTTGAATTTATTTGTTGCATAAGACCATTTGTGTCACAATAAAGATGCAAAATTACTTCATTTCTCGCTAATAAGTGATTTTCTTGCACTTTAAATGCTTACTTAACCCAAATTAAACTTAAATGAAGTATAAATGCTTACAAAAACCTTTAATTTCAATGCAAAAACCATTTCCAACACCTTTTGGCGTGTTAAATGCTTCAATTCCCTCTAATAATTGTTCAATTGATCGTAATTTGTATTTATTAGTTCATAAGATCATTTGTGTCACGAATAAAGAGGCTAAATTACTTCATTTCTCGCAAATTAGTGATTTTCTCTGCATTTTAATGGCTTATTTGAACCAAATTAAACTTAAATAAGTATAAAAGCTTACGAAAACGTTTAATTTCAATGTAAAAACCATTTCCAACACCTTTGAGGACTAAATGCATTCAATTCCCTCTAATAAATGTTCAATTGATCGTAATTTGCATTTATTAGCTGCATAAGACCATTTGTGTCACAAATAAAAGGCTGAATTACGTTATTTCTTGAAAATAAGTTATTTTCTTGCATTTAAATGGCTTATTTAACCCAAATTAAACTTAAATTAGGTATAAATGATTCCAAAAATCTTTAATTTAGATGCAAAACCATTTCCAACACCTTTTGGGGTGTTAAATGCTTTCAATGCCCTCCAATAATGTGCAATTGATCAAAATTTGCATTTATTGGTTGCACAAGACCATTTGTGTCACGAATAAAGAGGCTAAATCACTTCATTTCTTGCAAATAAGTGATTTTCTTGGATTTTAAAGCCGTATTTAAGCCAAATTAAACTTGAATGAAGTATAAATGCTTACAAAACCCTTTAATTTCAATGCAAAAACCATTTCCAACACCTTTTGGGGTGTTAAATGCATTCAATTCCCTGTAATAATGTTCAATTGATCGTAATTTGCATTTATAACTGCATAAGACCATTTGTGTCGTGAATAAAGAGGCTAAATTACTTTATTTCTTGAAAAGTGATTTTCTTATTTTAATGGCTTATTTAACCCAAATTAAACTTGAATGAAGTTAAATGCTTAAAAAAACCTTTAATTTCAATGCAAAAACCATTTCCAACACCTCTTGGGGTGTTAAATGCATATAATTCTCCTAATAATGTTCAATTGATCGTAATTTGCATTTATTTGTTGCATAAGACTATTTGTGTCACGAATAAAGAGGCTAAATTACTTCATTTCTTACAAATAAGTGATTTTCTTACATTTTAATGGCTTAATTAACCCAATTAAACTTAAATGAAGTATAAATACTTACAAAAACCTTTAATTTCAATGCAAAAACCATTTCCAACACCTTTTGGGGTGTTAAATGCATTCAATTCCCCTAATAAGTGTGCAATTGATCATAATTTGCATTTATTAGTTGCAGAAGACCATTTGTGTCACGTATAAAGATGCAAATTACTTCATTTCTCGCTAACAAGTGATTTTCTTGCACTTTAATGGCTTATTAACCCAAATTAAACTTAAATGAAGTATAAATGCTTACAAAAACCTTTAATTCAATGCAAAAACCATTTCCAACACCCTTGGGGTGTTAAATGCATTTAATTCCCTCTAATAAGTTTAATTGATCGTAATTTGCATTAGTGGTTGCATAAGACCACTTGTGTCATGAATAAAGAGGCTAAATCACTTCATTTCTTACAAATGAGTGATTTCTTACTTTTAATGACTTATTTAACCCAAATTAAACTTAAATTAAGGATAAATGCTTACAAAAACCTTTAATTTCAATGTAAAACCATTTGCAACACCTTTGGGGAATTAATACATTCAATTTCCTCTAATAAGTGGGCAATTGGGTCATAATTTGAATTTATTTGTTGCATAAGACCATTTGTGTCACAAATAAAGATGCAAAATTACTTCATTTCTCGCTAATAAGTGATTTTTCTTGCACTTTAAATGCTTACTTAACCCAAATTAAACTTAAATGAAGTATAAATGCTTACAAAAACCTTTAATTTCAATGCAAAAACCATTTCCAACACCTTTGGCGTGTTAAATGCTTCAATTCCCTCTAAAATTGTTCAATTGATCGTAATTTGTATTTATTAGTTCATAAGATCATTTGTGTCACGAATAAAGAGGCTAAATTACTTCATTTCTCGCAAATTAGTGATTTTCTTTCTGCATTTAATGGCTTATTTTATACCCAAATTAAACTTAAATAATATAAAAGCTTACGAAACGTTTAATTTCAATGTAAAAACCATTTCCAACACCTTTTGAGGAGCTAAATGCATTCAATTCCCTCTAATAAATGTTCAATTGATCGTAATTTGCATTTATGCTGCATAAGACCATTTGTGTCACAAATAAAAAGGCTGAATTACGTTATTTCTTGAAAAAGTTATTTTCTTGCATTTAAATGGCTTATTTAACCCAAATTAAACTTAAATTAGGTATAAATGATTCCAAAAATCTTTAATTTAGATGCAAAAACCATTTCCAACACCTTTTGGGGTGTTAAATGCTTTCAATGCCCTCCAATAAGTGTGCAATTGATCAAAATTTGCATTTATTGGTTGCACAAGACCATTTGTGTCACGAATAAAGAGGCTAAATCACTTCATTTCTTGCAAATAAGTGATTTTCTTGGATTTTAAAGCCGTATTTAAGCCAAATTAAACTTGAATGAAGTATAAATGCTTACAAAACCCTTTAATTTCAATGCAAAAACCATTTCCAACACCTTTTGGGGTGTTAAATGCATTCAATTCCCTCTAATAAGTGTTCAATTGATCGTAATTTGCATTTATTAACTGCATAAGACCATTTGTGTCGTGAATAAAGAGGCTAAATTACTTCATTTCTTGAAAATAAGTGATTTTCTTATATTTTAATGGCTTATTTAACCCAAATTAAACTTGAATGAAGTTTAAATGCTTAAAAAAACCTTTAATTTCAATGCAAAAACCATTTCCAACACCTCTTGGGGTGTTAAATGCATATAATTCTCTCTAATAAGTGTTCAATTGATCGTAATTTGCATTTATTTGTTGCATAAGACTATTTGTGTCACGAATAAAGAGGCTAAATTACTTCATTTCTTACAAATAAGTGATTTCTTACATTTTAATGGCTTAATTAACCCAAATTAAACTTAAATGAAGTATAAATACTTACAAAAACCTTTAATTTCAATGCAAAAACCATTTCCAACACCTTTTGGGGTGTTAAATGCATTCAATTCCCTCTAATAAGTGTGCAATTGATCATAATTTGCATTTATTAGTTGCAGAAGACCATTTGTGTCACGTATAAAGATGCAAAATTACTCATTTCTCTCGCTAACAAGTGATTTTCTTGCACTTTAATGGCTTATTTAACCCAAATTAAACTAAATGAAGTATAAATGCTTACAAAAACCTTTAATTCAATGCAAAAACCATTTCCAACACCTCTTGGGGTGTTAAATGCATTTAATTCCCTCTAATAAGAGTTTAATTGATCGTAATTTGCATTTAGTGGTTGCATAAGACCACTTGTGTCATGAATAAAGAGGCTAAATCACTTCATTTCTTACAAATGAGTGATTTTCTTACTTTTTAATGACTTATTTAACCCAAATTAAACTTAAATTAAGGATAAATGCTTACAAAAACCTTTAATTTCAATGTAAAAACCTTTGCAACACCTTTGGGGATATTAAATACATTCAATTTCCTCTAATAAGTGGGCAATTGGTCATAATTTGAATTTATTTGTTGCATAAGACCATTTGTGTCACAAATAAAGATGCAAAATTACTTCATTTCTCGCTAATAAGTGATTTTCTTGCACTTTAAATGCTTACTTAACCCAAATTAAACTTAAATGAAGTATAAATGCTTACAAAAACCTTTAATTTCAATGCAAAAACCATTTCCAACACCTTTTGGCGTGTTAAATGCTTTCAATTCCCTCTAATAATTGTTCAATTGATCGTAATTTGTATTTATTAGTTCCATAAGATCATTTGTGTCACGAATAAAGAGGCTAAATTACTTCATTTCTCGCAAATTAGTGATTTTCTCGCATTTTAATGGCTTATTTGACCCAAATTAAACTTAAATAAAGTATAAAAGCTTACGAAAACGTTTAATTTCAATGTAAAAACCATTTCCAACACCTTTTGAGGAGCTAAATGCATTCAATTCCCTCTAATAAATGTTCAATTGATCGTAATTTGCATTTATTAGCTGCATAAGACCATTTGTGTCACAAATAAAAAGGCTGAATTACGTTATTTCTTGAAAATAAGTTATTTTCTTGCATTTAAATGGCTTATTTAACCCAAATTAAACTTAAATTAGGTATAAATGATTCCAAAAATCTTTAATTTAGATGCAAAAACCATTTCCAACACCTTTTGGGGTGTTAAATGCTTTCAATGCCCTCCAATAAGTGTGCAATTGATCAAAATTTGCATTTATTGGTTGCACAAGACCATTTGTGTCACGAATAAAGAGGCTAAATCACTTCATTTCTTGCAAATAAGTGATTTTCTTGGATTTTAAAGCCGTATTTAAGCCAAATTAAACTTGAATGAAGTATAAATGCTTACAAAAACCTTTAATTTCAATGCAAAAACCATTTCCAACACCTTTTGGGGTGTTAAATGCATTCAATTCCCTCTAATAAGTGTTCAATTGATCGTAATTTGCATTTATTAACTGCATAAGACCATTTGTGTCGTGAATAAAGAGGCTAAATTACTTCATTTCTTGAAAATAAGTGATTTTCTTATATTTTAATGGCTTATTTAACCCAAATTAAACTTGAATGAAGTTTAAATGCTTAAAAAACCTTAATTTCAATGCAAAAACCATTTCCAACACCTCTTGGGGTGTTAAATGCATATAATTCTCTCTAATAAGTGTTCAATTGATCGTAATTTGCATTTATTTGTTGCATAAGACTATTTGTGTCACGAATAAAGAGGCTAAATTACTTCATTTCTTACAAATAAGTGATTTTCTTACATTTTAATGGCTTAATTAACCCAAATTAAACTTAAATGAAGTATAAATACTTACAAAAACCTTTAATTTCAATGCAAAAACCATTTCCAACACCTTTTGGGGTGTTAAATGCATTCAATTCCCTCTAATAAGTGTGCAATTGATCATAATTTGCATTTATTAGTTGCAGAAGACCATTTGTGTCACGTATAAAGATGCAAAATTACTTCATTTCTCGCTAACAAGTGATTTTCTTGCACTTTAATGGCTTATTTAACCCAAATTAAACTTAAATGAAGTATAAATGCTTACAAAAACCTTTAATTTCAATGCAAAAACCATTTCCAACACCTCTTGGGGTGTTAAATGCATTTAATTCCCTCTAATAAGAGTTTAATTGATCGTAATTTGCATTTAGTGGTTGCATAAGACCACTTGTGTCATGAATAAAGAGGCTAAATCACTTCATTTCTTACAAATGAGTGATTTTCTTACTTTTTAATGACTTATTTAACCCAAATTAAACTTAAATTAAGGATAAATGCTTACAAAAACCTTTAATTTCAATGTAAAAACCATTTGCAACACCTTTGGGGATATTAAATACATTCAATTTCCTCTAATAAGTGGGCAATTGGTCATAATTTGAATTTATTTGTTGCATAAGACCATTTGTGTCACAAATAAAGATGCAAAATTACTTCATTTCTCGCTAATAAGTGATTTTCTTGCACTTTAAATGCTTACTTAACCCAAATTAAACTTAAATGAAGTATAAATGCTTACAAAAACCTTTAATTTCAATGCAAAAACCATTTCCAACACCTTTTGGCGTGTTAAATGCTTTCAATTCCCTCTAATAATTGTTCAATTGATCGTAATTTGTATTTATTAGTTCCATAAGATCATTTGTGTCACGAATAAAGAGGCTAAATTACTTCATTTCTCGCAAATTAGTGATTTTCTCGCATTTTAATGGCTTATTTGACCCAAATTAAACTTAAATAAAGTATAAAAGCTTACGAAAACGTTTAATTTCAATGTAAAAACCATTTCCAACACCTTTTGAGGAGCTAAATGCATTCAATTCCCTCTAATAAATGTTCAATTGATCGTAATTTGCATTTATTAGCTGCATAAGACCATTTGTGTCACAAATAAAAAGGCTGAATTACGTTATTTCTTGAAAATAAGTTATTTTCTTGCATTTAAATGGCTTATTTAACCCAAATTAAACTTAAATTAGGTATAAATGATTCCAAAAATCTTTAATTTAGATGCAAAAACCATTTCCAACACCTTTTGGGGTGTTAAATGCTTTCAATGCCCTCCAATAAGTGTGCAATTGATCAAATTTGCATTTATTGGTTGCACAAGACCATTTGTGTCACGAATAAAGAGGCTAAATCACTTCATTTCTTGCAAATAAGTGATTTTCTTGGATTTTAAAGCCGTATTTAAGCCAAATTAAACTTGAATGAAGTATAAATGCTTACAAAACCCTTTAATTTCAATGCAAAAACCATTTCCAATACCTTTTGGGTCGTTAAATGCATTCAATTCCTTCTAATAAGTGCGCAATTGATCATAATTTGCATTTATTAGTTGCATAAGACCATTTGTGTCATTAATAAAGAGGCTAAATTAGTTCATTTCATGCAAATAAGTGATTTTCTTGCATTTTAATGGCTTATTTAACCCAAATTAAACTTGAATGAAGTTTAAATGCTTAAAAAAACCTTTAATTTGAATGCAAAAACCATTTCCAACACCTCTTGGGGTGTTAAATGCATTTAATTCTCTCTAATAAGGTTCAATTGATCGTAATTTGCATTTATTTGTTGCATAAGACTATTTGTGTCACGAATAAAGAGGCTAAATTACTTCATTTCTTACAAATAAGTGATTTTCTTACATTTTAATGGCTTAATTAACCCAAAGTAAACTTAAATGAAGTATAAATACTTACAAAAACCTTTAATTTCAATGCAAAAACCATTTCCAACACCTTTTGGGGTGTTAAATGCATTCAATTCCCTCTAATAAGTGTGCAATTGATCATAATTTGCATTAAGTTGCAAGAAGACCATTTGTGTCACGTAAAGATGCAAAATTACTTCATTTCTCGCTAACAAGTGATTTTCTTGCACTTTAATGGCTTATTTAACCCAAATTAAACTTAAATGAAGTATAAATGCTTACAAAAACCTTTAATTTCAATGCAAAAACCATTTCCAACACCTCTTGGGGTGTTAAATGCATTTAGTTCCCTCTAATAAGTGTTTAATTGATCATAATTTGTATTTATTGGTTGCATAAGACCACTTGTGTCATGAATAAAGAGGATAAATCACTTCATTTCTTACAAATGAGTATTTTCTTACTTTTTAATGACTTATTTAACCCAAATTAAACTTAAATTAAGGTTAAATGCTTACAAAAACCCTTAATTTCAATGCAAAAACCATTTGCAACACCTTTGGGGGTATTAAATGCATTCAATTTCCTCTAATAAGTGGGCAATTGGTCATAATTTGCTTTTATTTGTTGCATAAGACCATTTGTGTCACGAATAAAGATGCAAAATTACTTCATCTCTCGCTAATAAGTGATTTTCTTGCACTTTAATGGCTTATTTAACCCAAATTAAACTTAAATGAAGTATAAATGCTTACAAAAACCTTTAATTTCAATGCAAAAACCATTTCCAACACCTTTTGGCGTGTTAAATGCTTTCAATTCCCTCTAATAAGTGTTCAATTGATCGTAATTTGCATTTATTAGTTGCATGAGACCATTTGTGTCACGAATAAAAGGCTAAATTACTTCATTTCTCACAAATAAGTGATTTTCTTGCATTTTAATGGCTTATTTAACCCAAATTAAACTTAAATGAAGAATAAAAGCGTACCAAAACGTTTAATTTCAATGCAAATACCATTTCCAACACCTTTTGAGGTGTTAAATGCATTCAATTCCCTCTAATAAGTGTTCAATTGATCGTAATTTGCATTTATTAGCTGCATAAGACCATTTGTGTCACAAATAAAAAGGCTGAATTACGTTATTTCTTGAAAATAAGTTATTTTCTTGCATTTAAACGGCTTATTTAACCCAAATTAAACTTGAATGAAGTATAAATGCTTACAAAACCTTTTAATTTCAATGCAAAAACCATTTCCAACACCTTTTGGGGCATTAAATGGATCAATTCCCTCCAATAAGTGTTCAATTGATCATAATTTGCATTTATTAGTTGCAGAAGACCATTTGTGTCACGTATAAAGATGGAAAATTACTTCAT
Source organism: Carallia brachiata (assembly GCA_021464245.1). NCBI lineage: Eukaryota > Viridiplantae > Streptophyta > Magnoliopsida > Malpighiales > Rhizophoraceae > Carallia > Carallia brachiata. Next base: position 2,963,893 of record JADCRB010000028.1, on the reverse strand, counting down.
TTCTCGCTAATGAGTGATTTTCTTGCACTTTAATGGCTTATTTAACCCAAATTAAACTTTAATGAAGTTATAATGCTTACAAAAACCTTAATTTCAATGCAAAAACCATTTCCAACACCTGTTTGGCGTGTTAAAATGCTTTCAATTCCCTCTAATAAGTGTTCAATTGATCGTAATTTGCATTTATTAGTTGCATAAGACCATTTGTGTACAGAATCGAATAAAAGGCTAAATTACTTCATTTCTCACAAATAAGTGATTTTTCTTGCATTTTAATGGCTTATTTAACCCAAATTAAACTTAAATGAAGTATAAAAGCGTACCAAAACGTTTAATTTCAATGCAAATACCATTTCCAACACCTTTTGAGGTGTTAAATGCATTCAATTCCCTCTAATAAGTGTTCAATTGATCGTAATTTGCATTTATTAGCTGCATAAGACCATTTGTGTCACGAATAAAAGGCTAAATACTTCATTTCTCACAATAAGTGATTTTCTTGCATTTTAATGGCTTATTTAACCCAAATTAAAACTTAAATGAAGTATAAAAGCGTACCAAAACGTTTAATTTCAATGCAAATACCATTTCCAAACCTTTTGAGGTGTTAAATGCATTCAATTCCCTCTAATAGTGTTCAATTGATCGTAATTTACATTTATTAGTTGCATAAACCATTTGTGTCACGAATAAAGAGGCTAAATTACTTCATTTCTTGCAAATAAGTGATTTTCTCCTTACATTTAATTGCTTAATTAACCCAAATTAAACTTAATGAAGTATAAATGCTTACAAAAACCTTTAATTTCAATGCAAAAACCATTTCCAACACCTTTTGGGGTGTTAAATGCATTCAATTCCCTCCAATAAGTGTTCAATTGATCATAATTTGCATTTATTAGTTGCAGAAGACCATTTGTGTCACGTATAAAGATGGAAAATTACTTCATTTCTCGCTAATGAGTGATTTTCTTGCACTTTAATGGCTTATTTAACCCAAATTAAACTTTAATGAAGTATAAATGCTTACAAAAACCTTTAATTTCAATGCAAAAACCATTTCAACACCTCTTGAGGTGTTAAATGCATTTAATTCCCTAATAAGTGTTTAATTGATCTAATTTGCATTTATTGGTTGCATAAGACCACTTGTGTCATGAATAAAGAGGCTAATCACTTCATTTCTTGCAATGAGTGATTTTCTAACTTTTAATGACTGTTTAACCCAAATTAAAAAATTAAGGATAAATGCTTACAAAAACCCTTAATTTCAATGCAAAAACCATTTGCAACACCTTTGGGGGTAATAAATGCATTCAATTTCCTCTATAAGTGGGCAATGGTCATAATTTGCATTTATTAGTTGCAAAAAGACCATTTGTGGCATGAATAAGAGGCTAAATCACTTTATTTCTTACAAATGGAGTAATTTTCTTACATTTTAATGGCTTATTCACCCAAATTAAACTTAAATGAAGTATAAATGCTTACAAAACCTTTAATTTCAATACAAAAATCATTTCCAACACCTTTTGGCGCGTTAAATGCATTCGACTCTCTCTAACAAGTGTGCAATTGATCATGATTTGGTTTTGATAGTTACATAAAACCATTTGTGGCACAAATAAAGATGTTAAATCACTTCCTTTCTTGCAAAAAAAGTGATATTCTATTCTTAATTTAATGGCTTAATTAACCCAAATTAAACTTAAATGAAGTATAAATGCTTACAAAAAAACCTTAATTTCAATGCAAAAACCATTTCCAACACTTTTGGGGTGTTAAATGCATTCAATCCTCCCTCTAAGGTGTCAATTGATCATAATTTGCATTTTAGTTGCAGAAGACCATTTGTGTCACGTATAAAGATGCAAAATTACTTCATTTCTCGCTAATAAGTGATTTTCTTTCACTTTAATGGCTTATTTAACCCAAATGAAACTTGAATGAAGTATAAATGCTTACAAAAACCTTTAATTTCAATGCAAAAACCATTTCCAACACCTCTTGGGGTGTTAAATGCATTTAATTCTCTCAATAAGTGTTTAATTGATCATAATTTGATTTTGTAGCATAAGACCACTTGTGTCATGAATAAATAGGCTAAATCACTTCATTTCTTACAAATGAGTGATTTTCTTCACTTTTTAATGACTTATTTAACCCAAATTAAACTTAAATTAAGGATAAATGCTTACAAAACCTTAATTTCAATGCAAAAACCATTTGCAACACCTTTGGGGGTATTAAATGCATTCAATTTCCTCTAATAAGTGGGTAATTGGTCATAATTTGCATTTATTTGTTGCATAAGTCCATTTGTGTCACGTATAAAGATGCAAAATTACTTCATTTCTCGCTAATAAGTGATTTTCTTGCACTTTAATGGCTTATTTAACCCAAATTAAACTTAAAGCAAGGATAAATGCTTACAAAAACCTTTAATTTCAATGCAAAAACCATTTCCAACACCTTTTGGGGCGTTAAATGCATTCAATTCCCCCTAATAAGTGTGCAATTGATCGTAATTTGCATTTATTAGTTGCATAAGACCATTTGTGTCATTAATAAAGAGGCTAAATTAGTTCATTTCATGCAAATAAGTGATTTTCTTGCATTTTAATGGCTTATTTAACCCAAATTAAACTTGAATGAAGTTTAAATGCTTAAAAAAACCTTTAATTTCAATGCAAAAACTATTTATAACAACTTTTGGGGTGTTAAATGCATTCAATTCCCTCTAATAAGTGTGCAATTGATCATAGTTTGCATTTATTAGCTCCAAAGACCATTTGTGGTAAGAATAAAGAGATAAACAAATTATTATCTTGTAAAAGGGTGATTTTCTTGGATTTAATGGCTCATTTCACCCAAATTAAACTTAAATGAAGTATAAATGCTTACAAAAACCTTTAATTTCAACGCAAAAACCATTTCCATCACCTTTTGGGATGTTAATGCATTCAATTCCCTCAATAACTGTTCAATTGATCGTAATTTGCGTTTATTAGTTGCATAAGACCATTCAGTGTCACGAATAAAGAGGCTAAATATACTTCATTTCTTGCAAATAAGTGATTTTTCTTACATTTTAATGGCTTATTTAACCCAAATTAAACTTAAATGAAGGATAAACGCTTACAAAAAACTTTAATTTCAATGCAAAACCATTTCCATCACCTTTTGGGTGTTAAATGCATTCAATTCCTCTAATAAGTGTTCAATTGATCGTAATTTGCATTTATTAGTTGCATAAGACCTTTGCTCACGATATAAAGAGGCTAAATACTTTATTTCCCGCACATAAGTGTTTTCTTACATTTTAATGACTTATTAACCCACATTAAACTTAAAATAAAGTATAAAAGACGAAAACGTTTAATTTCAATGCAAAAACCATTTCCAACACCTTTTGAGGTGTTAAATGAATTCAATTCCCTCTAATGTTCAATTGATCGTAATTTGCATTTATTAGCTGTATAAGACCATTTGTGTCACAAATAAGATGGCTGGATTACGTTATTCATTGAAAATAAGTGATTTTTCTTGCATTTAAATGGCTTATTTAACCCAAAATTAAACTAAATTAGGTATAATGCTTACAACAAAACCTTAATTCAAATGCAAAAACCATTTCCAACACCTTTTGGGGTGTTAACTGCTTTCAATTCCTCCAATAAGTGTGCAATTGATCAAAATTTGCATTTATTGGTTGCATAAGACCATTAGTGTCACGAATAAAGAGGCTAAATTACTTCATTTCTTGCAAATAAGTGATTTTCTTACATTTTAATGACTTATTTAACCCAAATTAAACTTAAATAAGTATAAAAGCTTACAAAAACGTTTAATTTCAATGCAAAAACCATTTCCAACACCTTTTGAGGTGTTAAATGAATTCCAATTTCCTCTAATAAGTGTTCATTGATCGTAATTTGCATTTATTAGCTGTATAAGACCATATGTGTCACAAATAAGAGGCTGGATTACGTTATTCATTGAAATAAGTGATTTTCTTGCATTTAAATGGCTTATTTAACCCAAATTAAACTTAAATAGGTATAATGCTTACAAAAACCTTTAATTCAAATGCAAAAACCATTTCCAACACCTTTTGGGGTGTTAAATGCTTTCAATTCCCTCCAATAAGTGTGCAATTGATCAAATTTGCATTTATTGTTGCATAAGACCATTTGTGTCACGAATAAAGAGGCTAAATCACTTCATTTCTTCCAAATAAGTGATTTTCTTGGATTTTAATGGCTTATTAACCCAAATTAAACTTGAATGAAGTATAAATGCTAACAAAACCCTTAATTTCAATGCAAAAACCATTTCCAACACCTTTTGGGGTGTTAAATGCATTCAATTCCCTCTAATAAGTGTCAATTGATCGTAATTTGCATTTATTGTAGCTGCATAAGACCATTTGTGTAATAATAAGGAGCTAAATTACTTCATTTCTTGAAAATAAATGATTTTCTTTGCACTTTTAATGGCTTATTTAACCCAAATGAAACTTAAATGAAGGATAAACGCTTACAAAACCTTTAATTGTTCAATTTCAAGCAAAAACCATTTCCAACACCTTTTTGGGTGTTAAATGCATTCAAATCCCTCTAAATAGTGTGCATTGATCATAGTTTTGTTACATTATAGCTCATAGACATTTGTGTAAGAATAAGAGAAAAAATCACATTATTTCTTGTAAAAGGGATTTTCTTGGATTTAATGGCTCATTTCACCCAAATTAAACTTAATGAAGATAAATGCTAAAAAAACCTTAATTTCAACGCAAAAACCATTTCCAATCACCTTTGGGGTGTTAAATGCATTCAATTCCTCTAATAACTGTTCAATTGGTCGTAATTTGCGTTTATTTGTTGCATAAGACCATCAGTGTCACGATAAAGAGGCTAAATTACTTTCATTTCTTGCAAATAAGTGATTTTCTGACATTTAATGGCTTATTTAACCCAAATTAAACTTAAATGAAGTATAACGCTTACAAAAACTTTAATTTCAATGCAAAACCATTTCCAACACCTTTTGGGTGTTAAATGCATTTCAATTCCCTCTAATAAGTGTTCAATTGATCGTAATTTGCATTTATTAGTTGCATAAGACCGTTTGCATCACGAATAAAGAGGCTAAATTACTTTATTTCCCCGCAAATAAGTGATTTTCTTACATTTTAATGACTTTTTAACCCAAATTAAACTTAAATAAAGTATAAAAGCTTACGAAAACGTTTAATTTCAATGCAAAAACCATTTCCAACACCTTTTGAGGTGTTAAATGAATTCAATTTCCTCTAATAAGTGTTCAATTGATCGTAATTTGCATTTATTAGCTGTATAAGACCATTTGTGTCACAAATAAGATGGCTGGATTACGTTATTCATTGAAAATAAGTGATTTTCTTGCATTTAAATGGCTTATTTAACCCAAATTAAACTAAATTAGGTATAAATGCTTACAAAAACCTTTAATTCAAATGCAAAAACCATTTCCAACACCTTTGGGGTGTTAAATGCTTTCAATTCCCTCCAATAATGTGCAATTGATCAAATTTGCATTTATTGGTTGCATAAGACCATTAGTGGCACGAATAAGAGGCTAAATTACTTCATTCTCTTGCAAATAAGTGATTTTCTTACATTTTAATGACTTATTTAAACCCAAATTAAACTTAAATAAGTAGTAAAAGCTTAACAAAACTTTAATTTCAATGCAAAACCATTTCCAACACCTTTTGAGGTGTTAAATGAATTCAATTTCCTCTAATAAGTGTTCAATTGATCGTATGTTGCATTTATTAGCTGTATAAGACCATATGTGTCACAAATAAGAAGGCTGGATTACGTTATTCATTGAAAATAAGTGATTTTCTTGCATTTAAATGGCTTATTTAACCCAAATTAAACTTAAATTAGGTATAAATGCTTACAAAAACCTTTTAATTCAAATGCAAAAAACCATTTCCAACACCTTTTGGGGTGTTAAATGCTTTCAATTCCCTCCAATAAGTGTGCAATTGATCAAAATTTGCATTTATTGGTTGCATAAGACATTTGTGTCACGAATAAAGAGGCTAAATCACTTCATTTCTTCCAAATAAGTGATTTTCTTGGATTTTAATGGCTTATTTAACCCAAATTAAACTTGAATGAAGTATAAATGCTAACAAAAACCCTTTAATTTCAATGCAAAAACCATTTCCAACACCTTTTGGGGTGTTAAATGCATTCAATTCCCTAATAAGTGTTCAATTGATCGTAATGCATTTATTAGCTGCATAAGACCATTGTGTAATGAATAAGGAGGCTAAATTACTTCATTTCTTGAAAATAAATGATTTTCTTGCACTTTAATGGCTTATTTAACCCAAATTAAACTTAAATGAAGGATAAACGCTTACAAAAACCTTTAATTTCAATGCAAAAAACCATTTCAACACCTTTTTGGGTGTTAAATGCATTCAAATCCCTCTAATAAGTGTGCAATTGATCATAGTTTGCATTTATTAGCTCCATAAGACCATTTGTGGTAAGAATAAAGAGAATAATCACATTATTTCTTGTAAAGGGTGATTTTCTTGGATTTTAAATGGCTCATTTCACCCAAATTAAACTTAATGAAGTATAAATGCTTACAAAAACCTTTAATTTCAACGCAAAAACCATTTCCATCACCTTTTGGGATGTTAAATGCATTCAATTCCTCTAATAACTGTTCAATTGATCGTAATTTGCGTTTATTAGTTGCATAAGACCATTAGTGTCACGAATAAAGAGGCTAAATTACTTCATTTCTTGCAAATAAGTGATTTTCTTACATTTTAATGGCTTAATTAACCCAAATTAAAACTTAAATGAAGTATAAATGCTTACAAAAACCTTTAATTTCAATGCAAAAACCATTTCCAACACCTTTTGGGGTGTTAAATGCATTTAATTCCCTCTAATAAGTGTCCAATTGATCATAATTTGCATTAGTAGTTGCAGAAGACCATTTGTGTCACGTATAAAGACGCAAAATTACTTCATTTCTCGCTAATAAGTGATTTTCTTGCATTTTAATGGCTTATTTAACCCAAATGAAACTTGAATGAAGTATAAATGCTTACAAAAACCTTTAATTTCAATGCAAAAACCATTTTCAACGCCTCTTGGGGTGTTAAATGCATATAATTCCCTTTAATAAGTGTTTAATTGATCATAATTTGCATTTATTGGTTGCATAAGACCACTTGTGTCATGAATAAAGAGGCTAAATCACTTCATTCTTAAATGAGTGATTTTCTTACTTTTAATGACTTATTTAACCCAAATAAACTTAAATTAGAGGATAATGCTTACAAAAACCTTAATTTCAATGCAAAAACCATTGCAAACACCTTTGGGGGTATTTAATGCATTCAATTTCCTCTAATAAGTGGGCAATTGGTCATAATTTGCATTTATTTGTTGCATAAGTCCATTTGTGTCACGAATAAGATGCAAATTACTTCATTTCTCGCTAATAAGTGATTTTCTTGCACTTTAATGGCTTATTTAACCCAAATTAAACTTAAATGAAGTATAAATGCTTACAAAAACCTTTAATTTCAATGCAAAAACCATTTCCAACACCTTTTGGCGTGTTACATGCTTTCAATTCCCTCTAATAAGTGTTCAATTGATCGTAATTTGCATTTATTAGTTGCATAAGACCGTTTGCGTCACGAATAAAGAGGCTAAATTACTTTATTTCTCGCAAAAGTGATTTTCTTACATTTTAATGGCTTATTTAACCCAAATTAAACTTAAATGACGTATAAAAGCTTACGAAAACGTTTTAATTCAATGCAAAAACCATTTCCAACACCTTTTGAGGTGTTAAATGAATTCAATTTCCTCTAATAAGTGTTCAATTGATCGTAACTTACATTTATTAGCTGCATAAGACCATTTGTGTCACAAATAAGAAGGCTGGATTACGTTATTCATTGAAAATAAGTGATTTTCTTGCATTTAAATGGCTTATTTAACCCAAATTAAACTTAAATTAGGTATAAATGCTTACAAAAACCTTTAATTCAAATGCACAAAACCATTTCCAACACCTTTTGGGGTGTTAAATGCTTTCAATTCCCTCCAATAAGTGTGCAATTGATCAAAATTTGCATTTATTGGTTGCATAAGACCATTAGTGTCACGAATAAAGAGGCTAAATTACTTCATTTCTTGCAAATAAGTGATTTTCTTACATTTTAATGACTTATTTAACCCAAATTAAACTTAAATAAAGTATAAAAGCTTACAAAAACGTTTAATTTCAATGCAAAAACCATTTCCAACACCTTTTGAGGTGTTAAATGAATTCAATTTCCTCTAATAAGTGTTCAATTGATCGTAATTTGCATTTATTAGCTGTATAAGACCATATGTGTCACAAATAAGAAGGCTGGATTACGTTATTCATTGAAAATAAGTGATTTTCTTGCATTTAAATGGCTTATTTAACCCAAATTAAACTTAAATTAGGTATAAATGCTTACAAAAACCTTTAATTCAATGCAAAAACCATTTCCAACACCTTTTGGGGTGTTAAATGCTTTCAATTCCCTCCAAAGTGTGCATGATCAAAATTTGCATTTATTGGTTGCATAAGACCATTTGTGTCACGAATAAAGAGGCCTAAATCACTTCATTTCTTCCAAATAAGTGATTTTCTTGGATTTAATGGCTTATTTAACCCAAATTAAACTTGAATGAAGTATAAATGCTAACAAAACCCTTTAATTTCAATGCAAAAACCATTTCCAACACCTTTTGGGGTGTAAATGCATTCAATTCCCTCTAATAAGTGTTCAATTGATCGTAATTTGCATTTATTAGCTGCATAAGACCATTTGTGTAATGAAATAAGGAGGCTAAATTACTTCATTTCTTGAAAATAAATGATTTTCTTGCACTTTAATGGCTTATTTAACCCAAATTAAACTTAATGAAGGATAAACGCTTACAAAAACCTTTAATTTCAATGCAAAAACCATTTCCAACACCTTTTGGGTGTTAAATGCATTCAAATCCCTCTAATAAGTGTGCAATTGATCATAGTTTGCATTTATTAGCTCCATAAGACATTTGTGGTAAGAATAAAGAGAATAAATCACATTATTTCTTGTAAAAGGGTGATTTTCTTGGATTTTAATGGCTCATTTCACCCAAATTAAACTTAAATGAAGTATAAATGCTTACAAAAACCTTTAATTTCAACGCAAAAACCATTTCCATCACCTTTTGGGATGTTAAATGCATTCAATTCCCTCTAATAACTGTTCAATTGATCGTAATTTGCGTTTATTAGTTGCATAAGACCATTAGTGTCACGAATAAAGAGGCTAAATTACTTCATTTCTTGCAAATAAGTGATTTTCTTACATTTTAATGGCTTAATTAACCCAAATTAAACTTAAATGAAGTATAAATGCTTACAAAAACCTTTAATTTCAATGCAAAAACCATTTCCAACACCTTTTGGGGTGTTAAATGCATTTAATTCCCTCTAATAAGTGTCCAATTGATCATAATTTGCATTAGTAGTTGCAGAAGACCATTTGTGTCACGTATAAAGACGCAAAATTACTTCATTTCTCGCTAATAAGTGATTTTCTTGCATTTTAATGGCTTATTTAACCCAAATGAAACTTGAATGAAGTATAAATGCTTACAAAAACCTTTAATTTCAATGCAAAAACCATTTTCAACGCCTCTTGGGGTGTTAAATGCATATAATTCCCTTTAATAAGTGTTTAATTGATCATAATTTGCATTTATTGGTTGCATAAGACCACTTGTGTCATGAATAAAGAGGCTAAATCACTTCATTTCTTACAAATGAGTGATTTTCTTACTTTTTAATGACTTATTTAACCCAAATTAAACTTAAATTAAGGATAAATGCTTACAAAAACCCTTAATTTCAATGCAAAAACCATTTGCAACACCTTTGGGGGTATTTAATGCATTCAATTTCCTCTAATAAGTGGGCAATTGGTTATAATTTGCATTTATTTGTTGCATAAGTCCATTTGTGTCACGAATAAAGATGCAAAATTACTTCATTTCTCGCTAATAAGTGATTTTCTTGCACTTTAATGGCTTATTTAACCCAAATTAAACTTAAATGAAGTATAAATGCTTACAAAAACCTTTAATTTCAATGCAAAAACCATTTCCAACACCTTTTGGCGTGTTACATGCTTTCAATTCCCTCTAATAAGTGTTCAATTGATCGTAATTTGCATTTATTAGTTGCATAAGACCGTTTGCGTCACGAATAAAGAGGCTAAATTACTTTATTTCTCGCAAATAAGTGATTTTCTTACATTTTAATGGCTTATTTAACCCAAATTAAACTTAAATGACGTATAAAAGCTTACGAAAACGTTTAATTTCAATGCAAAAACCATTTCCAACACCTTTTGAGGTGTTAAATGAATTCAATTTCCTCTAATAAGTGTTCAATTGATCGTAACTTACATTTATTAGCTGCATAAGACCATTTGTGTCACAAATAAGAAGGCTGGATTACGTTATTCATTGAAAATAAGTGATTTTCTTGCATTTAAATGGCTTATTTAACCCAAATTAAACTTAAATTAGGTATAAATGCTTACAAAAACCTTTAATTCAAATGCCAAAACCATTTCCAACACCTTTTGGGGTGTTAAATGCTTTCAATTCCCTCCAATAAGTGTGCAATTGATCAAAATTTGCATTTATTGGTTGCATAAGACCATTTGTGTCACGAATAAAGAGGCTAAATCACTTCATTTCTTCCAAATAAGTGATTTTCTTGGATTTTAATGGCTTATTTAACCCAAATTAAACTTGAATGAAGTATAAATGCTAACAAAACCCTTTAATTTCAATGCAAAAACCATTTCCAACACCTTTTGGGGTGTTAAATGCATTCAATTCCCTCTAATAAGTGTTCAATTGATCGTAATTTGCATTTATTAGCTGCATAAGACCATTTGTGTAATGAATAAAGAGGCTAAATTACTTCATTTCTTGAAAATAAATGATTTTCTTGCACTTTAATGGCTTATTTAACCCAAATTAAACTTAAATGAAGGATAAACGCTTACAAAAACCTTTAATTTCAATGCAAAAACCATTTCCAACACCTTTTTGGGTGTTAAATGCATTCAAATCCCTCTAATAAGTGTGCAATTGATCATAGTTTGCATTTATTAGCTCCATAAGACCATTTGTGGTAAGAATAAAGAGAATAAATCACATTATTTCTTGTAAAAGGGTGATTTTCTTGGATTTTAATGGCTCATTTCACCCAAATTAAACTTAAATGAAGTATAAATGCTTACAAAAACCTTTAATTTCAACGCAAAAACCATTTCCATCACCTTTTGGGGTGTTAAATGCATTCAATTCCCTCTAATAAGTGTTCAATTGATCGTAATTTGCGTTTATTAGTTGCATAAGACCATTAGTGTCACGAATAAAGAGGCTAAATTACTTCATTTCTTGCAAATAAGTGATTTTCTTACATTTAAATGGCTTAATTAACTCAAATTAAAGTTAAATGAAGTATAAATGCTTACAAAAACCTTTAATTTCAATGCAAAAACCATTTCCAACACCTTTTGGGGTGTTAAATGCATTCAATTCCCTCTAATAAGTGTCCAATTGATCATAATTTGCATTTATTAGTTGCAGAAGACCATTTGTGTCACGTATAAAGATGCAAAATTACTTCATTTCTCGCTAATAAGTGATTTTCTTGCACTTTAATGGCTTATTTAACCCAAACGAAACTTGAATGAAGTATAAATGCTTACAAAAACGTTTAATTTCAATGCAAAAACCATTTCCAACACCTCCTGGGGTGTTAAATGCATATAATTCCCTTTAATAAGTGTTTAATTGATCATAATTTGCATTTATTGGTTGCATAAGACCACTTGTGTCATGAATAAGAGGCTAAATCACTTCATTTCTTACAATGAGTGATTTTCTTACTTTTTAATGACTTATTTAACCCAAATTAAACTTAAATTAAGGATAAATTACAAAAACCTTAATTTCAATGCAAAAACCATTTGCAACACCTTTGGGGGTATTAAATGCATTCAATTTCCTCTAATAAGTGGGCAATTGGTCATAATTTGCATTTATTTGTTACATAAGTCCATTTGTGTCACGAATAAAGATGCAAAATTACTTCATTTCTCGCTAATAAGTGATTTTCTTGCACTTTAATGGCTTATTTAACCCAAATTAAACTTAAATGAAGTATAAATGCTTACAAAAACCTTTAATTTCAATGCAAAAACCATTTCCAACACCTTTTGGCGTGTTACATGCTTTCAATTCCCTCTAATAAGTGTTTAATTGATCGTAATTTGCGTTTATTAGTTGCGTAAGACCATTAGTGTCACGAATAAAGAGGCTAAATTACTTCATTTCTTGCAAATAAGTGATTTTCTTACATTTTAATGGCTTAATTAACCCAAATTAAAGTTAAATGAAGTATAAATGCTTACAAAAACCTTTAATTTCAATGCAAAAACCATTTCCAACACCTTTTGGGGTGTTAAATGCATTCAATTCCCTCTAATAAGTGTCCAATTGATCATAATTTGCATTTATTAGTTGCAGAAGACCATTTGTGTCACGTATAAAGATGCAAAATTACTTCATTTCTCGCTAATAAGTGATTTTCTTGCACTTTAATGGCTTATTTAACCCAAATGAAACTTGAATGAAGTATAAATGCTTACAAAAACCTTTAATTTCAATGCAAAAACCATTTCCAACACCTCTGGGGTGTTAAATGCATATAATTCCCTTTAATAAGTGTTTAATTGATCATAATTTGCATTTATTGGTTGCATAAGACCACTTGTGTCATGAATAAAGAGGCTAAATCACTTCATTTCTTACAAATGAGTGATTTTCTTACTTTTTAATGACTTATTTAACCCAAATTAAACTTAAATTAAGGATAAATGCTTACAAAAACCCTTAATTTCAATGCAAAAACCATTTGCAACACCTTTGGGGGTATTAAATGCATTCAATTTCCTCTAATAAGTGGGCAATTGGTCATAATTTGCATTTATTTGTTGCATAAGTCCATTTGTGTCACGAATAAAGATGCAAAATTACTTCATTTCTCGCTAATAAGTGATTTTCTTGCACTTTAATGGCTTATTTAACCCAAATTAAACTTAAATGAAGTATAAATGCTTACAAAAACCTTTAATTTCAATGCAAAACCATTTCCAACACCTTTTGGCGTGTTACATGCTTTCAATTCCCCTAATAAGTGTTCAATTGATCGTAATTTGCATTTATTAGTTGCATAAGACCGTTTGCGTCACGATAAAGAGGCTAAATTACTTTGTTTCTCGCAAATAAGTGATTTTCTTACATTTTAATGGCTTATTTAACCCAAATTAAACTTAAATGAAGTATAAAGCTTACGAAAACGTTTAATTTCAATGCAAAAACCATTTCCAACACCTTTTGAGGTGTTAAATGAATTCAATTCCTCTAATAAGTGTTCAATTGATCGTAATTTGCATTTATTAGCTGCATAAGACCATTTGTGTCACAAATAAGAAGGCTGGATTACGTTATTCATTGAAAATAAGTGATTTTCTTGCATTTAATGGCTTTTAACCCAAATTAAACTTAAATTAGGTATAAATGCTTACAAAAACCTTTAATTCAAATGCAAAAACCATTTCCAACACCTTTTGGGGTGTTAAATGCTTTCAATTCCCTCCAATAAGTGTGCAATTGATCAAAATTTGCATTTATTGGTTGCATAAGACCATTTGTGTCACGAATAAAGAGGCTAAATCACTTCATTTCTTCCAAATAAGTGATTTTCTTGGATTTTAATGGCTTATTTAACCCAAATTAAACTTGAATGAAGTATAAATGCTAACAA
>JADCRB010000028.1:2896378-2949510 GCA_021464245.1 Carallia brachiata | reverse complement strand
TTTAATGGCTTAATTAACCCAAATTAAACTTAAATGAAGTATAAATGCTTACAAAAACCTTTAATTTCAATGCAAAAACCATTTTCAACACCTTTTGGGGTGTTAAATGCATTCAATTCTGATGCGAACCCCGCGGATAGCACCGAAAGACCCAACGCCTATAGGGAGATGCGAACCCCACGGATACACCGAAAGACCCACGAACGAGATTGAAATCACAACCCAAGGAAAGCCAAGTCAGGTTTGAAGGAACCTTGACCCAACGTCTATATGGAGACGCAAACCAAAGGTATAAGAAGATTTGTAGACGCCACACCCTAGAAAAGGAAGAAGGAGGGTGATAAGTCTAGGTTGAACGGCACAAGGAGGTATCCTTGATAAGTTCGGTAAAAGAATTTTGAAACTCTAAAGAACGATTGTTCTCAAATCATAATTCATCAAAATTCTTCCATGCTTAAAATAAAAGTCTTACAAGCCTTTTATAGGCAAACCCAAATAGTTAGGGTTTTAAACCTAATAAGCTTAGAAAACCTACTAAGATTAAAAAACCAAGTTCCTACACAAATAAGGAAAACCTAATTCAACTAGAAACTTGAAAATTAAAACTAATTCCTACTTGCAAACGGATTGGGCTTAAATAAAACATTGTTTGGCCCAAAACAACAATTAAAACTATAAGCTAAACAATCCAAATCAGTCCACAAATAGTCTTGTATGCATTAGGCCCAAATAATTCTTGTTGGCCCAATCTTCCTCAATTTGGTTAACACTCCTCTTCTTGCACTTGGATCACATTGATGTAGACTTGTAGGACCTCCAATCTTCATTGCTTGCTCCACAAGTAAAGCACGTTTCTTGCTCTCCAAGGAAAGTCCACTGAGCCATAAAATCACACCAAATCATGTAGTGAGGGTGCTAGCCAGACTCACATCATTCCCCCTTTCTTCAAAAAGATTTGTCCTCAAATCTTGCTGTCGTTCTACTTCAAAACCTGGAGGAATGTCTTGAGCTACAAGGAATTGATGTCTCCCATGCCAAAGAAATAGATACTTAGAGTATTTTGATGCCTTCACCGCAAAGCAAAATCTCCTCTTTTGAATTACCACCAAGCGATCAAACAAAGAATATGAGCTAAGGTGGTTCAGCACTTGATCTACATGACAAAATCAACATGAGTAGACACATTAAGCATAGAATCAACAAAATCCATTGGTTGATGTTGTAGAATGTGAATTTAAAGGCCATAAGCTTCAACTTGTGGAAGATTGTGAATTGGATGTGGAATCCGTGCATGAAGTTGAATTAGTAGATGGTGGAGAGTTAGCAAAATGCCCTACTATAGAGCTACCATTCAGTTCAACTACACCACAACCAATGGATTTTGTTGATTCTATGCTTAATGTGTCTACTCATGTTGATTTTGTCATTGCAGATCAAGTGCTGAACCACCTTAGCTCATATTCTTTGTTTGATCGCTTGGTGGCAATTCAAAAGAGGAGATTTTGCTTTGCGGTGAAGGCATCAAAATACTCTAAGTATCTATTTCTTTGGCATGGGAAACATCAATTCCTTGTAGCTCAAGACATTCCTCCAGGTTTTGAAGTAGAACGACAGCAAGATTTGAGGACAAATCTTTTTGAAGAAAGGGGGAATGATGTGAGTCTGGCTAGCACCCTCACTACATGATTTGGTGTGATTTTATGGCTCAGTGGACTTTCCTTGGAGAGCAAGAAACGTGCTTTACTTGTGGAGCAAGCAATGAAGATTGGAGGTCCTACAAGTCTACATCAATGTGATCCAAGTGCAAGAAGAGGAGTGTTAACCAAATTGAGGAAGATTGGGCCAACAAGAATTATTTGGGCCTAATGCATACAAGACTATTTGTGGGACTGATTTGGATTGTTTAGCTTAGAGTTTTAATTGTTGTTTTGGGCCAAACAATGTTTTATTTAAGCCCAATCCGTTTGCAAGTAGGAATTAGTTTTAATTTTCAAGTTTCTAGTTGAATTAGGTTTTCCTTATTTGTGTAGGAACTTGGTTTTTTAGTCTTAGTAGGTTTTCTAAGCTTAGTAGGTTTAAAACCCTCACTATTTGGGTTTGCCTATAAAAGGCTTGTAAGACTTTTATTTTAAGCATGGAATAATTTTGATGAATTATGATTTGAGAACAATCGTTCTTTAGAGTTTCAAAATTCTTTTACCGAACTTATCAAGGAGACCTCCTTGTGGCGTTCAACCCAAGTCTTATCACCCTCCTTCTTTCTTTTCTAGGGTGTGGCGACTATATCCTTCTCTTATACCTTTGGTTCGCGTCTCTATATAGACGTTGGGTCAAGGTTCCTTCAAACCTGACTTGGCTTTCCTTGGGTTGTGATTTCAATCTCGTTCGTGGGTCTTTCGGTGTATCCGTGGGGTTCGCGTCTCCCTATAGGCGTTGGGTCTTTATGTGCTATCCGCGGGGTTCTCATCAAATTCCCTCTAATAAGTGTGCAATTGATCATAATTTGCATTTATTAGTTGCAGAAACCATTTGTGTCACGTATAAAGATGCAAAATTACTTCATTTCTCACTTATAAGTGATTTTCTGGCACTTTAATGGCTTATTTAACCCAAATGAAACTTAAATGAAGTATAAATGCTTACAAAAACCTTTAATTTCAACGCAAAAACCATTTCCATCACCTTTTGGGGTGTTAAATGCATTCAATTCCCTCTAATAAGTGTGCAATTGATCATAGTTTGCATTTATTGGTTGCGTAAAACCATTTGTGTCACGAATAAAGAGGCTAAATTACTTCATTTCTTGCAAAAGTGATTTTCTTACATTTAATGGCTTATTAATCCAAATTAAACTTACATGAAGTATAAATGCTTACAAAAACCTTTAATTTCAATGCAAAAACCATTTCCAACACCTCTTGGGTGTTAAATGCATTTAATTCCCTCTAATAAGTGTTTAATTGATCATAATTTGCATTTATTGGTTGCATAAGACACTTGTGCATGAATAAAGAGGCTAAATTACTTCATTTCTTGCAAATGAGTGATTTTTCTTACTTTTTAATGACTTGTTTAACCCAAATTAAACTTAAATTAAGGATAAATGCTTAAAAATCCTTAATTTCAATGCAAAAACCATTTGCAACACCTTTGGGGGTGTTAAATGCATTCAATTCCCTCTAATAGGTGTGCAATTGATCATAATGTGCATTTATTAGTTGCAGAAGACCATTTGTGGTAAGAATAAAGAGAATAAATCACATTATTTCTTGTAAATGGGTGATTTTCTTGGATTTTAATGGCTCATTTCACCCAAGTTAAACTTAAATGAAGTATAAATGCTTACAAAAACCTTTAATTTCAACGCAAAAACCATTTTCATCACCTTTTGGGGTGTTAAATGCATTCAATTCTCTCTAATAAGTGTGCAATTGATCATAATTCGCATTTATTAGTTGCAGAAGACCATTTGTGTCACGTATAAAGATGCAAAATTACTTCATTTCTTCTCGCTAATAAGTGATTTTCTTGCACTTTAATGGCTTATTTTATCCCAAATTAAACTTAAATGAAGTATAAATGCTTACAAAAACCTTTAATTTCAATGCAAAAACCATTTCCAACACCCTCTTGGGGTGTTAATGCATACTTACTTCAGTCTAATAAGTGTTTATTGATTATAATTTGCATTTATTGGTTGCATAAGACCACTTGTATCAGAATAAAGAGGCTAAATCACATCATTTCTTGCAAATGAGTGATTTTCTAACTTTTTAATGACTTATTTACCCCAAATTAAACTTAAATTAAGGATAAATGCTTACAAAAACCTTTAATTTCAATGCAAAAACCATTTCCAACACCTTTTGTGCGTTAAATATTAAGCATTCCAATTCCCTCTAATAAGTGTGCAATTGATCATAATTTGCATTTATTAGTTGCATAAGACCATTTGTGTCATTAATAAAGAGGCTAAATCACTTTATTTCTTACAAATGAGTAATTTTCTTACATTTTAATGGCTTATTTCACCCAAATTAAACTTAAATGAAGTATAAATGCTTACAAAAACCTTTAATTTCAATACAAAAATCATTTCCAACACCTTTTGGCGCGTTAAATGCATTCAATTCTCTCTAATAAGTGTGCAATTGATCATGATTTGGTTTTGATAGTTACATAAAACCATTTGTGGCACAAATAAAGATGTTAAATCACTTCTTTTCTTGCAAATAAGTGATTTTCTTACATTTTAATGGCTTATTTAACCCAAATTAAACTTAAATGAATGATAAATACATACAAAGTCCTTTAATTTCAATGCAAAAACCACTTCTAACACCTTGTGGGGTGTTCAATGCATTCAATTCCCTCTAATAAGTGTGCAATTGATCATAGTTTGCATTTATTTTCTCCATAAGACCATTTGTGGTAAAAATAAAGAGAATAAATCACATTATTTCTTGTAAATGGGCGATTTTCTTGGATTTTAATGGCTCATTTCACCCAAATTAAACTTAAATGAAGTATAAATGCTTACAAAAACCTTTAATTTCAACGCAAAAACCATTTCCATCACCTTTTGGGGGTTAAAGGCATTCAATAATAAGAAGTGGCAATGATCATAGTTTGCATTTATTGGTTGTGTAAAACCATTTATGTCACGAATAAAGGGCGAAATTACTGTATTTCTGCAAATAAGTGATTTTCTTACATTTTAATGGCTTAATTAACCCAAATTAAACTTAAATGAAGTTAAATGCTTACAAAACCTTTAATTTCAATGCAAAACCATTTCCAACACCTTTTGGGGTGTTAAATGCATTCAATTCCCTAATAAGTGTTCAATTGATCATAATTTGCATTTATTAGTTGCAGAAGACCATTTGTGTCACGTATAAAGATGCAAAATTACTTCATTTCTCGCTATAAGTGATTTTCTTGCACTTAATGGCTTATTTAACCCAAATGAAACTTAAAGAAGTATAAATGCTTACAAAAACTTTAATTTCAACACAAAAACCATTTCCCATCACCTTTTGGGGTGTTAAATGCATTCAATTCCCTCTAATAAGTGTGCATTGATCATAGTTTGCATTATTGGTTGCGTAAAACCAATTGTGTCACGAATAAAGAGGCTAAATTACTTCATTTCTTGCAAATAAGTGATTTTCTTACATTTTAATGGCTTATTTAATCCAAATTAAACTTAAATGAAGTATAAATGCTTACAAAAACCTTTAATTTCAATGTAAAAACCATTTCCAACACCTCTTGGGGTGTTAAATGCATTTAATTCCCTCTAATAAGTGTTTAATTTATCATAATTTGCATTTATTGGTTGCATAAGACCACTTGTGTCATGAATAAAGAGGCTAAATTACTTCATTTCTTGCAAATGAGTGATTTTTCTTACTTTTTAATGACTTTTTAACCCAAAAACTTAAAATTAAGGATAAATGCTTACAAAAATCCTTAATTTGAATGCAAAAAACCATTGCAACACCTTTGGGGGTGTTAAATGCATTCAATTCCTCTAATAGTGTGCAATTGATAATAATGTGCATTTTATTAGTTGCAGAAGACCATTTGTGTCACGTATAAAGATGCAAAATTACTTCATCTCTCGCTAATAAGTGATTTTCTTGCAGTTTAATGGCTTATTAACCCAATTAACTTAAATGGAGGATAAAAATTTACAAAGTCCTTTAATTTCAAAGCAAAAACCATTTCTAACACCTTGTGGGGTGTTAAATGCATCCAATTCTCTCTAATAAGTGTGCAATTGATCATAGTGCATTTATTTGCTCCATAAGACCATTTGTGGTAAGAATAAAGAGAATAAATCACATTATTTCTTGTAAATGGGTGATTTTCTTGGATTTAATGCTCATTTCACCCAAGTTAAACTTAAATAAAGTATAAATGCGTACAAAAACCTTTAATTTCAACGCAAAAACCATTTCCATCACCTTTTGGGGGTTAAATGCATTCAATTCCCTCTAATAGTGTGCAATTGATCATAATTTGCATTTATTAGTTGCAGAAGACCATTGTGTCACGTATAAGATGCAAATTATACTCATTTCTCGCTAATAAGTGATTTTCTTGCACTTAATGGCTTATTTTACCCAAATTAAACTTAAATGAAGTACAAATGCTTACAAAAACCTTTAATTTCAATGCAAAAACCATTTCCAACACATCTTGGGGTGTTAAATGCATTTAATTCCCTCTAATAAGTGTTTAATTGATCATAATTTTCTTGCACTTTAATGGCTTATTTAACCCAAATGAAACTTAAATGAAGTATAAATGCTTACAAAAACCTTTATTTTCAACGCAAAAACCATTTCCATCACTTTGGGGTGTTAAATGCATTCAATTCCCTCTAATAAGTGTGCAATTGATCATAGTTTGCATTTATTGGTTGCGTAAAACCATTTGTGTCACGAATAAAGAGGCTAAATTACTTCATTTCTTGCAAATAAGTGATTTTCTTACATTTTAATGGCTTATTTAATCCAAATTAAACTTAAATGAAGTATAAATGCTACAAAAACCTTTAATTTCAATTTAAAAAACCATTTCCAACACCTCTGGGTGTTAAATGCATTTAATTCCCTCTAATAAGTGTTTAATTTATCAAATTTGCATTTATTGGTTGCATAAGACCACTTGTGTCATGAAATAAAGAGGCTAAATTACTTCATTTCTTGCAAATGAGTGATTTTCTTACTTTTAATGACTTGTTTAACCCAAATTAAACTTAAATTAAGGATAATGCTTACAAAAATCCTTAATTTGAATGCAAAAACCATTTGCACACCTTTGGGGGTGTTAAATGCATTCAATTCCCTTAATAAGTGTGCAATTGATAATAATGTGCATTTATTAGTTGCAGAAGACCATTTGTGTCACGTATAAAGATGCAAAATTACTTCATTTCTCGCTAATAAGTGATTTTCTTGCAGTTTAATGGCTTATTTAACCCAAATTAAACTTAAATGGAGGATAAAAATTTACAAAGTCCTTTAATTTCAAAGCAAAAACCATTTCTAACACCTTGTGGGGTGTTAAATGCATCCAATTCTCTCTAATAAGTGTGCAATTGATCATAGTTTGCATTTATTTGCTCCATAAGACCATTTGTGGTAAGAATAAAGAGAATAAATCACATTATTTCTTGTAAATGGGTGATTTTCTTGGATTTTAATGGCTCATTTCACCCAAGTTAAACTTAAATAAAGTATAAATGCTTACAAAAACCTTTAATTTCAACGCAAAAACCATTTCCATCACCTTTTGGGGTGTTAAATGCATTCAATTCCCTCTAATAAGTGTGCAATTGATCATAATTTGCATTTATTAGTTGCAGAAGACCATTTGTGTCACGTATAAAGATGCAAAATTACTTCATTTCTCGCTAATAAGTGATTTTCTTGCACTTTAATGGCTTATTTAACCCAAATTAAACTTAAATGAAGTATAAATGCTTACAAAAACCTTTAATTTCAATGCAAAAACCATTTCCAACACATCTTGGGGTGTTAAATGCATTTAATTCCCTCTAATAAGTGTTTAATTGATCATAAGTTTCTTGCACTTTAATGGCTTATTTAACCCAAATGAAACTTAAATGAAGTATAAATGCTTACAAAAACCTTTAATTTCAACGCAAAAACCATTTCCATCACCTTTTGGGGTGTTAAATGCATTCAATTCCCTCTAATAAGTGTGCAATTGATCATAGTTTGCATTTATTGGTTGCGTAAAACCATTTGTCACGAATAAAGAGGCTAATTACTTCATTTTTCTTGCAAATAAGTGATTTTCTTACATTTTAATGGCTTATTTAATCCAAATTAACTTAAATGAAGTATAAATGCTTACAAAAACCTTTAATTTCAATGTAAAAAACCATTCCAACCACACCTCTTGGGGGTGTTAAATGCATTTAATTCCCTCTAATAAGTGTTTAATTTATCATAATTTGCATTTATTGGTTGCATAAGACCACTTGTGTCATGAATAAAGAGGCTAAATTACTTCATTTCTTGCAAATGAGTGATTTTCTTACTTTTTAATGACTTGTTTAACCCAAATTAAACTTAAATTAAGGATAAATGCTTACAAAAATCCTTAATTTGAATGCAAAAACCATTTGCAACACCTTTGGGGGTGTTAAATGCATTCAATTCCCTCTAATAAGTGTGCAATTGATAATAATGTGCATTTATTAGTTGCAGAAGACCATTTGTGTCACGTATAAAGATGCAAAATTACTTCATTTCTCGCTAATAAGTGATTTTCTTGCAGTTTAAATGGCTTATTTAAAACCCAAATTAAACTTAAATGGAGGATAAAAAATTTACAAAGTCCTTTAATTTCAAAGCAAAACCATTTCTAAACACCTTGTGGGGTGTTTTTGCATCCAATTCTCTCTAATAAGTGTGCAATTGATCATAGTTTGCATTATTTGCTCCATAAGACCATTTGTGGTAAGAATAAAGAGAATAATCACATTATTTCTTGTAAATGGGTGATTTTCTTGGATTTTAATGGCTCATTTCACCAAGTTAAACTTAAATAAAGTATAATGCTTACAAAAACCTTTAATTTCAACGCAAAACCATTTCCATCACCTTTTGGGGTGTTAAATGCATTCAATTCCCTCTAATAAGTGTGCAATTGATCATAATTTGCATTTATTAGTGCAGAAGACCATTTGTGTCACGTATAAAGATGNAATGCATTTAATTCTCTCTAATAAGTGTTCAATGATCGTAATTTGCATTTATTTGTTGCATAAGACTATTTGTGTCACGATATAAAGAGGCTAAATTACTTCATTTCTTGCAAATAAGTGATTTTCTTACATTTTAATGGCTTAATTAACCCAAATTAAACTTAAATGAAGTATAAATACTTACAAACACCTTTAATTTCAATGCAAAAACCATTTCCAACACCTTTTGGGGTGTTAAATGCATTCAATTCCCCTAATAAGTGTGCAATTGATCATATTTGCATTTATTAGTTGCAGAAGACCATTTGTGTCACGTATAAAGATGCAAATTACTTCATTTCTCGCTAATAAGTGATTTTCTTGCACTTTAATGGGTTATTTAACCCAAATTAAACTTAAATGAAGTTTAAATGCTTAAAAAAACCTTTAATTTCAATGCAAAAACCATTTCCAACACCTTTTGGGGCGTTAAATGCATTCAATTCCCTCTAATAAGTGTGCAATTGATCATAATTTGCATTTATAGTTGCATAAGACCATTTGTGTCATTAATAAAGATGCTAAATTAGTTCATTTCATGCAAATAAGTGATTTTCTTGCATTTTAATGGCTTATTTAACCCAAATTAAACTTGAATGAAGTTTAAATTCTTAAAAAAACCTTTAATTTCAATGCAAAAAACCATTTCTAACACCTTTTGGGGTATTAAATGCATTCAATTCTCTCTAATAAGTGTGCAATTGATCATAGTTTGCATTTATTAGCTCCATAAGACCATTTGTGGTAAGGATAAAGAGAATAAATCACATTATTTCTTGTAAATGGGTGATTTTCTTGGATTTAATGGCTCATTTCACCCAAATTAAACTTAAATGAAGTATAATGCTTAAAAAACCTTTAATTTCAACGCAAAAACATTTCCATCACCTTTTGGGGTGTTAAATGCATTCAATTCAATCTAATAAGTGTTCAATTGATCGTAATTTGCATTTATTAGTTGCATAAGACCATTTGTGTCACGATATAAAGAGGCTAAATTACTTCATTTCTTGCAAATAAGTGATTTTCTTACATTTTAATGGCTTAATTAACCCAAATTAATTTAAATGAAGTATAAATGCTTACAAAAACCTTTAATTTCAATGCAAAAACCATTTCCAACACCTTTTGGGTTTTAAATGCATTCAATTCCCTCTAATAAGTGTTCAAGTGATCATAATTTGCATTTATTAGTTGCAGAAGACCATTTGTGTCACGTATAGAGATGCAAAATTACTTCATTTCTCGCATAAGTGATTTTTTTGCACTTTAATGGCTTATTAACCCAAATTAAACTTAAATGAAGTATAAATGCTTAAAAACCTTTAATTTCAATGCAAAAACCATTTCCAATACCTCCTGGGGTGTTAAATGCATTAATTCCCTCTAATAAGTGTTTTTAATTGATCATAATTTGCATTTATTGGTTGCATAAGACCACTTGTGTGACATTAATAAAGAGGCTAAATCACTTCATTTCTTGCAAATGAGTGATTTTCTTACTTTTAATGACTTATTTAACCCAAACAAACTTAAATTAACGATAAATGCTTACAAAAACCCTTAATTTCTATGCAAAAACCATTTGCAACACCTTTGGGGGTATAAAATGCATTCAATTTCCTCTAATAAGTGGGCAATTGGTCATAATTTGCATTTATTTGTTGCATAAGACCATTTGTGTCACGAATAAAGATGCAAAATTACTTCATTTCTCGCTAATATGTGATTTTCTTGCACTTTAATGGCTTATTTAACCCAAATTAAACTTAAATAAATTATAAATGCTTACGAAAACGTTTAATTTCAATGCAAAGACCATTTCCAACACCTTTTGAAGTGTTAAATGCATTCAATTCCCTCTAATAAGTGTTCAATTGATCGTAATTTGCATTTATTAGCTGCATAAGACCATTTGTGTCACAAATAAAAAGGCTGAATTACGTTATTTCTTGAAAATAAGTTATTTTTTGCATTTAAATGGCTTATTTAACCCAAATTAAACTTAAATTAGGTATAAATGCTTACAAAAACCTTAATTTAAATGCAAAAAACCATTTCCAACACCTTTTGGGGTGTTAAATGCTTTCAATTCCCTCCAAATAGTGTGCAATTGATCAAAATTTGCTTTATTGGTTTCATAGACCATTTATGTCACGAATAAAGGGCTAAATCACTTCATTTCTGCAAATAAGTGATTTTCTTGGATTTAATGGCTTATTTAACCCAAATTAAACTTAATGGTATAAATGCTTACAAAACCCTTTAATTTCAAGCAAAAATCATTTCCAACACCTTTTGGGGTGTTAAATGCATTCATTCCCTCTAATAAGTGTTAATTGATCGTAATTTGCATTTATTAGCTGCATAAGACCATTTGTGTTAATGATAAAGAGGTTAAATTACTTCATTTCTTGAAACAGTGATTTTCTTGCACTTTAATGGCTTATTTAACCCAAATTAAACTTAAATGAAGGATATAAACGCTTACAAAAACCTTTAATTTCAATGCAAAAACCATTTCCAACACCTTTGGGGGTTTAAATGCATTCAATTCTTCTAATAAGTGTGCAATTGATCATAATTTGCATTTATTAGTTGCATAAGACCTTTGTGTAAATAAAGAGGCTAAATTATCATTTCTGCAAATAAGTGATTTTCTTGCACTTTAATGGCTTATTAACCCAATTAACTTAAATGGTATAAATGCTTACAAAAACCTTTAATTAATGCAAAACCATTTCCAACACCTTTTGGGGTGTTAAATGTTTCAATTCCCTCTAATAAGTGTGCAATTGATCAAATTTGCATTTATTGGTTCATAAGACCATTTGTCACGATATAAAGAGGCTAAATCACTTCATTTCTGCAAATAAGTGATTTTCTTGCATTTTAATGGCTTATTTAACCCAAATTAAACTTAAATGGTATAAATGCTTACAAAACCTTTAATTTCAAGGCAAAAACCATTTCCAACACCTTTGGGGTGTTAAATGCTTCAATTCCCTCTAAAAGTGTCAATTGATCGTAATTTGCATTTAGTTGCATAAGACCATTTGTGTCACGATAAAAGAGGCTAAATACTTCATTTCTCTACTAATAAGTGATTTTCTTGCACTTTAAGGGCTTATTTAACCAAATTAAACTTAAATGAAGTTTAAATGCTTAAAAAAACCTTTAATTTCAATGCAAAAACCATTTCCAACACCTTTGGGGCGTTAAATGCATTCAATTCCTCTAATAAGTGTGCAATTGATCATAATTTGCATTTATTAGTTGCATAAGACCATTTGTGTCATTAATAAAGATGCTAAATTAGTTCATTTATGCAAATAAGTGATTTTCTTGCATTTTAATGGCTTATTTAACCCAAATTAAACTTGAATGAAGTTTAAATGCTTAAAAAAACCTTTAATTTCAATGCAAAAACCATTTCTAACACCTTTTGGGGGTATTAAATGCATTCAATTCCTCTAAAAGTGTGCAATTGATCATAGTTTGCATTTATTAGCTCCATAAGACCATTTGTGGTAGGATAAAGAGAATAAATCACATTATTTTTTAAATGGGTGATTTTCTTGATTTTAATGGCTCATTTCACCCAAATTAAACTTAAATGAAGTATAAATGCTTACAAAAACCTTTAATTTCAACGCAAAAACCATTTCCATCACCTTTTGGGGTGTTAAATGCATTCAATTCAATCTAATAAGTGTTCAATTGATCGTAATTTGCATTTATTAGTTGCATAAGACCATTTGTGTCACGAATAAAGAGGCTAAATTACTTCATTTCTTGCAAATAAGTGATTTTCTTACATTTTAATGGCTTAATTAACCCAAATTAAACTTAAATGAAGTATAAATACTTACAAAAACCTTTAATTTCAATGCAAAAACCATTTCCAACACCTTTTGGGGTGTTAAATGCATTCAATTCCCTCTAATAAGTGTGCAATTGATCATAATTTGCATTTATTAGTTGCAGAAGACCATTTGTGTCACGTATAAAGATGCAAAATTACTTCATTTCTCGCTAATAAGTGATTTTCTTGCACTTTAATGGCTTATTTAACCCAAATTAAACTTAAATGAAGTATAAATGCTTGCAAAAACCTTTAATTTCAATGCAAAAACCATTTCCAACACCTCTTGGGGTGTTAAATGCATTTAATTCCCTCTAATAAGAGTTTAATTGATCGTAATTTGCATTTAGTGGTTGCATAAGACCACTTGTGTCATGAATAAAGAGGCTAAATCACTTCATTTCTTACAAATGAGTGATTTTCTTACTTTTTAATGACTTATTTAACCCAAATTAAACTTAAATTAAGGATAAATGCTTACAAAAACCTTTAATTTCAATGTAAAAACCATTTGCAACACCTTTGGGGATATTAAATACATTCAATTTCCTCTAATAAGTGGGCAATTGGTCATAATTTGCATTTATTTGTTGCATAAGACCATTTGTGTCACGAATAAAGATGCAAAATTACTTCATTTCTCGCTAATAAGTGATTTTCTTGCACTTTAATGGCTTATTTAACCCAAATTAAACTTAAATGAAGTTTAAATGCTTAAAAAAACCTTTAATTTCAATGCAAAAACCATTTCCAACACCTTTTGGGGCGTTAAATGCATTCAATTCCCTCTAAAAAGTGTGCAATTGATCATAATTTGCATTTATTGGTTGCATAAGACCATTTGTGTCATTAATAAAGAGGCTAAATTAGTTCATTTCATGCAAATAAGTGATTTTCTTGCATTTTAATGGCTTATTTAACCCAAATTAAACTTGAATGAAGTTTAAATGCTTAAAAAAACCTTTAATTTCAATGCAAAAACCATTTCCAACACCTCTTAGGGTGTTAAATGCATTTAATTCTCTCTAATAAGTGTTCAATTGATCGTAATTTGCATTTATTTGTTGCATAAGACTATTTGTGTCACGAATAAAGAGGCTAAATTACTTCATTTCTTGCAAATAAGTGATTTTCTTACATTTTAATGGCTTAATTAACCCAAATTAAACTTAAATGAAGTATAAATACTTACAAAAACCTTTAATTTCAATGCAAAAACCATTTCCAACACCTTTTGGGGTGTTAAATGCATTCAATTCCCTCTAATAAGTGTGCAATTGATCATAATTTGCATTTATTAGTTGCAGAAGACCATTTGTGTCACGTATAAAGATGCAAAATTACTTCATTTCTCGCTAATAAGTGATTTTCTTGCACTTTAATGGGTTATTTAACCCAAATTAAACTTAAATGAAGTTTAAATGCTTAAAAAAACCTTTAATTTCAATGCAAAAACCATTTCCAACACCTTTTGGGGCGTTAAATGCATTCAATTCCCTCTAATAAGTGTGCAATTGATCATAATTTGCATTTATTAGTTGCATAAGACCATTTGTGTCATTAATAAAGATGCTAAATTAGTTCATTTCATGCAAATAAGTGATTTTCTTGCATTTTAATGGCTTATTTAACCCAAATTAAACTTGAATGAAGTTTAAATTCTTAAAAAAACCTTTAATTTCAATGCAAAAACCATTTCTAACACCTTTTGGGGTATTAAATGCATTCAATTCTCTCTAATAAGTGTGCAATTGATCATAGTTTGCATTTATTAGCTCCATAAGACCATTTGTGGTAAGGATAAAGAGAATAAATCACATTATTTCTTGTAAATGGGTGATTTTCTTGGATTTTAATGGCTCATTTCACCCAAATTAAACTTAAATGAAGTATAAATGCTTACAAAAACCTTTAATTTCAACGCAAAAACCATTTCCATCACCTTTTGGGGTGTTAAATGCATTCAATTCAATCTAATAAGTGTTCAATTGATCGTAATTTGCATTTATTAGTTGCATAAGACCATTTGTGTCACGAATAAAGAGGCTAAATTACTTCATTTCTTGCAAATAAGTGATTTTCTTACATTTTAATGGCTTAATTAACCCAAATTAAATTTAAATGAAGTATAAATGCTTACAAAAACCTTTAATTTCAATGCAAAAACCATTTCCAACACCTTTTGGGGTCTTAAATGCATTCAATTCCCTTTAATAAGTGTTCAAGTGATCATAATTTGCATTTATTAGTTGCAGAAGACCATTTGAGTCACGTATAGAGATGCAAAATTACTTCATTTCTCGTTAATAAGTGATTTTTTTGCACTTTAATGGCTTATTTAACCCAAATTAAACTTAAATGAAGTATAAATGCTTACAAAAACCTTTAATTTCAATGCAAAAACCATTTCCAATACCTCCTGGGGTGTTAAATGCATTTAATTCCCTCTAATAAGTGTTTAATTGATCATAATTTGCATTTATTGGTTGCATAAGACCACTTGTGTCATTAATAAAGAGGCTAAATCACTTCATTTCTTGCAAATGAGTGATTTTCTTACTTTTTAATGACTTATTTAACCCAAACTAAACTTAAATTAACGATAAATGCTTACAAAAACCCTTAATTTCAATGCAAAAACCATTTGCAACACCTTTGGGGGTATAAAATGCATTCAATTTCCTCTAATAAGTGGGCAATTGGTCATAATTTGCANATTTCTTGGAAAAAAGTGATTTTCTTGCATTTTAATGGCTTATTTAACCCAAATTAACTTGAATGAACTATAAATGCTTACAAAAACCTTTAATTTCAATGCAAAAACCATTTCCAACACCTTTTGGTGTTAAATGCATTCACTCTAATAAGTGTTCAATTGATCGTAATTTGCATTTATTAGTTGCATAAGATCATTGTGTCACGAATAAAGAGGCTAAATTGCTTCATTTCATGCAAATAATGATTTTCTTGCATTTAATGGCTTATTTAACCCAAATTAAACTTGAATGACGTTTAAATGCTTAAAAAAACCTTTAATTTCAATGGAAAAACGATTTCCAACACCTTTTGGGGTTAAATGCATTCAAATCCGTCTAATAAGTGTTCAATTGATCGTAATTGCATTTATTAGTTGCATAACATTTGTGTCAGAATAAAGGGCTAAATTACTTTATTTCGTGTAAATAAGTGATTTTCTTGCATTTTAATGGCTTATTTAACCCAAATTAAACTTGAATGAAGTTTAAATGCTTACAAAAACCTTTAATTTCAATTCAAAAACCATTTCCAACACCTTTTGTGGTGTTAAATGCATTCAATTCCCTCTAATAAGTGTTCAATTGATCGTAATTTGCATTTATTAGTTGCATAAGATCATTTGTGTCACGAATAAAGAGGCTAAATTGCTTCATTTCATGCAAATATGCGATTTTCTTGCATTTTAATGGCTTATTTAACCCAAATTAAACTTGAATGAAGTATAAATGCTTACAAAAACCTTTAATTTCAATGCAAAAACCATTTCCAACACCTTTTGTGGTGTTAAATGCATTCAATTCCCTCTAATAAGTGTTCAATTGATCGTAATTTGCATTTATTAGTTGCATAAGATCATTTGTGTCACGAATAAAGGGGCTAAATTACTTTATTTCTTTTAAATAAGCGATTTTCTTGCATTTTTATGGCTTATTTAACCCAAATTAAACTTGAATGACGTTTAAATGCTTAAAAAAACCTTTAATTTCAATGGAAAAACAATTTCCAACACCTTTTGGGGTGTTAAATGCATTCAATTCCCTCTAATAAGTGTTCAATTGATCGTAATTTGCATTTATTAGTTGCATAAGATCATTTGTGTCACGAATAAAGGGCTAAATTACTTCATTTAATGCAAATAAGTGATTTTCTTGCTTTTTAATGGCTTATTTAACCCAAATTAAACTTGAATGAAGTATAAATGCTTACAAAAACCTTTAATTTCAATGCAAAAACCATTTCCAACACCTTTTGTGTTTAAATGCATTCAATTCCCTCTAATAAGTGTTCAATTGATCGTAATTTGCATTTATTAGTTGCATAAGATCATTTGTGTCACGAATAAAGGGCTAAATTACTTTATTTCTTTAAATAAGCGATTTTCTTGCATTTTTATGGCTTATTTAACCCAAATTAAACTTGAATGACGTTTAAATGCTTAAAAAAACCTTTAATTTCAATGGAAAAACAATTTCCAACACCTTTTGGGGTGTTAAATGCATTCAATTCCCTCTAATAAGTGTGCAATTGATCATAATTTGCATTTATTAGTTGCATAAGACCATTTGTGTCATTAATAAAGAGGCTAAATTACTTTATTTCTTGGAAAAAAATGATTTTCTTGCATTTTAATGCTTATTTAACCCAAATTAACTTGAATGAAGTATAAATGCTTATAAAAACCTTTAATTTCAATGCAAAAACCATTTCCAACACCTTTTGGTGTTAAATGCATTCAATTCCCTCTAATAAGTGTTCAATTGATCGTAATTTGCATTTATTAGTTGCATAAGATCATTTGTGTCACGAATAAAGAGGCTAAATTGCTTCATTTCATGCAAATATGCGATTTTCTTGCATTTTAATGGCTTATTTAACCCAAATTAAACTTGAATGACGTTTAAATGCTTAAAAAAACCTTTAATTTCAATGGAAAAACGATTTCCAACACCTTTAGGGCGTTAAATGCATTCAAATCCGTCTAATAAGTGTTCAATTGATCGTAACTTGCATTTATTAGTTGCACGAGACCATTTGTGTAGGAATAAAGAGGCTAAATTACTTTATTTCGTGTAAATAAGTGATTTTCTTGCATTTAATGGCTTATTTAACCCAAATTAAACTTGAATGAAGTTTAAATGCTTAAAAACCTTTAATTTCAATGCAAAAACCATTTCCAACACCTTTATGGGTGTTAAATGCATTCAATTCCTGTAATAAGTGTGCAATTGATCAAAATTTGCATTTATTAGTTGCATAAGATCATTTGTGTCACGAATAAAGAGGCTAAATTACTTTATTTCTTTTAAATAAGCGATTTTCTTGCATTTTTATGGCTTATTTAACCCAAATTAAACTTGAATGAAGTTTAAATGCTTACAAAAACCTTTAATTTCAATACAAAAACAATTTCCAACACCTTTTCGGGTGTTAAATGAATTCAATTCCCTCTAATAAGTGTGCAATTGATCATAATTTGCATTTATTAGTTGCATAAGACCTTTGTGTCACGAATAAAGGGGCTAAATTTCTTTATTTCATGCAAATAAGTGATTTTCTTGCATTTTAATGGCTTATTTAACCCAAATTAAACTTGAATGAAGTATAAATGCTTACAAAAACTTTAATTTCAATGCAAAAACCATTTCCAACACCTTTATGGGTGTTAAATGCATTCAATTCCCTCTAATAAGTGTTCAATTGATCGTAATTNTTCCCTCTAATCAGTGTTCAATTGATCGTAATTTGCATTTATTAGTTGCATAAGATCATTTATGTCACGAATAAAGGGGCTAAATTACTTTATTTCTTTTAAATAAGCGATTTTCTTGCATTTTAATGGCTTATTTAACCCAAATTAAACTTGAATGACGTTTAAATGCTTAAAAAAACTTTTAATTTCAATGGAAAAACAATTTCCAACACCTTTTGGGGTGTTAAATGCATTCAATTCCCTCTAATAAGTGTGCAATTGATCATAATTTGCATTTATTAGTTGCATAAGACCATTTGTGTCATTAATAAAGAGGCTAAATTACTTTATTTCTTGAAAAAAGTGATTTTCTTGCATTTTAATGGCTTATTTAACCCAAATTGAACTTGAATGAACTATAAATGCTTACAAAAACCTTTAATTTCAATGCAAAAACCATTTCCAACACCTTTTGTGGTGTTAAATGCATTCAATTCCCTCTAATAAGTGTTCAATTGATCGTAATTTGCATTTATTAGTTGCATAAGATCATTTGTGTCACGAATAAAGAGGCTAAATTGCTTCATTTCATGCAAATATGCGATTTTCTTGCATTTTAATGGCTTATTTAACCCAAATTAAACTTGAATGACGTTTAAATGCTTAAAAAAACCTTTAATTTCAACGGATTCACGATTTCCAACACCTTTTAGGCCGTCAAATGCATTCAATTCCCTCTAATAAGTGTTCAATTGATCGTAACTTGCATTTATTGTTGCACGAGACCATTTGTGTCAGGAATAAAGAGGCTAAATTACTTTATTTCGTGTAAATAAGTGATTTTCTTGCATTTTAATGGCTTATTTAACCCAAATTAAACTTGAATGAAGTATAAATGCTTACAAAAACCTTTAATTTCAATTCAAAAACCATTTCCAACACCTTTTGGGGTGTTAAATGTATTCAATTCCCTCTAATAAGTGTTCAATTGATCGTAATTTGCATTTATTAGTTGCATAAGATCATTTGTGTCACGAATAAAGGGGCTAAATTACTTTATTTCGTGCAAATAAGTGATTTTCTTGCATTTTGATGGCTTATTTAACCCAAATTAAACTTGAATGAAGAATAAATGCTTACAAAAACCTTTAATTTCAATGTAAAAACCATTTCCAACACCTTTTGGGGTGTTAAATGCATTCAATTCCCTCTAATAAGTGTTCAATTGATCATAATTTGAATTTATTAGTTGCATAAGATCATTTGTGTCACGAATAAAGGGGCTAAATTACTTTATTTCATGCAAATAAGTGATTTTCTTGCATTTTAATGGCTTATTTAACCCAAATTAAACTTGAATGAAGTTTAAATGCTTACAAAAACCTTTAATTTCAATACAAAAACAATTTCCAACACCTTTTGGGGTGTTAAACGAATTCAATTCCCTCTAATAAGTGTGCAATTGATCATAATTTGCATTTATTAGTTGCATAAGACCATTTGTGTCATTAATAAAGAGGCTAAATTACTTTATTTCTTGGAAATAAGTGATTTTCTTGCATTTTAATGGCTTATTTAACCCAAATTAAACTTGAATGACGTTTAAATGCTTAAAAAAAACCTTTAATTTCAATACAAAAACCATTTCCAACACCTTTATGGGTGTTAAATGCATTCAATTCCTTCTAATAAGTGTGCAATTGATCAAAATTTGCATTTATTAGTTGCATAAGATCATTTGTGTCACGAATAAAGGGGCTAAATTACTTTATTTCGTGCAAATAAGTGATTTTCTTGCATTTTGATGGCTTATTTAACCCAAATTAAACTTGAATGAAGAATAAATGCTTACAAAAACCTTTAATTTCAATGTAAATACCATTTCCAACACCTTTTGGGGGTGTTTTAATGCATTCAATTCCTCTAATAAGTGTGCAATTGATCATAATTTGCATTTTAGTTGCGTAGACCATTAGTGTCATTAATAAAGAGGCTCAATTACTTTATTTCTTGGAAATAAGTGATTTTCTTGCATTTTAATGGCTTATTTATCCCAAATTAAACTTGAATGAAGTATAATGCTTACAAAAACCTTTAATTTCAGTGCAAAAAACCATTTCCAACACCTTTTGTGGTGTTAAATGCATTCAATTCCCTCTAAGTGTTCAATTGATCGTAATTTGCATTTATTAGTTGCATAAGATCATTTGTGTCACGAATAAAGGGGCTAAATTACTTTATTTCGTGCAAATAAGTGATTTTCTTGCATTTTGATGGCTATTTAACCCAAATTAATGAATGAAGTTAAAAGAATAAATGCTTACAAAAACCTTTAATTTCAATTAAAAACCATTTCCAACACCTTTTGGGGTGTTAAATGCATTCAATTTCCTCTAATAAGTGTTCAATTGATCGTAATTTACATTTATTAGTTGCATAAGATCATTTGTGTCACGAATAAAGGGGCTAAATTACTTTATTTCATGCAAATAAGTGATTTTCTTGCATTTTAATGGCTTATTTAACCCAAATTAAACTTAAATGAAGTTTAAATGCTTACAAAAACCTTTAATTTCAATACAA
Organism: Carallia brachiata; assembly: GCA_021464245.1. Lineage (NCBI taxonomy): Eukaryota > Viridiplantae > Streptophyta > Magnoliopsida > Malpighiales > Rhizophoraceae > Carallia > Carallia brachiata. Next base: position 2,928,828 of record JADCRB010000028.1, on the reverse strand, counting down.
AAATAATTTCCAACACCTTTTGGGGTGTTAAATGCATTCAATTCCCTCTAATAAGTGTGCAATTGATCATAACTTGCATTTATTAGTTGCATAAGACCATTTGTGTCATTAATAAAGAGGCTAAATTACTTTATTTCTTGGAAATAACTGATTTTCTTGCATTTTAATGGCTTATTTAACCCAAATTAAACTTGAATGACGTTTAAATGCTTAAAAAAAAACCTTTATTCAATTCTTCAAAAACCATTCCAACACCTTTATGGGTGTTAAATGCATTCAATTCCTTCTAATAAGTGTGCAATTGATCAAAATTTGCATTTATTAGTTACATAAGATCATTTGTGTCACGAATAAAGAGGCTAAATTACTTCATTTAATGCAAATAAGTGATTTTCTTGCTTTTTAATGGCTTTTTTAACCCAAATTAAACTTGAATGAAGTTTAAATGCTTACAAAAACCTTTAATTTCATTGCAAAAACAATTTCCTACACCTTTTGGGGTGTTAAATGCATTCAATTCCCTCTAATAAGTGTGCAATTGATCATAATTTGTATTTATTAGTTGCATAAGACCATTTGTGTCATTAATAAAGAGGCTAAATTACTTCATTTCTTGAAAATAAGTGATTGTCTTGCATTTTAATGGCTTATTTAACCCAGATTAAACTTGAATGAAGTATAAATGCTTACAAAAACCTTTAATTTCTATGCAAAAACCATTTCCAACACCTTTATGGGTGTTAAATGCATTCAATTCCCTCTAATAAGTGTTTATTCATCGTAATTTGCATTTATTAGTTGNAGGTGATAAATGTATTCAATTCCCTCTAATAAGTGTCCAATTGATCGTAATTTGCATTTATTAGCTGCATAACCATTTTGTCACAAATAAAAAGGCTGAATTACGTTATTTCTTGAAAATAAGTTATTTTCTTGCATTTAAATGGCTTATTTAACCCAAATTAAACTTAAATTAGGTATAAATGCTTACAAAAACCATTAATTTAGATGCAAAAACCATTTCCAACACCTTTTGGGGTGTTAAATGCTTTCAATGCCCTCCAATAAGTGTGCAATTGATCAAAATTTGCATTTATTGGTTGCACAAGACCATTTGCGTCACAAATAAAGAGGCTAAATCGCTTCATTTCTTGCAAATAAGTGATTTTCTTGGATTTTAAAGCCGTACTTAAGCCAAATTAAACTTGAATGAAGTATAAATGCTTACAAAAACCTTTAATTTCAATACAAATACCATTTCTAACACCTTTTGGGTCGTTAAATGCATTCAATTCCTTCTAATAAGTGCGCAATTGATCATAATTTGCATTTATTAGTTGCATAAGACCTTTTGTGTCATTAATAAAGAGGCTAAATTAGTTCATTTCATGCAAATAAGTGATTTTCTTACATTTTAATGGCTTATTTCACCCAAATTAAACTTAAATGAAGTATAAATGCTTGCAAAATCCTTCAATTTCAACGCAAAAACCATTTCCATCACCTTTTGGGGTGTTAAATGCATTCAATTCCCTCTAATAAGTGTTCAATTGATCGTAATTTGCATTTATTAGTTGCATAAGACCATTTGTGTCATTAATAAAGAGGCTAAATTAGTTCATTTCATGGAAATAAGTGATTTTCTTGCACTTTAATGGCTTATTTAACCCAAATTAAACTTGAATGAAGTTTAAATGCTTAAAAAAACCTTTAATTTCAATGCAAAAACCATTTCTAACACCTTCTGCGGTCGTTAAATGCATTCAATTCCTTCTAATAAGTGTGCAATTGATCATAATTTGCATTTATTAGTTGCATAAGACCTTTTGTGTCATTAATAAAGAGGCTAAATTAGTTCATTTCATGCAAATAAGTGATTTTCTTACATTTTAATGGCTTATTTCACCCAAATTAAACTTAAATAAAGTAGAAATGCTTACAAAATCCTTCAATTTCAACGCAAAAACCATTTCCATCACAGTTTGGGGTGTTAAATGCATTCAATTCCCTCTAATACGTGTTCAATTGATCGTAATTTGCATTTATTAGCTACATAAGACCATTTGTGTCACAAATAAAGAGGCTAAATTGCGTTATTTCTTGAAAATAAGTTATTTTCTTGCATTTAAATGGCTTATTTAACCCAAATTAAACTTAAATTAGACAAATGCTTACAAAAACCTTTAATTTCAATGCAAAAACCATTTCCAACCACCTTTTGGGGTGTTAAATGCTTTCAATTCCCTCCAATAAGTGTGCAATTGATCAAAATTTGCATTTATTGGTTACATAAGACGATTTGTGTCACGAATAAAGAGGCTAAATCACTTCATTTCTTGCAAATAAGTGATTTCTCTGGATTTTAATAATGGCTTATTTAATCCAAATTAAACTTGAAATGAAGTATAAATGCTTACAAAACCTTTTAATTTCAATGCAAAAACCATTTCCAACACCTTTTGGGGTGTTAAATGCATTCAATTCCCTCTAATAAGTATTCAATTGATCGTAATTTGTATTTTTTAGCTGCATAAGACCATTGGTAATGAAAAAGAGGCTAAAATACTTCATTTCTTAAAATAGTGATTTTCTTGCACTTTAATGGCTTATTTAACCCAAATTAAACTTAAATGAAGGATAAATGCTTAAAAAACCTTTAATTTGAATGTAAAAACCATTTCCAACACCTTTTGGGTCGTTAAATGCATTCAATTCCTCTAATAAGTGTGCAATGATCATAATTTGCATTTATTAGTTGCATAAGACCATTTGTGTCATTAATAAAGAGGCTAAATTAGTTCATTTCATGCAAATAAGTGATTTTCTTGCATTTAATGGCTTATTTAACCCAAATTAACTTAAATGAAGTATAAATGCTTACAAAAACCTTTAATTCAATGTAAAAACCATTTCCAACACCTTTGGGGTGTTAAATGCATTCTTCCCTCTAATAAGTGTTTCAATTGATCATAATTGCATTTATTAGTTGCATAAGACCATTTGTGTCACGAATAAAGAGGCTAAATTACTTCATTTCATGCAAATAAGTGATTTTTACATTTTAATGGCTTATTTAACCCAAATTAAACTTAAATAAGATAAATGCTTACAAAAACCTTTAATTTCAAGCAAAAACCATTTCAACACCTTTGGGTGTTAAATGCATTCAATTCCCCTAATAAGTGGCAATTGCGTCATATTTGCATTTATTAGTTGCATAAGACCATTTGTGTCACGAATAAAGAGGTAAATTACTTCATTTCTCGCAAATTAATGTTTTCTTGCATTTTAATGGCTTATTTAACCCAAATTAAACTTAAATAAGTATAAAATGCTTACGAAACCTTTAATTTCAATGCAAAAACCATTTTCCAACACCTTTTGGGTGTTAAATGCATTCAATTCCCTCTAATAAGTGTGCAATTGATCGTAATTTGCATTTATTAGTTGCATAGACCATTTTGTCACAATAAAAGGCTAAATTACGTTCATTTCTTGCAAATAAGTATTTTCTTGCATTTTAATGGCTTATTTAACCCAAATTAAACTTAATAGGTATAAATGCTTACAAAAAAACCTTTAATTTCAATGCAAAAACCATTTCCACACCTTTGGGGTGTTAAATGCATTCAATTCCCTCAATAAGTGTGCAATTGATCATAATTTGCATTTATGGTTGCAAGACCATTTGTGTCACGATAATAAAGAGCTAAATCGCTTCATTTCTTGCAAATAAGTGATTTCTTGCATTTAAGCTTATTTAACCCAAATTAAACTTGAATGAAGTATAAATGCTTACAAAAACCTTTAATTTCAATGCAAAAACCATTTTCCAACACCTTTTGGGTGTTAAATGCATTTCAATTCCCTCTAATAAGTGCGCAATTGATCATAATTTGCATTTATTAGTTGCATAAACCCTTTGTGTCATTAATAAGGCTAAATAGTTCATTTCATGCAAATAAGTGATTTTCTTGACTTTATGACTTATTTAACCAAATTAAACTTAAATGAAGGTAATTGCTTACAAAAACCTTTAATTTCAATGCAAAAACCATCTCCAACACCTTCGGGGCGTTAAATGCATTCAATTTCCTCTAATAAGTGTGCAATTGATCATAATTTGCATTATCAGTTCATAAGACCATTTGTGTCATTAATAAAAGGCTAAATTACTTCATTTCATGCAAATAAGTGATTTTCTTACTTTTAATGGCTTATTACCCAATTAAACTTAAATGAAGTATAAATGCTTAAAAACCTTTAATTTCATTCAAAAAACCATTTCCAACACCTTTGGGGTGTTAAATGCATTCAATTCCCTCTAATAAGTGTGTAATTGATCATAATTGCATTTATTAGTTGCAGAGACCATTTGTGTCACATTATATAAAGATGTAAAATTATTCATTTCTCGCTATAATGATTTCTTGCACTTTAATGGCTTATTTAACCCAAATTAACTTAAATGAAGAATAAATGCTTACAAAAACCTTAATTTCAATGTAAAACCATTTCCAACACTCTTGGGTTTTAAATGCATTTAATTCCCTCTAATAAGTGTTTAATTGATCATAATTTGCATTTATTGATTGCATAAGACCACTTGTGTCATGAATAAAGAGGCTAATCACTTCATTTCTTGCAAATGAGTGATTTTTCTTACTTTTTAATGACTTATTTTAACCCAAATTAAACTTAAATAACGATAAATGTTACAAAACCCTTAATTTCAAAGCAAAAAACCATTTCAACAACCTTTGGGTATTAAATGCATTCAATTTCCCCTAATAAGTGGGCAATTGGTCATAATTTGCATTTATTTGTTGCATAAGACCATTTGTGTCACGAATAAAGAGGGTAAATTACTTCATTTCTCGCAAATTAGTGATTTTCTTGCATTTTAATGGCTTATTTAACCCAAATTAAACTTAAATAAAGTATAAAAGCTTACGAAAACGTTTAATTTCAATGCAAAACCATTTCCAACACCTTTTGAGGTGTTAAATGCTTCAATTCCCTCTAATAAGTGTCCAATTGATGTAATTTGCATTTATTAGCTGCTTAAGACCTTTTGTCACAAATATAAAGGCTGAATTACTTTATTTCTTGAAAATAAGTTATTTTCTTGCATTTTAAATGGCTTATTTAACCCAAATTAAACTTAAATGGTATAATGCTTCAAAAACCATTAATTTAGATGCAAAAAACCATTTCCAACACCTTTTGGGTGTTAAAATGCTTTCAATCCCTCCAATAAGTGTTGCATTGATCAAATTTGCATTTATTGGTTGCAAATAGACCATTTGTGTCACGAATAAAGAGGCTAAATCGCTTCATTTCTGCAAATAAGTGATTTTCTTGGATTTTAATAGCCGTATTAACCCAAATTAACTTGAATGAAGTATAAATGCTTACAAAACCCTTTAATTTCAATGCAAAAACCATTTCCAACACCTTTTGGGGTGTTAAATGCATTCAATTCCCTCTAATAAGCGCAATTGATCATAATTTGCATTTATTAGTGCATAAACCTTTTGTGTCATTAATAAAGAGGCTAAATTACTTCATTTCATCAAAATATAGTGATTTTCTTGCTTTTAATGACTTATTTAACCCAAATTAAACTTAAATAAGATAAATGCTTACAAAAAACCTTTAATTTCAAGCAAAAACCATCTCCAACACCTTTCGGGGCGTTTAAATGCATTCAATTTCCTCTAATAAGTGTGCAATTGATCATTTAATGCATTTATTCAGTTGCATAAGACCATTGTGTCATTAATAAAGAGGCTAAATTACTTCATTTCATGCAAATAAGTGATTTTCTTACATTTTAATGGCTTAATTACCCAAATTAAACTTAAATGAAGTATAAATGCTTACAAAAACCTTTAATTTCAATTCAAAAAACCATTTCCAACCACCTTTTGGGGTGTTAAATGCATTCAATTCCCTCTAATAAGTGTGTAATTGATCATAATTTGCATTTATTATTGCAGAAGACCATTTGTGTCACGTATAAAGATGTAAAATTACTTCATTTCTCGCTAATAAGTATTTTCTTGCACTTTAATGGCTTATTAACCCAAATTAAACTTAAATGAAGAATAAATGCTTACAAAAACCTTTAATTTCAATGTAAAAAACCATTTCCAACCCTCTTGGGTGTTAAATGCATTTAATTCCCTCTAATAAGTGTTCATTGATCATAATTTGCATTTATTGATTGCATAAGACATTTGTGTCACGAATAAAGAGGCTAAATCACTTCATTTCTTGCAAAAGAGTTTCTTCTACTTTTTAATGACTTATTTAACCCAAATTAAACTTAAATTAACGTTAAAAGCTTACAAAACCTTAATTTCAAGCAAAAACCATTTCCAACACCTTTGGGGGTATTAAATGCATTCAATTCCCCTAATAAGTGCAATTGGTCGTAATTTGCATTTATTTGTTGCATAAGACCATTTGTGTCACGAATAAAGAGGCTAAATTACGTTATTTCTTGAAAATAGTGTTTTTCTTGCATTTAAATGGCTTATTTAACCCAAATTAAACTTAAATAGTAAAATGCTTACAAAACCTTTAATTTCAATGAAAAAACCATTTCCAACACCTTTTGGGGTGTTAAATGCTTTCAATTCCCTCTAATAAGTGTGCAATTGATCTAATTTGCATTTATTAGCTACATAAGACCATTTTGTCACAAATAAAAGGCTAAATTAGTTATTTCTTGAAAATAAGTGATTTTCTTGCATTTAAATGACTTATTTAACCCAAATTAAACTTAAATTAGGTATAAATGCTTACAAAAACCTTTAATTTCAATGCAAAAACCATTTCCAACACCTTTTGGGGTGTTAAATGCTTTCAATTCCCTCCAATAAGTGTGCAATTGATCAATTTGCATTTATTGGTTGCACAAGACATTTGTGTCACGAATAAGAGGCTAAATCTTCATTTCTTGCAAATAAGTGATTTTCTTGGATTTTAAGGTTTATTTAACCAAATTAAACTTGAATGAAGTATAAATGCTTACAAAAACCTTTAATTTCAATGCAAAAACCATTTCAACACCTTTTGGGTCGTTAAATGCATTCAATTCCTTCATAAGTGCAATTGATCATAATTTGCATTTATTAGTTGCATAAGACCATTTGTGTATTAATAAAGAGGCTAAATTAGTTCATTTCATCCAATAAGTGATTTTCTTGCACTTTAATGCTTATTTAACCCAAATTAAACTTAAATGAAGGATAAATGCTTACAAAAACCTTTAATTTCAATGCAAAACCATCTCCAACACCTTTCGGGGCGTTAATGCATTCAATTCCTCTAATAAGTGTGCAATTGATCATAATTTGCATTTATCAGTTGCATAAGACCATTTGTGTCATTAATAAAGAGGCTAAATTACTTCATTTCATGCAAATAAGTGATTTTCTTACATTTTAATGGCTTAATAACCCAAATTAAACTTAAATGAAGTATAAATGCTTACAAAAACCTTTAATTTCAATTCAAAAACCATTTCCAACACCTTTTGGGGTGTTAAATGCATTCAATTCCTCTAATAAGTGTGTAATTGATCATAATTGCATTTATTAGTTGCAGAAGACCATTTGTGTCACGTATAAAGATGTAAAATTACTTCATTTCTCGCTAATAAGTAATTTTCTTGCACTTTAAGGCTTATTAACCCAAATTAAACTTAAATGAAGAATAAATGCTTACAAAAACCTTTAATTTCAATGTAAAAACCATTTCCAACACTCTTGGGGTGTTAAATGCATTTAATTCCTCTAATAAGTGTTTAATTGATCATAATTTGCATTTATTGATTGCATAAGACCACTTGTGTCATGAATAAAGAGGCTAAATCACTTCATTTCTTGCAAATGAGTGATTTTCTTACTTTTTAATGACTTATTTAACCCAAATTAACTTAAATTAACGATAAATGCTTACAAACCCTTAATTTCAAAGCAAAAACCATTTGCAACAACTTTGGGGTATTAAATGCATTCAATTTCCCCTAATAAGTGGGCAATTGGTCATAATTTGCATTTATTTGTTGCATAAGACCATTTGTGTCACGAATAAAGAGGGGTAAATTACTTCATTTCTTGCAAATAAGTGATTTTCTTACCTTTTAATGGCTTAATTACCCCAAATTAAACTTAAATGAAGTATAAATGCTTACAAAAACCTTTAATTTCAATGTAAAAACCATTTCCAACACCTTTTGGGGTGTTAAATGCATTCAATGCCCTCTAATAAGTGTGCAATTGATCATAATTTGCATTTATTAGTTGCAGAAGACCATTTGTGTCACGTATAAAGATGCAAAATTACTTCATTTCTCGCTAATAAGTGATTTTCTTGCACTTTAATGGCTTACTTAACCCAAATTAAACTTAAATGAAGTATAAATGCTTACAAAAACCTTTAATTACAATGCAAAAACAATTTCCAACACCTTTTGGCGTGTTAAATGCTTTCAATTCCCTCTAATAATTGTTCAATTGATCGTAATTTGTATTTATTAGTTACATAAGATCATTTGTGTCACGAATAAAGAGGCTAAATTACTTCATTTCTCGCAAATTAGTGATTTTCTTGCATTTTAATGGCTTATTTAACCCAAATTAAACTTAAATAAAGTATAAAAGCTTACGAAAACGTTTAATTTCAATGAAAAAACCATTTCCAACACCTTTTGAGGTGTTAAATGCGTTCAATTCCCTCTAATAAGTGTCCAATTGATCGTAATTTGCATTTATTAGCTGCATAATACCATTTTTGTCACAAATAAAAAGGCTGAATTACGTTATTTCTTGAAAATAAGTTATTTTCTTGCATTTAAATGGCTTTTTAACCCAAATTAAACTTAAATTAGGTATAAATGCTTACAAAACCATTAATTTAGATGCAAAAAACCTTTCCAACACCTTTTGGGGTGTTAAATGCTTTTAATGCCCTCCAATAAGTGTGCAATTGATCAAAATTTGCAGTTATGGGTTGCACAAGACCATTTGTGTCACGAATAAAGAGGCTAAATCGCTTCATTTCTTGCAAATAAGTGATTTTCTTGGATTTTAAAGCCGTAGTTAAGCCAAATTAAACTTGAATGAAGTATAAATGCTTACAAAACCCTTTAATTTCAATGCAAAAACCATTTCTAACACCTTTTGGGTCGTTAAATGCATTCAATTCCTTCTAATAAGTGCGCAATTGATCATAATTTGCATTTATTAGTTGCATAAGACCTTTTGTGTCATTAATAAAGAGGCTAAATTACTTCATTTCTTGAAAATAAGTGATTTTCTTGCACTTTAATGGCTTATTTAACCCAAATTTAACTTAAATGAAGAATAAATGCTTACAAAAACCTTTAATTTCAATGTAAAAACCATTTCCAACACCTCTTGGGGTGTTAAATGCATTCAATTCCCTCTAATAAGTGTGCAATTGATCATAATTTGCATTTATTAGTTGGCAAAGACCATTTGTGTCATAATAAAGAGGCAAATACTTCATTTCTCGCAAATAAGTGATTTTCTTGCACTTTAATGGCTTTTAACCCAAATTAAACTTAAATGAAGTATAAATGCTTACAAAAACCTTTAATTTCAATGCAAAAACCATTTCCCACCTTTGGGGTTAAATGCTTTCAATTCCCTCTAATAATGTCAATTGATCGTAATTTGTATTTATTGTTGCATAAGACCATGTGTGTCTATAATAAAGAGGCTAATTACTCATTTCTGCAAATAAGTGATTTTCTTGCATTTTAATGGCTTATTAACCCAAATTAAACCTTAAATAAGATAAATGCTTACAAAAACCTTTAATTTCAATGCAAAAACCATTTCCAACACCTTTGGGGTGTTAAATGCATTCAATTCCTCTAATAAGTGTTCAATTGATCATAATTTGCATTTATTAGTTGCATAAGACCATTTGTGTCACAATAAAGATGCTAAAATTGCTTCATTTCTCGCTAATAAGTATTTTCTTGCACTTTAAATGGCTTATTTAACCCAAATTAAACTTAAATTACATAAATATAAATGCTTACAAAACCTTTAATTTCAATGCAAAACCATTTCCAACACCTTTTGGGGTGTTAAATGCTTTCAATTCCCTCTAATAAGTGTTTCAATTGATCGTAATTTGCATTTATTGGTTGCATAAGACCATTTGTGTCACGAATAAAGAGGCTAAATCACTTCATTCTTGCAATAAGTGATTTTCTTGATTTTTAATGGCTTATTTAACCCAAATTAAACTAATAACGTATAAATGCTTACAAAAACTTTAATTTCAATGCAAAAACCATTTCCAACACTTTTGGGGTGTTAAATGCATTCAATTCCCTCTAATAAGTATTCAATTGATCGTAATTTATTTATTAGCTGCATAAGACCATTTGTGTAATGAATAAAGAGGCTAACATTACGTTATTTCTGAAAATAAGTGTTTTTTCTTGCATTTAAATGGCTTATTTAACCCAAATTAAACTTAAATTAGGATAAATGCTTACAAAACCTTTAATTTCAATGAAAAACCATTTCCAACACCTTTTGGGTGTTAAATGCTTTCAATTCCTCAATAAGTGTTGCAATTGATCAAATTTGCATTTATTGGTTGATAAGACATTGTGTCAAATAAAGAGGCTAAATAGTTCATTTCTTGAAAATAAGTGATTTTCTGCATTTTAATGGCTTATTTAACCCAAATTAAACTTAATGAAGGATAAATGCTTACAAAACCTTTAATTTCAATGCAAAAACCATTTCCAACACCTTTGGGGTTTAAATGCATTCATTTCCCTTAATAAGTGTGCAATTGATCATAATTTGATTTATCATTGCTAAGACATTTGTGTCATTAATAAAGAGGCTACTAATTACTTCATTTCATGCAAATAAGTGATTTTTTACATTTTAATGGCTTAATTAACCCAAATAAACTTAAAATGAAGATAAATGCTTACAAAAACCCTTTAATTTCAATGTAAAAACCATTTCCAACACCTTTGGGTCGTTAAATGCATTCAATTCCTTCTAATAATTGTGCAATTGATCATAATTTGCATTTATTAGTTGCATAAGACCATTTGTGTCATAATAAAGAGGCTAAATTAGTTCATTTCATCCAATAAGTGATTTTCTTGCACTTTAATGACTTATTTAACCCAAATTAAACTTAAATGAAGGATAAATGCTTACAAAAACCTTAATTTCAATGCAAAACCATCTCCAACACCTTTCGGGGCGTTTAAATGCATTCAATTCCTCTAATAAGTGTTGCAATTGATCATAATTGCATTTATAGTTGCATAAGACCATTTGTGTCATTAATAAAGAGGCTAAATTACTTCATTTCATGCAAATAAGTGATTTTCTTACATTTTAATGGCTTAATTAACCCAAATTAAACTTAAATGAGTATAAATGCTTACAAAAACCTTTAATTTCAATTCAAAAAACCATTTCCAACACCTTTTGGGGTGTTAAATGCATTCAATTCCCTCTAATAAAGTGTGTTAATTGATCATAATTTGCATTTATTAGTTGCAGAAGACCATTTGTGTCACGTATAAAGATGTAAAATTACTTCATTTCTCGCTAATAAGTATTTTCTTGCACTTTAATGGCTTATTAACCCAAATTAAAACTTAAATGAAGTATAAATGCTTACAAAAAAACCTTTAATTTCAATGTAAAAACCATTTCCAACACCTCTTGGGGTGTTAAATGCATTTAATTCCCTAATAAGTGTTTAATGATCATAATTTGCATTTATTGATTGCATAAGACCACTTGTGTCATGAATAAAGAGGCTAAATCACTTCATTTCTGCAAATGAGTGATTTCTTACTTTTTAATGACTTATTTAACCCAAATTAAACTTAAATTAACGATAAATGCTTACAAAAACCCTTAATTTCAAAGCAAAAACCATTTGCAACAACTTTGGGGGTATTAAATGCATTCAATTTCCCCTAATAAGTGGCAATTGGTCATAATTTGCATTTATTTGTTGCATAAGACCATTTGTGTCACGCAATAAAGAGGGTAAATTACTTCATTTCTTGCAAATAAGTGATTTTCTTACCTTTTAATGGCTTAATTACCCCAAATTAACTTAAATGAAGTATAAATGCTTACAAAAACCTTTAATTTCAATGTGTAAAAACCATTTCCAACACCTTTTGGGGTGTTAAATGCATTCAATCCCTCTAATAAGTGTGCAATTGATCATAATTTGCATTATTAGTTGAGAAGACCATTTGTGTCACGTATAAAGTGCAAATTACTTCATTTCTCGCTAATAAGTGATTTTCTTGCACTTAATGGCTTACTTAACCCAAATTAAACTTAAATGAAGTATAAATGCTTACAAAAACCTTTAATTCAATGCAAAAACAATTTCCAACACCTTTTGGCGTGTTAAATGCTTCAATTCCCTCTAATAATTGTTCAATTGATCGTAATTTGTATTTATTAGTTCATAGATCATTTGTGTCACGAAATAAAGAGGCTAAATTACTTCATTTCTCGCAAATTAGTGATTTTCTTGCATTTTAATGGCTTATTAACCCAAATTAAACTTAAATAAAGTATAAAAGCTTACGAAAACGTTTAATTTCAATGCAAAAACCATTTCCAACACCTTTTGAGGTGTTAAATGCATTCAATTCCCTCTAATAAGTGTCCAATTGATCGTAATTTGCATTTATTAGCTGCATAAGACCATTTTTGTCACAAATTAAAAGGCTGAATTACGTTATTTCTTGAAAATAAGTTATTTTCTTGCATTTAAATGGCTTATTTAACCCAAATTAAACTTAAATTAGGTATAAATGCTTACAAAAACCATTAATTTAGATGCAAAAACCATTTCCAACACCTTTTGGGGTGTTAAATGCTTTAATGCCCTCCAATAAGTGTGCAATTGATCAAAATTTGCATTTATTGGTTGCACAAGACCATTTGTGTCACGAATAAAGAGGCTAAATCGCTTCATTTCTTGCAAATAAGTGATTTTCTTGGATTTTAAAGCCGTACTTAAGCCAAATTAAACTTGAATGAAGTATAAATGCTTACAAAACCCTTTAATTTCAATGCAAAAACCATTTCCAACACCTTTTGGGTCGTTAAATGCATTCAATTCCTTCTAATAAGTGCGCAATTGATCATAATTTGCATTTATTAGTTGCATAAGACCTTTTGTGTCATTAATAAAGAGGCTAAATTAGTTCATTTCATGCAAATAAGTGATTTTCTTACATTTTAATGGCTTATTTCACCCAAATTAAACTTAAATGAAGAATAAATGCTTACAAAAACCTTTAATTTCAATGTAAAAACCATTTCCAACACCTCTTGGGGTGTTAAATGCATTTAATTCCCTCTAATAAGTGTTTAATTGATCATAATTTGCATTTATTGATTGCATAAGACCACTTGTGTCATGAATAAAGAGGCTAAATCACTTCATTTCTTGCAAATGAGTGATTTTCTTGGATTTTAATGGCTTATTTAATCCAAATTAAACTTGAATGAAGTATAAATGCTTACAAAACCTTTTAATTTCAATGCAAAAACCATTTCCAACACCTTTAGGGGTGTTAAATGCATTCAATTCCCTCTAATAAGTATTCAATTGATCGTAATTTGTATTTTTTAACTGCATAAGACCATTTGTGTAATGAATAAAGAGGCTAAATTACTTCATTTCTTGAAAATAAGTGATTTTCTTGCACTTTAATGGCTTATTTAACCCAAATTTAACTTAAATGAAGAATAAATGCTTACAAAAACCTTTAATTTCAATGTAAAAACCATTTCCAACACCTCTTGGGGTGTTAAATGCATTCAATTCCCTCTAATAAGTGTGCAATTGATCATAATTTGCATTTATTATTCAGAAGACCATTTGTGTCACATAAAGATGCAAAATACTTCATTTCTCGCAAATAGTGATTTTCTTGCACTTTTAATGGCTTATTTAACCCAAATTAAACTTAAATTGAAGTATAAATGCTTACAAAAACCTTTAATTCAATGCAAAAACCATTTCCAACACCTTTTGGCGTGTTAAATGCTTTCAATTCCCTCTAATAATTGTTCAATTGATCGTAATTTGTTTTTATTAGTTGCATAAGACCATTTGTGTCACATAAAGAGGCTAAATTACTTCATTTCTCGCAAATAGTGATTTTTCTTGCATTTTAATGGCTTATTTAACCCAAATTAAACTTAAATAAGTATAAAAGCTTACGAAAACCGTTTAATTTCAATGCAAAAACCATTTCCACACCTTTTGGGTGTTAAATGCGTTCAAGTCCCTCTAATAGTGTTCAATTGATCGTAATTTGCATTTATTAGTGCATAAGACCATTTGTGTCACAAATATAAGAGGCTAAATTGCGTTATTCTTGAAAATAAGTGATTTTCTTGCATTTAAATGGCTTATTTAACCCAAATTAAACTTAAATAGGCATAAATGCTTACAAAAACTTTAATTTCAATGCAAAAACCATTTCCAACACCTTTGGGGTTAAATGCTTTCAATTCCCTCAATAAGTGTGCAATTGATCAAAATTTGCATTTATTGTTACATAAGACCATTTGTGTCACGAATAAAGAGGCTAAATCACTTCATTTCTTGCAAATAGTGATTTTCTTGGATTTAATGGCTTATTTAATCCAAATTAAACTTGAATGAAGTATTATAATGCTTACAAAACCTTTTAATTTATGCAAAAACCATTTCCAACACCTTTTGGGGTGTTAAATGCATTCAATTCCCTCTAATAAGTATTCAATTGATCGTAATTTGTATTTTTTAGCTGCATAAGACCATTTGTGTCACGAATAAAGATGCAAAATTACTTCATTTCTCGCTAATAAGTGATTTTCTTGCACTTTAATGGCTTATTTAACCCAAATTAAACTTAAATGAAGAATAAATGCTTACAAAAACCTTTAATTTCAATCTAAAAACCATTTCCAACACCTCTTGGGGTGTTAAATGCATTTAATTCCCTCTAATAAGTGTTTAATTGATCATATTTGCATTTATTGATTGCATAAGACCTTGTGTCATGAATAAAGAGGCTAAATCACTTCTTTCTTGCAAATGAGTGATTTTCTTACTTTTTAATGACTTATTTAACCCAAATTAAACTTAAATTAACGATAAATGCTTACAAAAACCCTTAATTTCAAGCAAAAAAAACCATTGCAACAACTTTGGGGGTATTAAATGCATTCAATTTCCCCTAATAAGGGCAATTGGTCATAATTTGCATTTATTGTTGCATAAGACCATTTGTGTCACGAATAAAGAGGTAAATTACTTCATTTCTTGCAAATAAGTGATTTTCTTACTTTTAATGGCTTAATTACCCCAAATTAAACTTAAATGAAGTATAAATGCTTACAAAAACCTTTAATTTCAATGTAAAAACCATTCCAACACCTTTTGGGGTGTTAAATGCATTCAATGCCTCTAATAAGTGTGCAATTGATCATAATTTGCATTTCTTAGTTGCAGAAGACCATTTGTGTACGATTATAAAGATGCAAAATTACTTCATTTCTCGCTAATAAGTGATTTTCTTGCACTTTAATGGCTTACTAACCCAAATTAAACTTAAATGAAGTATAAATGCTTACAAAACCTTTAATTACAATGCAAAAAACCAATTTCCAACACCTTTTGGGTGTTAAATGCTTTCAATTCCCTCTAATAATTGTTCAATGATCGTAATTTGTATTTATTAGTTGCATAAGATCATTTGTGTCACGAATAAAGAGGCTAAATTACTTCATTTCTCGCAAAATAGTGATTTTCTTGCATTTTATGGCTTATTAACCCAAATTAAACTTAAATACGTTATAAAAGCTTACGAAAACGTTTAATTTCAATGAAAAAACCATTTCCAACACCTTTTGAGGTGTTAAATGCATTCAATTCCCTCTAATAAGTGTCCAATTGATCGTAATTTGCATTTATTAGCTGCATAATACCATTTTTGTCACAAATAAAAAGGCTGAATTACGTTATTTCTTGAAAATAAGTTATTTTCTTGCATTTAAATGGCTTATTTAACCCAAATTAAACTTAAATTAGGTATAAATGCTTACAAAAACCATTAATTTAGATGAAAAAACCATTTCCAACACCTTTTGGGGTGTTAAATGCTTTCAAGTCCCTCTAATAAGTGTTCAATTGATCGTAATTTGCATTTATTAGCTACATAAGACCATTTGTGTCACAAATAAAGAGGCTAAATTGCGTTATTTCTTGAAAATAAGTTATTTTCTTGCATTTAAATGGCTTATTTAACCCAAATTAAACTTAAATTAGGCATATAAATGCTTACAAAAACCTTTAATTTCAATGCAAAAACCATTTCCAACACCTTTTGGGGTATTAAATGCTTTCAATTCCCTCCAATAAGTGTGCAATTGATCAAAATTTGCATTTATTGGTTACATAAGACTATTTGTGTCACGAATAAAGAGGCTAAATCACTTCATTTCTTGCAAATAAGTGATTTTCTTGGATTTTAATGGTTTATTTAATCCAAATTAAACTTGAATGAAGTATAAATGCTTACAAAACCTTTTAATTTCAATGCAAAAACCATTTCCAACACCTTTTGGGGTGTTAAATGCATTCAATTCCCTCTAATAAGTATTCAATTGATCGTAATTTGTATTTTTTAGCTGCATAAGACCATTTGTGTAATGATAAAGAGGCTACCTAAATTACTTCATTTCTTGAAAATAAGTGATTTTCTTGCACTTTAATGGCTTATTTAACCCAAATTAAACTTAAATGAAGGATAAATGCTTACAAAAACCTTTAATTTCAATGCAAAAACCATCTCCAACACCTTTCGGGGCGTTAAATGCATTCAATTCCCTCTAATAAGTGTGCAATTGATCATAATTTGCATTTATCAGTTGCATAAGACCATTTGTGTCATTAATAAAGAGGCTAAATTACTTCATTTCATGCAAATAAGTGATTTTCTTACATTTTAATGGCTTAATTAACCCAAATTAAACTTAATGAAGATAAATGCTTACAAAACCTTTAATTTCAATTCAAAAACCATTTCCAACACCTTTTGGGGTGTTAAATGCATTCAATTCCCTCTAATGTGTGTAATTGATCATAATTTGCATTTATTAGTTGCAGAAGACATTTGTGTCACGTATAAAGATGTAAAATTACTTCATTTCTCGCTAATAAGTAATTTTCTTGCACTTTAAAGGCTTATTTAACCCAAATTAAACTTAAATGAAGAATAAATGCTTACAAAAACCTTTAATTTCAATGTAAAAACCATTTCCAACAACTCTTGGGGTGTTAAATGCATTTAATTCCCTCTAATAAGTGTTTAATTGATCATAATTTGCATTTATTGATTGCATAAGACCACTTGTGTCATGAATAAAGAGGCTAAATCACTTCATTTCTTGCAAATGAGTGATTTTCTTAATTTTTAATGACTTATTTAACCCAAATTAAACTTAAATTAACGATAAATGCTTACAAAAACCCTTAATTTCAAAGCAAAAACCATTTGCAACAACTTTGGGGGTATTAAATGCATTCAATTTCCCCTAATAAGTGGGCAATTGGTCATAATTTGCATTTATTTGTTGCATAAGACCATTTGTGTCACGAATAAAGAGGGTAGTAGTAAATTCTTCATTTCTTGCAAATAAGTGATTTTCTTACCTTTTAATGGCTTAATTACCCCAATTAAACTTAAATGAAGTATAAATGCTTACAAAACCTTTAATTTCAATGTAAAAACCATTTCCAACACCTTTTGGGTGTTAAATGCATTCAATTCCCTCTAATAAGTGTTCAATTGATCATAATTTGCATTATTAGTTGCAGAAGACCATTTGTGTCACGTATAAAGATGCAAAATTACTTCATTCTCGCTAATAAGTGATGTTCTTGCACTTTAATGGCTTACTTAACCCAAATTAAAACTTAAATGAAGTATAAATGCTTACAAAAACCTTTAATTACATGCAAAAAACAATTTCCAACACCTTTTGGCGTGTTAAATGCTTTCAATTCCCTCTAATAATTGTTCAATTGATCGTAATTTGTATTTATTAGTTGCATAAGATCATTTGTCTCACGAATAAAGAGGCTAAATTACTTCATTTCTCGCAAATTAGTGATTTTCTTGCATTTTAATGGCTTATTTAACACAAATTAAACTTAAATAAAGTATAAAAGCTTACGAAAACGTTTAATTTCAATGCAAAAACCATTTCCAACACCTTTTGAGGTGTTAAATGCGTTCAAGTCCCTCTAATAAGTTTCAATTGATCGTAATTTGCATTTATTAGCTACATAAGACCATTTGTGTCACAAATAAAGAGGCTAATTGCGTTATTTCTTGAAAATAAGTTATTTTCTTGCATTTAAATGGCTTATTTAACCCAAATTAAACTTAAATTAGGCATAAATGCTTACAAAACCTTTAATTTCAATGCAAAAACCATTTCCAACACCTTTTCGGGTGTTTAAATGCTTTCAATTCCCTCCAATAAGTGTGCAATGATCAAAATTTGCATTTATTGTTACATAGACTATTTGTGTCACGAATAAAGAGGCTAAATCACTTCATTTCTTGCAAATAAGTGATTTTCTTGGATTTTAATGGCTTATTTAATCCAAATTAAACTTGAATGAATTATAAATGCTTACAAAACCTTTAATTTCAATGCAAAAACCATTTCCACACACCTTTTGGGGTGTTAAATGCATTCAATTCCCTCTAATAAGTATTCAATTGATCGTTAATTGTATTTTTTTAGCTGCATAAGACCATTTGTGTAATGAATAAAGAGGCTAAATTACTTCATTCTGAAACTAAGTGATTTTCTTGCACTTTAATGGCTTATTTAACCCAAATTAAACTAAATGAAGGATAAATGCTTACAAAACCTTAATTTCAATGTAAAAAACATTTCCAACACCTTTTGGGTCGTTAAATGCATTCAATCCTTCTAATAGTGTGCAATTGATCATAATTTGCATTTATTAGTTGCATAAGACCATTTGTGTCATTAATAAAGAGGCTAAATTAGTTCATTTCATCCAAATAAGTGATTTCTTGCACTTTAATGGACTTGTTTAACCCAAATTAAACTTAAATGAAGGATAAATGCTTACAAAAACCTTTAATTCATGCAAAAACCATCTCCAACACCTTTCGGGGCGTTAAATGTATTCAATTCCCTCTAATAAGTGTGCAATTGATCATAATTTGCATTTATTAGTTGCATAAACCATTTGTGTCATTAATAAAGAGGCTAAATTACTTCATTTCATGCAAATAAGTGATTTCTTACATTTAATGGCTTAATTAACCCAAATTAAACTTAAATGAAGTATAAATGCTTACAAAAACCTTTAATTTCAATTCAAAAACATTTCCACACACTTTTGGGGTGTTAAATGCATTCAATTCCCTCTAATAAGTGTGTAATTGATCATAATTGCATTTATAGTTGCAGAAGACCATTTGTGTCAGTTAAAGATGTAAATTACTTCATTTCTCGCTAATAAGTAATTTTCTTGCACTTTAATGGCTTATTTAACCCAAATTAAACTTAATGAAGAATAAATGCTTACAAAAACCTTTAATTTCAATGTAAAAACCATTTCCAACACCTTGGGGGGTGTTAAATGCATTTAATTCCCTCTAATAAGTGTTTAATTGATCATAATTTGCATTTATTGATTGCATAGACCACTTGTGTCATGAATAAAGAGGCTAAATCACTTCATTTCTTGCAAATGAGTGATTTTCTTACTTTTTTGACTATTTAACCCAAATTAAACTTNCAATGCAAAACCATTTCCACCTTTTGGGGTTTAATAGCATTCAATTCCCTCTAATAAGTGTGGCAGATTGATCGTAATTTGCATGTGTTAGTTAATAAGACCATTGTGTCATTAATAAAGAGGCTAAATTACTTCATTTCTTGCAAATAAGTGATTTTTGCATTTTAATGGCTTATTTAACAAATTAAACTTGAATGAAGTATAAATGCTTACAAAAACCTTTAATTTCAATGCAAAACCATTTCCAACACCTTTTGGGGTGTTAAATGCATTCAATTCCCTCAATAAGTGTTCAATTGATCGTAATTTGCATTTATTAGTTGCATAAGACCATTTGTGTCACGAATAAAGAGCTAAATTGCTCATTTCGTGCAAATAAGTGATTTTCTTGCAGTTTAATGGCTTATTTAACCCAAATTAAACTTGAATGAAGTTAAATGCTTACAAAAACCTTTAATTTCAATGCAAAAACCATTTCCAACACCTTTTGGGGTGTTAATGCATTCAATTCCCTCTAATAAGTGTTCAATTGATCGTAATTTGATTTATTAGTTGCATAAGACCATTTGTGCACGAATAAAAGAGGCTAATTACTTCATTTCGTGCAAATAAGTGATTTTCTTTGCATTTTAATGGCTTATTTAACCCAAATTAAACTTGAATGAAGTTAAATGCTTACAAAAACCTTTAATTTCAATGCAAAAATTTCTAAACACCTTTTGGGGTGTTAAATGCATTCAATTCCCTCTAATAAGTGTGCAATTGATCGTAATTTGCATTTATTAGTTGCATAAGACCATTTGTGTCACGTAAAGAGGCTAAATTACTTCATTTCTGCAAATAAGTGATTTCTTGCATTTTAATGGCTTATTTAACAAAACTTAAACTTAAATGAAGTATAAATGCTTACAAAAACCTTTAATTTCAATGCAAAAACCATTTCCAACACCTTTTGGGGCGTTCAATGCATTCAATTCCCTCTAATAAGTGTTCAATTGATCGTAATTTGCATTTATTAGTTGCATAAGACCATTTGTGTCACGAATAAAAAGGCTAAATTGCTTCATTTCATGTAAATAAGCGATTTTCTTGCATTTTAATGGCTTATTTAATACAAATTAAACTTGAATGAAGTATAAATGCTTACAAAAACCTTTAATTTCAATGCAAAAACCATTTCCAACACCTTTTGGGGTGTTAAATGCATTCAGTTCCCTCAAATAAGTGTTCAATTGATCGTAATTTGCATTTATTAGTTGCATAAGACCATTTGTGTCACGAATAAAGAGGCTAAATTACTTCATTTCGTGCAAATAAGTGATTTTCTTGCATTTTAATGGCTTATTTAACCCAAATTAAACTTGAATGAAGTATGCTTACAAAAACCTTTAATTTCAATGCAAAAACCATTTCCAACACCTTTTGGGGTGTTAAATGCATTCAATTCCCTCTAATAAGTGTTCAATTGATCGTAATTTGCATTTATTAGTTGCATAAGACCATTTGTGTCACGAATAAAGAGGCTAAATTACTTCATTTCGTGCAAATAAGTGATTTCTCTTNAAGGCTGAATTACGTTATTTCTTGAAATAAGTTATTTTCTTGCATTTAAATGGCTTATTTAACCCAAATTAAACTTAAATTAGGTATAAATGCTTACAAAAACCATTAATTTAGATGAAAAAACCATTTCCACAACACCTTTTGGGGTGTTAAATGCTTTCAGTCCCTCTAATAAGTGTTCAATTGATCGTAATTTGCATTTATTAGCTACATAAGACCATTTGTGTCACAATAAAGAGGCTAAATTGCGTTATTTCTTGAAAATAAGTTATTTTCTTGCATTTAAATGGCTTATTTAACCCAAATTAAACTTAAATTAGGCAAAATGCTTACAAAAACCTTTAATTTCAATGCAAAAACCATTTCCAACACCTTTTGGGGTATTAAATGCTTTCAATTCCCTCCAATAAGTGTGCAATTGATCAAAATTTGCATTTATTGGTTACATAAGACTATTTGTGTCACGAATAAAGAGGCTAAATCACTTCATTTCTTGCAAATAAGTGATTTTCTTGGATTTTAATGGTTATTTAACCAAATTAAACTTGAATGAAGTATAAATGCTTACAAAACCTTTTAATTTCAATGCAAAAACCATTTCCAACACCTTTTGGGGTGTTAAATGCATTCAATTCCCTCTAATAAGTATTCAATTGATCGTAATTTGTATTTTTTAGCTGCATAA
Source organism: Carallia brachiata (assembly GCA_021464245.1). Classification (NCBI taxonomy): domain Eukaryota; kingdom Viridiplantae; phylum Streptophyta; class Magnoliopsida; order Malpighiales; family Rhizophoraceae; genus Carallia; species Carallia brachiata. The sequence goes on along the minus strand of JADCRB010000028.1, from coordinate 2,906,669 downwards.
GACCATTTGTGTAATGAATAAAGAGGCTAAATTACTTCATTTCTTGAAAATAAGTGATTTTCTTGCACTTTAATGGCTTATTTAACCCAAATTAAACTTAAATGAAGGATAAATGCTTACAAAAACCTTTAATTTCAATGCAAAAACCATCTCCAACACCTTTCGGGGCGTTAAATGCATTCAATTCCCTCTAATAAGTGTGCAATTGATCATAATTTGCATTTATCAGTTGCATAAGACCATTTGTGTCATTAATAAAGAGGCTAAATTACTTCATTTCATGCAAATAAGTGATTTTCTTACATTTTAATGGCTTAATTAACCCAAATTAAACTTAAATGAAGTATAAATGCTTACAAAAACCTTTAATTTCAATTCAAAAACCATTTCCAACACCTTTTGGGGTGTTAAATGCATTCAATTCCCTCTAATAAGTGTGTAATTGATCATAATTTGCATTTATTAGTTGCAGAAGACCATTTGTGTCACGTATAAAGATGTAAAATTACTTCATTTCTCGCTAATAAGTAATTTTCTTGCACTTTAAAGGCTTATTTAACCCAAATTAAACTTAAATGAAGAATAAATGCTTACAAAAACCTTTAATTTCAATGTAAAAACCATTTCCAACAACTCTTGGGGTGTTAAATGCATTTAATTCCCTCTAATAAGTGTTTAATTGATCATAATTTGCATTTATTGATTGCATAAGACCACTTGTGTCATGAATAAAGAGGCTAAATCACTTCATTTCTTGCAAATGAGTGATTTTCTTACTTTTTAATGACTTATTTAACCCAAATTAAACTTAAATTAACGATAAATGCTTACAAAAACCCTTAATTTCAAAGCAAAAACCATTTGCAACAACTTTGGGGGTATTAAATGCATTCAATTTCCCCTAATAAGTGGGCAATTGGTCATAATTTGCATTTATTTGTTGCATAAGACCATTTGTGTCACGAATAAAGAGGGTAAATTACTTCATTTCTTGCAAATAAGTGATTTTCTTACCTTTTAATGGCTTAATTACCCCAAATTAAACTTAAATGAAGTATAAATGCTTACAAAAACCTTTAATTTCAATGTAAAAACCATTTCCAACACCTTTTGGGGTGTTAAATGCATTCAATTCCCTCTAATAAGTGTTCAATTGATCATAATTTGCATTTATTAGTTGCAGAAGACCATTTGTGTCACGTATAAAAGATGCAAAATTACTTCATTTCTCGCTAATAAGTGATGTTCTTGCACTTTAATGGCTTACTTAACCCAAATTAAACTTAAATGAAGTATAAATGCTTACAAAAACCTTTAATTACAATGCAAAAACAATTTCCAACACCTTTTGGCGTGTTAAATGCTTTCAATTCCCTCTAATAATTGTTCAATTGATCGTAATTTGTATTTATTAGTTGCATAAGATCATTTGTGTCACGAATAAAGAGGCTAAATTACTTCATTTCTCGCAAATTAGTGATTTTCTTGCATTTTAATGGCTTATTTAACCCAAATTAAACTTAAATAAAGTATAAAAGCTTACGAAAACGTTTAATTTCAATGCAAAAACCATTTCCAACACCTTTTGAGGTGTTAAATGCGTTCAAGTCCCTCTAATAAGTGTTCAATTGATCGTAATTTGCATTTATTAGCTACATAAGACCATTTGTGTCACAAATAAAGAGCTAAATTGCGTTATTTCTTGAAAAAGTTATTTTCTTGCATTTAAATGGCTTATTTAACCCAAATTAAACTTAAATTAGGCATAAATGCTTACAAAAACCTTTAATTTCAATGCAAAAACCATTTCCAACACCTTTTGGGGTGTTAAATGCTTTCAATTCCCTCCAATAAGTGTGCAATTGATCAAAATTTGCATTTATTGGTTACATAAGACTATTTGTGTCACGAATAAAGAGGCTAAATCACTTCATTTCTTGCAAATAAGTGATTTTCTTGGATTTTAATGGCTTATTTAATCCAAATTAAACTTGAATGAAGTATAAATGCTTACAAAACCTTTTAATTTCAATGCAAAAACCATTTCCAACACCTTTTGGGGTGTTAAATGCATTCAATTCCCTCTAATAAGTATTCAATTGATCGTAATTTGTATTTTTTAGCTGCATAAGACCATTTGTGTAATGAATAAAGAGGCTAAATTACTTCATTTCTTGAAAATAAGTGATTTTCTTGCACTTTAATGGCTTATTTAACCCAAATTAAACTTAAATGAAGGATAAATGCTTACAAAAACCTTTAATTTCAATGCAAAAACCATTTCCAACACCTTTTGGGTCGTTAAATGCATTCAATTCCTTCTAATAAGTGTGCAATTGATCATAATTTGCATTTATTAGTTGCATAAGACCATTTGTGTCATTAATAAAGAGGCTAAATTAGTTCATTTCATCCAAATAAGTGATTTTCTTGCACTTTAATGACTTGTTTAACCCAAATTAAACTTAAATGAAGGATAAATGCTTACAAAAACCTTTAATTTCAATGCAAAAACCATCTCCAACACCTTTCGGGGCGTTAAATGTATTCAATTCCCTCTAATAAGTGTGCAATTGATCATAATTTGCATTTATTAGTTGCATAAGACCATTTGTGTCATTAATAAAGAGGCTAAATTACTTCATTTCATGCAAATAAGTGATTTTCTTACATTTTAATGGCTTAATTAACCCAAATTAAACTTAAATGAAGTATAAATGCTTACAAAAACCTTTAATTTCAATTCAAAAACCATTTCCAACACCTTTTGGGGTGTTAAATGCATTCAATTCCCTCTAATAAGTGTGTAATTGATCATAATTTGCATTTATTAGTTGCAGAAGACCATTTGTGTCACGTATAAAGATGTAAAATTACTTCATTTCTCGCTAATAAGTAATTTTCTTGCACTTTAATGGCTTATTTAACCCAAATTAAACTTAAATGAAGAATAAATGCTTACAAAAACCTTTAATTTCAATGTAAAAACCATTTCCAACACCTCTTGGGTGTTAAATGCATTTAATTCCCTCTAATAAGTGTTTAATTGATCATAATTTGCATTTATTGATTGCATAAGACCACTTGTGTCATGAATAAAGAGGCTAAATCACTTCATTTCTTGCAAATGAGTGATTTTCTTACTTTTTAATGACTTATTTAACCCAAATTAAACTTAAATTAACGATAAATGCTTACAAAAACCCTTAATTTCAAAGCAAAAACCATTTGCAACAACTTTGGGGGTATTAAATGCATTCAATTTCCCCTAATAAGTGGGCAATTGGTCATAATTTGCATTTATTTGTTGCATAAGACCATTTGTGTCACGAATAAAAGGGTAAATTACTTCATTTCTTGCAAATAAGTGATTTTCTTACCTTTTAATGGCTTAATTACCCCAAATTAAACTTAAATGAAGTATAAATGCTTACAAAAACCTTTAATTTCAATGTAAAAACCATTTCCAACACCTTTTGGGGTGTTAAATGCATTCAATTCCCTCTAATAAGTGTGCAATTGATCATAATTTGCATTTATTAGTTGCAGAAGACCATTTGTGTCACGTATAAAGATGCAAAATTACTTCATTTCTCGCTAATAAGTGATTTTCTTGCACTTAATGGCTTACTTAACCCAAATTAAACTTAAATGAAGTATAAATGCTTACAAAAACCTTAATTAATGCAAAAACAATTTCCAACACCTTTTGGCGTGTTAAATGCTTTCAATTCCCTCTAATAATTGTTCAATTGATCGTAATTTGTATTTATTAGTTACATAAGATCATTTGTGTCACGAATAAAGAGGCTAAATTACTTCATTTCTCGCAAATTAGTGATTTTCTTGCATTTTAATGGCTTATTTAACCCAAATTAAACTTAAATAAAGTATAAAAGCTTACGAAAACGTTTAATTTCAATGCAAAAACCATTTCCAACACCTTTTGAGGTGTTAAATGCATTCAATTCCCTCTAATAAGTGTCCAATTGATCGTAATTTGCATTTATTAGCTGCATAAGACCATTTTTGTCACAAATAAAAAGGCTGAATTACGTTATTTCTTGAAAATAAGTTATTTTCTTGCATTTAAATGGCTTATTTAACCCAAATTAAACTTAAATTAGGTATAAATGCTTACAAAAACCATTAATTTAGATGCAAAAAACCATTTCCAACACCTTTTGGGGGTTAAAATGCTTTCATGCCCTCCAATAAGTGTGCAATTGATCAAAATTTGCATTTATTGGTTGCACAAGACCATTTGTGTCACGAATAAAGAGGCTAAATCGCTTCATTTCTTGCAAATAAGTGATTTTCTTGGATTTTAAAGCCGTATTTAACCAAATTAAACTTGAATGAAGTATAAATGCTTACAAAACCCTTTAATTTCAATGCAAAAACCATTTCCAACACCTTTTGGGTCGTTAAATGCATTCAATTCCTTCTAATAAGTGCGCAATTGATCATAATTTGCATTTATTAGTTGCATAAGACCTTTTGTGTCATTAATAAAGAGGCTAAATTAGTTCATTTCATGCAAATAAGTGATTTTCTTACATTTTAATGGCTTATTTCACCCAAATTAAACTTAAATGAAGAATAAATGCTTACAAAAACCTTTAATTTCAATGTAAAACCATTTCCAACACCTTTGGGTGTTAAATGCATTCAATTCCCTCAATAAGTGTTCAATTGATCATAATTTGCATTTATTGATTGCATAAGACCATTTGTGTCATGATAAAGAGGCTAAATTACTTCATTCTTGCAAATAAGTGATTTTCTTCTTATTTAATGGCTTATTTAACCAAATTAAACTTGAATGAAGTATAAATGCTTACAAAACCTTTAATTTCAATGCAAAAACCATTTCCAACACCTTTAGGGGTGTTAAATTGCATTCAATTCCCTCTAATAAGTGTGCAATTGATCAATTTGCATTTTTTGCATAAGACCATTTGTGTCAATGAATAAAGAGGCTAAATTACTTCATTTCTTGAAAATAAGTGATTTTCTTGCACTTTAATGGCTTATTTAACCCAAATTAACTTAAATGAAGATAAATGCTTACAAAAACCTTTAATTTCAATGCAAAAAACCATTTCCAACACCTTTGGGGTGTTAAATGCATTCAATTCCCTCTAATAAGTGTGCAATTGATCATAATTTGCATTTATTAGTTGCAGAAGACCATTTGTGTCACGTATAAAGATGCAAAATTACTCATTTCGCGCTAATAAGTGATTTTCTTGCACTTTAATGCTTATTTAACCCAAATTAAACTTAAATGAAGTATAAATGCTTACAAAAACCTTTAATTTCAATGCAAAAACATTTCCAACACCTTTTGGGGTGTTAAATGCTTTCAATTCCCTCTAATAATGTTCAATTGATCGTAATTTGCATTTATTAGTTGCATAAGACCATTTGTGTCACGAATAAAGAGGCTAAATTACTTCATTTCTCGCAAATAGTGATTTTCTTGCTTTTAATGGCTTATTTAACCCAAATTAAACTTAAATAAGATAAATGCTTACAAATTTAATTTAATTTCAATGCAAAACCATTTCCAACACCTTTTGGGTGTTAAATGCATTCAATTCCCCTAATAAGTGTCAATTGATCGTAATTTGCATTTATTAGTTGCATAAGACCATTTGTGTCACAAATAAAGAGGCTAAATTACTTATTTCTTAAATAAGTGATTTTCTTGCATTTAAATGGCTTATTTAACCCAAATTAAACTTAAATGAAGGCATAAATGCTTACAAAAACCTTTAATTTCAATGCAAAAACCATTTCCAACACCTTTTGGGTGTTAAATGCATTCAATTCCCTCTAATAAGTGTGCAATTGATCATAATTTGCATTTATTAGTTGCATAAGACCATTTGTGTCACGAATAAAGAGGCTAAATCATTCATTTCTTGCAAATAAGTGATTTTCTTCTGATTTAATGGCTTATTAACCCAAATTAAACTTGAATGAAGTATAAATGCTTACAAAACCTTTAATTTCAATGCAAAAACCATTTCCAACACCTTTTGGGGTGTTAAATGCATTCAATTCCCTCTAATAAGTGTCAATTGATCGTAATTTGTATTTTTTAGTGCAAGACCATTTGTGTCACGAATAAAGATGCAAAATTACTTCATTTCTCGCAAATAAGTGATTTTCTTGCACTTTTAATGGCTTATTAACCCAAATTAAACTTAAATAAGAATAAATGCTTACAAAAACCTTTAATTTCAATGCAAAAACCATTTCCAACACCTTTGGGTGTTAAATGCATTTAATTCCCTCTAATAAGTGTTTAATTGATCATAATTTGCATTTATTGATTGCATAAGACCATTGTGTCATGAATAAAGAGGCTAAATCACTTCATTTCTTGCAAATAAGTGATTTTCTTCTTACTTTAATGGCTTATTAACCCAAATTAAACTTAAATTAACGATAAATGCTTACAAAAACCTTAATTTCAATGCAAAAACCATTTCAACAACTTTGGGGTATTAAATGCATTCAATTCCCTAATAAGTGTGCAATTGATCATAATTTGCATTTATTGTTGCATAAGACCATTTGTGTCACGAATAAAGAGGTAAATTACTTCATTTCTTGCAAATAAGTGATTTTCTTACTTTTAAAATGGCTTAATTACCCCAAATTAAACTTAAATGAAGTAGAAATGCTTACAAAAACCTTTAATTTCAATGCAAAAACCATTTCCAACACCTTTGGGGTGTTAAATGCATTCAATTCCTCTAATAAGTGTGGCAATTGATCATAATTTGCATTTATTAGTTGCAGAAGACCATTTGTGTCACGTAATAAAGATGCAAATTACTTCATTTCTGCTAATAAGTGATTTTCTTCTTACTTTAATGGCTTACTTAACCCAAATTAAACTTAAATGAAGTATAAATGCTTACAAAAACCTTTAATTTCAATGCAAAAACAATTTCCAACACCTTTTGGCGTGTTAAATGCTTTCAATTCCCTCTAATAATTGTTCAATTGATCGTAATTTGTATTAGTTGCATAAGACATTTGTGTCACGAATAAAGAGGCTAAATTACTTCATTTCTCGCAAATTAAGTGATTTTCTTGTTTCTTGCTTTTAATGGTTTTTAACCCAAATTAAACTTAAATAAAGTATAAAAGCTTACGAAAACCTTAATTTCAATGCAAAAACCATTTCCAACACCTTTTGAGGTGTTAAATGCATTCAATTCCCTCTAATAAGTGTCCAATTGATCGTAATTTGCATTTATTAGCGCATAACCATTTTGTCACAAATAAAAGGCTAATTACGTTATTTCTTGAAAATAAGTGATTTTCTTGCATTTAAATGGCTTATTTAACCCAAATTAAACTTAAATGAAGGTATAAATGCTTACAAAAACCTTTAATTTAATGAAAAACCATTTCCAACACCTTTTGGGGTGTTAAATGCTTTCAAGTCCCTCTAATAAGTGTTCAATTGATCGTAATTTGCATTTATTAGTACATAAGACCATTTGTGTCACAATAAAGAGGCTAAATTGCGTTATTTCTTGAAAATAATTATTCTTGCATTTAAATGGCTTATTTAACCCAAATTAAACTTAAATTAGGATAAATGCTTACAAAAACCTTTAATTTCAATGCAAAAACCATTTCCAACACCTTTTGGGTATTAAATGCTTTCAATTCCCTCCAATAAGTGTGCAATTGATCAAATTTGCATTTATTGGTTACATAAGACTATTTGTCACGAATAAAGAGGCTAAATCACTTCATTCTTGCAAAAGTGATTTTCTTGATTTTAATGGTTTATTTAACCAAATTAAACTTGAATGAAGTATAAATGCTTACAAAACCTTTTAATTTCAATGCAAAAACCATTTCCAACACCTTTTGGGTGTTAAATGCATTCAATTCCCTCTAATAAGTATTCAATTGATCGTAATTTGTATTTTTAGCTGCATAAGACCATTTGTGTAATGAATAAAGAGGCTAAATTACTTCATTTCTTGAAAATAAGTGATTTTCTTGCACTTTATGGCTTATTTACCCAAATTAAACTTAAATGAAGGATAAATGCTTACAAAAAACCTTTAATTTCAATGCAAAAACCATCTCCAACACCTTTCGGGCGTTAAATGCATTCAATTCCCTCTAATAAGTGGGCAATTGATCATAATTTGCATTTATCAGTTGCATAAGACCATTTGTGTCATTAATAAAGAGGCTAAATTACTTCATTTCATGCAAATAAGTGATTTTCTTACATTTTAATGGATTAATTAACCCAAATTAAACTTAAATGAAGTATAAATGCTTACAAAAACCTTTAATTTCAATTCAAAACCATTTCCAACACCTTTGGGGTGTTAAATGCATTCAATTCCCTCTAATAAGTGTGTAATTGATCATAATTGCATTTATTAGTTGCAGAAGACCATTTGTGTCACGTATAAAGATGTAAAATTACTTCATTTCTCGCTAATAAGTAATTTTCTTGCACTTTAAAGGCTTATTTAACCCAAATTAAACTTAAATGAAGAATAAATGCTTACAAAAACCTTTAATTTCAATGTAAAAACCATTTCCAACAACTCTTGGGGTGTTAAATGCATTTAATTCCCTCTAATAAGTGTTTAATTGATCATAATTTGCATTTATTGATTGCATAAGACCACTTGTGTCATGAATAAAGAGGCTAAATCACTTCATTTCTTCTTGCAAATGAGTGATTTTCTTACTTTTTAATGACTTATTTAACCCAAATTAAACTTAAATTAACGATAAATGCTTACAAAAACCCTTAATTTCAAAGCAAAAACCATTTGCAACAACTTTGGGGGTATTAAATGCATTCAATTTCCCCTAATAAGTGGGCAATTGGTCATAATTTGCATTTATTTGTTGCATAAGACCATTTGTGTCACGAATAAAGAGGGTAAATTACTTCATTTCTTGCAAATAAGTGATTTTCTTACCTTTTAATGGCTTAATTACCCCAAATTAAACTTAAATGAAGTATAAATGCTTACAAAAACCTTTAATTTCAATGTAAAAACCATTTCCAACACCTTTGGGGTGTTAATGCATTCAATTCCCTAATAAGTGTGCAATTGATCATAATTTGCATTTATTAGTTGCAGAAGACCATTTGTGTCACGTATAAGATGCAAAATTACTTCATTTCTCGCTAATAAGTGATGTTCTTCTTGCACTTTAATGGCTTACTTAACCCAAATTAAACTTAAAGAAGTATAAATGCTTACAAAAACCTTTAATTACAATGCAAAAACAATTTCCAACACCTTTTGGCGTGTTAAATGCTTTCAATTCCCTCTAATAATTGTTCAATTGATCGTAATTTGTATTTATTAGTTGCATAAGATCATTTGTGTCACGAATAAAGAGGCTAAATTACTTCATTTCTCGCAAATTAGTGATTTTCTTGCATTTTAATGGCTTAATTAACACAAATTAAACTTAAATAAAGTATAAAAGCTTACGAAAACGTTTAATTTCAATGCAAAACATTTCCAACACCTGTTGAGGTGGTTAAATGCGTTCAATTCCCTCTAATAAGTGTTCAAGTTGATCGTAATTTGCATTTATTAGCTACATAAGACCATTTGGTCACAAATAAAGAGGCTACATTGCGTTATTTCTTGAAAATAGTTATTTCTTGCATTTAAATGGCTTATTTAACCCAAATTAAACTAAATTAGGCATAAATGCTTACAAAAACCTTTAATTTCAATGCAAAAACCATTTCCAACACCTTTGGGGTGTTAAATGCTTTCAATTCCCTCCAATAAGTGTGCAATTGATCAAATTTGCATTTAGTGGTTACCTAGACTATTTGTGTCACGAATAAAGAGGCTAAATCACTTCATTTCTTGCAAATAGTTGATTTTCTTGGATTTAATGCTTATTTAATCCAAAGTAAACTTGAAAAGTATAAATGCTTACAAAAATCTTTAATTTCAATGCAAAAACCATTTCCAACACCTTTTGGGGTGTTAAATGCATTCAATTCCCTCTAAAAGTAGTCAATTGATCGTAATTTTGTATTTTTTTAGCTGCATAAGACATTTGTGTAATGAATAAAGAGGCTAAATTACTTCATTTCTTGAAAATAAGTGATTTTCTTGCACTTTAATGGATTATTTAACCAAATTAAACTTAAATGAAGGATAATGCCTTACAAAAACCTTTAATTTCAATGTAAAAACCATTTCCAACACCTTTGGGTCGTTAAATGCATTCAATTCCTTCTAATAAG
>JADCRB010000028.1:2877552-2895802 GCA_021464245.1 Carallia brachiata | reverse complement strand
TGCATTTATTAGTTGCAGAAGACCATTTGTGTCACGTTATAAAGATGTAAAATTACTTCATTTCTCGCTAATAAGTAATTTTCTTGCACTTTAATGGCTTATTTAACCCAAATTAAACTTAAATGAAGAATAAATGCTTACAAAAACCTTTAATTTCAATGTAAAAACCATTTCCAACACCTCTTGGGGTGTTAAATGCATTTAATTCCCTCTAATAAGTGTTTAATTGATCATAATTTGCATTTATTGATTGCATAAGACCACTTGTGTCATGAATAAAGAGGCTAAATCACTTCATTTCTTGCAAATGAGTGATTTTCTTACTTTTTAATGACTTATTTAACCCAAATTAAACTTAAATTAACGATAAATGCTTACAAAAACCCTTAATTTCAAAGCAAAAACCATTTGCAACAACTTTGGGGTATTAAATGCATTCAATTTCCCCTAATAAGTGGGCAATTGGTCATAATTTGCATTTATTTGTTGCATAAGACCATTTGTGTCACGAATAAAGAGGGTAAATTACTTCATTTCTTGCAAATAAGTGATTTTCTTACCTTTTAATGGCTTAATTACCCCAAATTAAACTTAAATGAAGTATAAATGCTTACAAAAACCTTTAATTTCAATGTAAAAACCATTTCCAACACCTTTTGGGGTGTTAAATGCATTCAATTCCCTCTAATAAGTGTGCAATTGATCATAATTTGCATTTATTAGTTGCAGAAGACCATTTGTGTCACGTATAAAGATGCAAAATTACTTCATTTCTCGCTAATAAGTGATTTTCTTGCACTTTAATGGCTTACTTAACCCAAATTAAACTTAAATGAAGTATAAATGCTTACAAAAACCTTTAATTACAATGCAAAAACAATTTCCAACACCTTTTGGCGTGTTAAATGCTTTCAATTCCCTCTAATAATTGTTCAATTGATCGTAATTTGTATTTATTAGTTACATAAGATCATTTGTGTCACGAATAAAGAGGCTAAATTACTTCATTTCTCGCAAATTAGTGATTTTCTTGCATTTTAATGGCTTATTTAACCCAAATTAAACTTAAATAAAGTATAAAAGCTTATGAAAACGTTTAATTTCAATGCAAAAACCATTTCCAACACCTTTTGAGGTGTTAAATGCGTTCAATTCCCTCTAATAAGTGTCCAATTGATCGTAATTTGCATTTATTAGCTGCATAATACCATTTTTGTCACAAATAAAAAGGCTGAATTACGTTATTTCTTGAAAATAAGTTATTTTCTTGCATTTAAATGGCTTATTTAACCCAAATTAAACTTAAATTAGGTATAAATGCTTACAAAAACCATTAATTTAGATGAAAAAACCATTTCCAACACCTTTTGGGGTGTTAAATGCTTTCAAGTCCCTCTAATAAGTGTTCAATTGATCGTAATTTGCATTTATTAGCTACATAAGACCATTTGTGTCACAAATAAAGAGGCTAAATTGCGTTATTTCTTGAAAATAAGTTATTTTCTTGCATTTAAATGGCTTATTTAACCCAAATTAAACTTAAATTAGGCATAAATGCTTACAAAAACCTTTAATTTCAATGCAAAAACCATTTCCAACACCTTTTGGGGTATTAAATGCTTTCAATTCCCTCCAATAAGTGTGCAATTGATCAAAATTTGCATTTATTGGTTACATAAGACTATTTGTGTCACGAATAAAGAGGCTAAATCACTTCATTTCTTGCAAATAAGTGATTTTCTTGGATTTTAATGGTTTATTTAATTCAAATTAAACTTGAATGAAGTATAAATGCTTACAAAACCTTTTAATTTCAATGCAAAAACCATTTCCAACACCTTTTGGGTGTTAAATGCATTCAATTCCCTCTATAAGTATTCAATTGATCGTAATTTGTATTTTTTAGCTGCATAAGACCATTTGTGTAATGAATAAAGAGGCTAAATTACTTCATTTCTTGAAAATAAGTGATTTTCTTGCACTTTAATGGCTTATTTAACCCAAATTAAACTTAAATGAAGGATAAATGCTTACAAAAACCTTTAATTTCAATGCAAAAACCATCTCCAACACCTTTCGGGGCGTTAAATGCATTCAATTCCCTCTAATAAGTGTGCAATTGATCATAATTTGCATTTATCAGTTGCATAAGACCATTTGTGTCATTAATAAAGAGGCTAAATTACTTCATTTCATGCAAATAAGTGATTTTCTTACATTTTAATGGATTAATTAACCCAAATTAAACTTAAATGAAGTATAAATGCTTACAAAAACCTTTAATTTCAATTCAAAAACCATTTCCAACACCTTTTGGGGTGTTAAATGCATTCAATTCCCTCTAATAAGTGTGTAATTGATCATAATTTGCATTTATTAGTTGCAGAAGACCATTTGTGTCACGTATAAAGATGTAAAATTACTTCATTTCTCGCTAATAAGTAATTTTCTTGCACTTTAAAGGCTTATTTAACCCAAATTAAACTTAAATGAAGAATAAATGCTTACAAAAACCTTTAATTTCAATGTAAAAACCATTTCCAACAACTCTTGGGGTGTTAAATGCATTTAATTCCCTCTAATAAGTGTTTAATTGATCATAATTTGCATTTATTGATTGCATAAGACCACTTGTGTCATGAATAAAGAGGCTAAATCACTTCATTTCTTGCAAATGAGTGATTTTCTTACTTTTTAATGACTTATTTAACCCAAATTAAACTTAAATTAACGATAAATGCTTACAAAAAACCCTTAATTTCAAAGCAAAAACCATTTGCAACAACTTTGGGGGTATTAAATGCATTCAATTTCCCCTAATAAGTGGGCAATTGGTCATAATTTGCATTTATTTGTTGCATAAGACCATTTGTGTCACGAATAAAGAGGGTAAATTACTTCATTTCTTGCAAATAAGTGATTTTCTTACCTTTTAATGGCTTAATTACCCCAAATTAAACTTAAATGAAGTATAAATGCTTACAAAAACCTTTAATTTCAATGTAAAAACCATTTCCAACACCTTTTGGGGTGTTAAATGCATTCAATTCCCTCTAATAAGTGTTCAATTGATCATAATTTGCATTTATTAGTTGCAGAAGACCATTTGTGTCACGTATAAAGATGCAAAATTACTTCATTTCTCGCTAATAAGTGATGTTCTTGCACTTTAATGGCTTACTTAACCCAAATTAAACTTAAATGAAGTATAAATGCTTACAAAAACCTTTAATTACAATGCAAAAACAATTTCCAACACCTTTTGGCGTGTTAAATGCTTTCAATTCCCTCTAATAATTGTTCAATTGATCGTAATTTGTATTTATTAGTTGCATAAGATCATTTGTGTCACGAATAAAGAGGCTAAATTACTTCATTTCTCGCAAATTAGTGATTTTCTTGCATTTTAATGGCTTAATTAACACAAATTAAACTTAAATAAAGTATAAAAGCTTACGAAAACGTTTAATTTCAATGCAAAAAACATTTCCAACACCTTTTGAGGTGTTAAATGCGTTCAAGTCCCTCTAATAAGTGTTCAATTGATCGTAATTTGCATTTATTAGCTACATAAGACCATTTGTGTCACAAATAAAGAGGCTACATTGCGTTATTTCTTGAAAATAAGTTATTTTCTTGCATTTAAATGGCTTATTTAACCCAAATTAAACTTAAATTAGGCATAAATGCTTACAAAAACCTTTAATTTCAATGCAAAAAACCATTTCCAACACCTTTTGGGGTGTAAATGCTTTCAATTCCTCCAATAAGTGTGCAATTGATCAAAATTTGCATTTATTGGTTACATAAGACTATTTGTGCCGAATAAAGAGGCTAAATCACTTCATTTCTTGCAAATAAGTGATTTTCTTGGATTTTAATGGCTTATTTAATCCAAATTAAACTTGAATGAAGTATAAATGCTTACAAAATCTTTTAATTTCAATGCAAAAACCATTTCCAACACCTTTTGGGGTGTTAAATGCATTCAATTCCCTCTAATAAGTATTCAATTGATCGTAATTTGTATTTTTTAGCTGCATAAGACCATTTGTGTAATGAATAAAGAGGCTAAATTACTTCATTTCTTGAAAATAAGTGATTTTCTTGCACTTTAATGGCTTATTTAACCCAAATTAAACTTAAATGAAGGATAAATGCTTACAAAAACCTTTAATTTCAATGTAAAAACCATTTCCAACACCTTTTGGGTCGTTAAATGCATTCAATTCCTTCTAATAAGTGTGCAATTGATCATAATTTGCATTTATTAGTTGCATAAGACCATTTGTGTCATTAATAAAGAGGCTAAATTAGTTCATTTCATCCAAATAAGTGATTTTCTTGCACTTTAATGACTTGTTTAACCCAAATTAAACTTAAATGAAGGATAAATGCTTACAAAAACCTTTAATTTCAATGCAAAAACCATCTCCAACACCTTTCGGGGCGTTAAATGTATTCAATTCCCTCTAATAAGTGTGCAATTGATCATAATTTGCATTTTTAGTTGCATAAGACCATTTTGTCATTAATAAAGAGGCTAAATTATTTCATTTCATGCAAATAAGTGATTTTCTTACATTTTAATGGCTTAATTAACCCAAATTAAACTTAAATGAAGTATAAATGCTTACAAAAACCTTTAATTTCAATTCAAAACACCTTTCCAACACCTTTTGGGGTGTTAAATGCATTCAATTCCCTCGAATAAATGTGTAATTGATCATAATTTGCATTTATTAGTTGCAGAAGACCATTTGTGTCACGTATAAAGATGTAAAATTGCTTCATTTCTCGCTAATAAGTAATTTTCTTGCACTTTTAATGGCTTATTTAACCAAATTAAACTTAAATGAAGAATAAATGCTTACAAAAACCTTTAATTTCAATGTAAAAACCATTTCCAACACCTCTTGGGTGTTAAATGCATTTAATTCCCTCTAATAAGTGTTTAATTGATCATAATTTGCATTTATTGATTGCATAAGACCACTTGTGTCATGAATAAGAGGCTAAATCACTTCATTTCTTGCAAATGAGTGATTTTCTTACTTTTTAATGACTTATTTAACCCAAATTAAACTTAAATTAACGATAAATGCTTACAAAAACCCTTAATTTCAAAGCAAAAACCATTTGCAACAACTTTGGGGGTATTAAATGCATTCAATTTCCCCTAATAAGTGGGCATTGGTCATAATTTGCATTTATTTGTTGCATAAGACCATTTGTGTCACGATATAAAGAGGTAAATTACTTCATTTCTTGCAAATAAGTGATTTTTACCTTTTAATGGCTTAATTACCCCAAATTAAACTTAAATGAAGTATAAATGCTTACAAAAACCTTTAATTTCAATGTAAAAACCATTTCCAACACCTTTTGGGGTGTTAAATGCATTCAATTCCCTCTAATAAGTGTCAATTGATCATAATTTGCATTTATAGTTGCAGAAGACCATTTGTGTCACGTATAAAGATGCAAAATTACTTCATTCTCGCTAATAAGTGATTTTCTTGCACTTTAATGGCTTACTTAACCCAAATTAAACTTAAATGAAGTATAAATGCTTACAAAAACCTTTTAATTACAATGCAAAAACAATTTCCAACACCTTTTGGCGTGTTAAATGCTTTCAATTCCCTCTATAATTGTTCAATTGATCGTAATTTGTATTTATTAGTTACATAAGATCATTTGTGTCACGATAAAGAGGTTTAAATACTTCATTTCTCGCAAATTAGTGATTTTCTTGCATTTTAATGGCTTATTTAACCCAAATTAAACTTAAATAAAGTATAAAAGCTTACAAAAACTTTAATTTCAATGCAAAAACCATTTCCAACACCTTTTGAGGTGTTAAATGTTCAATTCCCTCTAATAAGTGTCAATTGATCGTAATTTGCATTTTTAGCTGCATAAGACCATTTTGTCACAATAAAAAGGCTAAATTACGTTATTTCTTGAAAATAAGTTTTCTTGCATTTAAATGGCTTATTTAACCCAAATTAAACTTAAATAGTATAAATGCTTACAAAAACCTTTAATTTCAATGCAAAAACCATTTCCAACACCTTTTGGGGTGTTAAATGCTTTCAATTCCCTCTAATAAGTGTTCAATTGATCGTAATTTGCATTTATTAGCTACATAAGACCATTTGTGTCACAAATAAAGAGGCTAAATTACGTTATTTCTTGAAAATAAGTTATTTTCTTGCATTTAAATGGCTTATTTAACCCAAATTAAACTTAAATTAGGTATAAATGCTTACAAAAACCTTTAATTTCAATGCAAAAACCATTTCCAACACCTTTTGGGGTATTAAATGCTTTCAATTCCCTCCAATAAGTGTGCAATTGATCAAAATTTGCATTTATTGGTTACATAAGACATTTGTGTCACGAATAAAGAGGCTAAATCACTTCATTTCTTGCAAATAAGTGATTTTCTTGATTTTAATGGCTTATTTAACCCAAATTAAACTTGAATGAAGTATAAATGCTTACAAAACCTTTAATTTCAATGCAAAAACCATTTCCAACACCTTTTGGGGTGTTAAATGCATTCAATTCCCTCTAATAAGTATTCAATTGATCGTAATTTGCATTTTTAGCTGCATAAGACCATTTGTGTCATGAATAAAGAGGCTAAATTACTTCATTTCTTGAAAATAAGTGATTTTCTTGCACTTTAATGGCTTATTTAACCCAAATTAAACTTAAATGAAGGATAAATGCTTACAAAAACCTTTAATTTCAATGCAAAAACCATCTCCAACACCTTTCGGGCGTTAAATGCATTCAATTCCCTCTAATAAGTGTGCAATTGATCATAATTTGCATTTATCAGTTGCATAAGACCATTTGTGTCATAATAAAGAGGCTAAATTACTTCATTTCATGCAAATAAGTGATTTTCTTACATTTTAATGGCTTAATTAACCCAAATTAAACTTAAATGAAGTATAAATGCTTACAAAAACCTTTAATTTCAATTCAAAAACCATTTCCAACACCTTTTGGGGTGTTAAATGCATTCAATTCCCTCTAATAAGTGTGCAATTGATCATAATTTGCATTTATTAGTTGCAGAAGACCATTTGTGTCACGTATAAAGATGTAAAATTACTTCATTTCTCGCTAATAAGTAATTTTCTTGCACTTTAATGGCTTATTTAACCCAAATTAAACTTAAATGAAGAATAAATGCTTACAAAAACCTTTAATTTCAATGTAAAAACCATTTCCAACACCTCTTGGGGTGTTAAATGCATTTAATTCCCTCTAATAAGTGTTTAATTGATCATAATTTGCATTTATTGATTGCATAAGACCACTTGTGTCATGAATAAAGAGGCTAAATCACTTCATTTCTTGCAAATGAGTGATTTTCTTACTTTTTAATGACTTATTTAACCCAAATTAAACTTAAATTAACGATAAATGCTTACAAAAACCCTTAATTTCAAGCAAAAACCATTTGCAACAACTTTGGGGTATTAAATGCATTCAATTTCCCTAATAAGTGGGCAATTGGTCATAATTTGCATTTATTTGTTGCATAAGACCATTTGTGTCACGAATAAAGAGGTAAATTACTTCATTTCTTGCAAATAAGTGATTTTCTTACCTTTTAATGGCTTAATTACCCAAATTAAACTTAAATGAAGTATAAATGCTTACAAAAACCTTTAATTTCAATGTAAAAACCATTTCCAACACCTTTTGGGGTGTTAAATGCATTCAATTCCCTCTAATAAGTGTCAATTGATCATAATTTGCATTTATTAGTTGCAGAAGACCATTTGTGTCACGTATAAAGATGCAAATTACTTCATTTCTCGCTAATAAGTGATTTCTTGCACTTTAATGGCTTACTTAACCCAAATTAAACTTAAATGAAGTATAAATGCTTACAAAAACCTTTAATTACAATGCAAAAACATTTCCAACACCTTTTGGCGTGTTAAATGCTTTCAATTCCCTCTAATAATTGTTCAATTGATCGTAATTTGTATTTATTAGTTGCATAAGATCATTTGTGTCACGAATAAAGAGGCTAAATTACTTCATTTCTCGCAAATTAGTGATTTTCTTGCATTTTAATGGCTTAATTAACCAAATTAAACTTAAATAAAGTATAAAAGCTTACGAAAACGTTTAATTTCAATGCAAAAACCATTTCCAACACCTTTTGAGGTGTTAAATGCGTTCAATTCCCTCTAATAAGTGTTCAATGATCGTAATTTGCATTTATTAGCTACATAAGACCATTTGTGTCACAAATAAAGAGGCTAATTACGTTATTTCTTGAAAATAAGTTATTTTCTTGCATTTAATGGCTTATTTAACCCAAATTAAACTTAAATTAGGATAAATGCTTAAACCTTTAATTTCAATGCAAAAACCATTTCCAACACCTTTTGGGGTGTTAAATGCTTTCAATTCCCTCCAATAAGTGTGCAATTGATCAAAATTTGCATTTATTGTTACATAAGACATTTGTGTCACGAATAAAGAGGCTAAATCACTTCATTTCTTGCAAATAAGTGTTTTCTTGGATTTTAATGGCTTATTTAATCCAAATTAAACTTGAATGAAGTATAAATGCTTACAAAACCTTTAATTTCAATGCAAAAACCATTTCCAACACCTTTTGGGGTGTTAAATGCATTCAATTCCCTCTAATAATTCAATTGATCGTAATTTGTATTTTTTAGCTGCATAAGACCATTTGTGTAATGAATAAAGAGGCTAAATTACTTCATTTCTTGAAAATAAGTGATTTTCTTGCACTTTAATGGCTTATTTAACCCAAATTAAACTTAAATGAAGGATAAATGCTTACAAAAACCTTTAATTTCAATGTAAAAACCATTTCCAACACCTTTTGGGTCGTTAAATGCATTCAATTCCTTCTAATAAGTGTGCAATTGATCATAATTTGCATTTATTAGTTGCATAAGACCATTTGTGTCATTAATAAAGAGGCTAAATTAGTTCATTTCATCCAAATAAGTGATTTTCTTGCACTTTAATGACTTATTTAACCCAAATTAAACTTAAATGAAGGATAAATGCTTACAAAAACCTTTAATTTCAATGCAAAAACCATCTCAACACCTTTCGGGGCGTTAAATGCATTCAATTCCCTCTAATAAGTGTGCAATTGATCATAATTTGCATTTATTAGTTGCATAAGACCATTTGTGTCATTAATAAAGAGGCTAAATTACTTCATTTCATGCAAATAAGTGATTTTCTTACATTTTAATGGCTTAATTAACCCAAATTAAACTTAAATGAAGTATAAATGCTTACAAAAACCTTTAATTTCAATTCAAAAACCATTTCCAACACCTTTTGGGGTGTTAAATGCATTCAATTCCCTCGAATAAATGTGTAATTGATCATAATTTGCATTTATTAGTTGCAGAAGACCATTTGTGTCACGTATAAAGATGTAAAATTACTTCATTTCTCGCTAATAAGTAATTTTCTTGCACTTTAATGGCTTATTTAACCTAAATTAAACTTAAATGAAGAATAAATGCTTACAAAAACCTTTAATTTCAATGTAAAAACCATTTCCAACACCTCTTGGGGTGTTAAATGCATTTAATTCCCTCTAATAAGTGTTTAATTGATCATAATTTGCATTTATTGATTGCATAAGACCACTTGTGTCATGAATAAAGAGGCTAAATCACTTCATTTCTTGCAAATGAGTGATTTCTTACTTTTTAATGACTTATTTAACCCAAATTAAACTTAATTAACGATAAATGCTTACAAAAACCCTTAATTTCAAGCAAAAACCATTTGCAACAACTTTGGGGGTATTAAATGCATTCAATTTCCCCTAATAAGTGGGCAATTGGTCATAATTTGCATTTATTTGTTGCATAAGACCATTTGTGTCACGAATAAAAGGGTAAATACTTCATTTCTTGCAAATAAGTGATTTTCTTACCTTTTAATGGCTTAATTACCCCAAATTAAACTTAAATGAAGTATAAATGCTTACAAAACCTTTAATTTCAATGTAAAAACCATTTCCAACACCTTTTGGGGTGTTAAATGCATTCAATTCCCTCTAATAAGTGTGCAATTGATCATAATTTGCATTTATTAGTTGCAGAAGACCATTTGTGTCACGTATAAAGATGCAAAATTACTTCATTTCTCGCTAATAAGTGATTTTCTTGCACTTTAATGGCTTACTTAACCCAAATTAAACTTAAATGAAGTATAAATGCATACAAAAAACCTTTAATTACAATGCAAAAACAATTTCCAACACCTTTTGGCGTGTTAAATGCTTTCAATTCCCTCTAATAATTGTTCAATTGATCGTAATTTGTATTTAGTTACATAAGATCATTTGTGTCACGAATAAAGAGGCTAAATTACTTCATTTCTCGCAAATTAGTGATTTTCTTGCATTTTAATGGCTTATTTAACCAAATTAAACTTAAATAAAGTATAAAAGCTTATGAAAACGTTTAATTTCAATGCAAAAACCATTTCCAACACCTTTTGAGGTGTTAAATGCGTTCAATTCCCTCTAATAAGTGTCCAATTGATCGTAATTTGCATTTATTAGCTGCATAATACCATTTTTGTCACAAATAAAAAGGCTGAATTACGTTATTTCTTGAAAATAAGTTATTTTCTTGCATTTAAATGGCTTATTTAACCCAAATTAAACTTAAATTAGGTATAAATGCTTACAAAAAACCATTAATTTAGATGCAAAAACCATTCCAACACCTTTTGGGGTGTTAAATGCTTTCAAGTCCCTCCAATAAGTGTTCAATTGATCGTAATTTGCATTTATTACTACATAAGACCATTTGTGTCACAAATAAAGAGGCTAAACTTGCGTTTTCTTGAAATAAGTTATTTTCTTGCATTTAAATGGCTTATTTAACCCAATTAAACTTAAATTAGGCATAAATGCTTACAAAAACCTTTAATTTCAATGCAAAAAACCATTTCCACCTTTTGGGGTATTAAATGCTTTCAATTCCTCCAATAAGTGTGCAATTGATCAAATTTGCATTATTGGTTACATAAGACATTTGTGTCACGAATAAAGAGGCTAAATACTTCATTTCTTGCAAATAAGTGATTTCTTGGATTTTAATGGTTTATTTAATTCAAATTAAACTTAATGAAGATAAATGCTTACAAAACCTTTTAATTTCAATGCAAAAACCATTTCCAACACCTTTTGGGGTGTTAAATGCATTCAATTCCCTCTAATAAGTATTCAATTGATCGTAATTTGTATTTTTTAGCTGCATAAGACCATTTGTGTAATGAATAAAGAGGCTAAATTACTTCATTCTTGAAAATAAGTGATTTTCTTGCACTTTAATGGCTTATTTAACCCAAATTAAACTTAAATGAAGGATAAATGCTTACAAAAACCTTTAATTTCAATGCAAAAACCATCTCCAACACCTTTCGGGGCGTTAAATGCATTCAATTCCCTCTAATAAGTGTGCAATTGATCATAATTTGCATTTTCAGTTGCATAAGACCATTTGTGTCATTAATAAAGAGGCTAAATTACTTCATTTCATGCAATAAGTGATTTTCTTACATTTTAATGGCTTAATTAACCCAAATTAAACTTAAATGAAGTATAAATGCTTACAAAAACCTTTAATTTCAATTCAAAAACCCTTTCCAACACCTTTTGGGGTGTTAAATGCATTCAATTCCCTCTAATAGTGTGTAATTGATCATAATTTGCATTTATTAGTTGCAGAAGACCATTTGTGTCACGTAAAGATGTAAAATTACTTCATTTCTCGCTATAAGTAATTTTCTTGCACTTTAAAGGCTTATTTAACCCAAATTAAACTTAAATGAAGATAATGCTTACAAAAACCTTTAATTTCAATGTAAAAACCATTTCAACAACTCTGGGGTGTTAAATGCATTTAATTCCTCTAATAAGTGTTTAATTGATCATAATTTGCATTTATTGATTGCATAAGACCACTTGTGTCATGAATAAAGAGGCTAAATCACTTCATTTCTTGCAAATGAGTGATTTTCTTACTTTTTAATGACTTATTTAACCCAAATTAAACTTAAATTAACGATAAATGCTTACAAAACCCTTAATTTCAAAGCAAAAACCATTTGCAACAACTTTGGGGGTATTAAATGCATTCAATTTCCCCTAATAAGTGGGCAATTGGTCATAATTTGCATTTATTTGTTGCATAAGACCATTTGTGTCACGAATAAAGAGGGTAAATTACTTCATTTCTTGCAAATAAGTGATTTTCTTACCTTTTAATGGCTTAATTACCCCAAATTAAACTTAAATGAAGTATAAATGCTTACAAAAACCTTTAATTTCAATGTAAAAACCATTTCCAACACCTTTTGGGGTGTTAAATGCATTCAATTCCCTCTAATAAGTGTTCAATTGATCATAATTTGCATTTATTAGTTGCAGAAGACCATTTGTGTCACGTATAAAGATGCAAAATTACTTCATTTCTCGCTATAAGTGATTTGTCTTGCACTTTAATGGCTTACTTAACCAAATTAAACTTAAATGAAGTATAAATGCTTACAAAAAACCTTTAATACAATGCAAAAAAAACAATTTCCAACACCTTTTGGCGTGTTAAATGCTTTCAATTCCCTCTAATAATTGTTCAATTGATCGTAATTTGTTTATTAGTTGCCATAAGATCATTTGTGTCACGAATAAAGAGGCTAAACTTACTTCATTTCTCGCAAATTAGTGATTTTCTTGCATTTTAATGGCTTAATTAACACAAATTAAACTTAAATAAAGTATAAAAGCTTACGAAAACGTTTAATTTCAATGCAAAAAACATTTCCAACACCTTTTGAGGTGTTAAATGCGTTCAAGTCCCTCTAATAAGTGTTCAAGTGATCGTAATTTGCATTTATTAGCTACATAAGACCATTTGTGTCACAAATAAAGAGGCTACATTGCGTTATTTCTTGAAAATAAGTTATTTTCTTGCATTTAAATGGCTTATTTAACCCAATTAAACTTAAATTAGGCATAAATGCTTACAAAAACCATTAATTTCAATGCAAAAAACCATTTCCAACACCTTTTGGGGTGTTAAATGCTTTCAATTCCCTCCAATAAGTGTGCAATTGATCAAAATTTGCATTTATTCGTTACATAAGACCATTTGTGTCACGAATAAAGAGGCTACTAAATCACTTCATTCTTGCAAATAAGTGATTTTCTTGGATTTTAATGGCTTATTTAATCCAAATTAAACTTGAATGAAGTATAAATGCTTACAAAAACCTTTTAATTTCAATGCAAAAAACCATTTCCAACACCTTTTGGGGTGTTAAATGCATTCATTCCCTCTAATAAGTATTCAATTGATCTAATTTGTATTTTTAGCTGCATAAGACCATTTGTGTAATGAAATAAAGAGGCTAAATTACTTCATTTCTTGCAAATAAGTGATTTTCTGCACTTTTAATGGCTTATTTAACCCAAATTAAACTTAAATGAAGGATAAATGCTTACAAAACCTTTAATTTCAATGTAAAACCATTTCCAACACCTTTTGGGTCGTTAAATGCATTCAATTCCTTCTAATAAGTTGCAATTGATCATAATTTGCATTTATTAGTTGCATAAGACCATTGTGTCATTAATAAAGAGGCTAAATTAGTTCATTTCATCCAAATAAGTGATTTTCTTGCACTTTAATGACTTGTTTAACCCAAATTAAACTTAAATGAAGGATAAATGCTTACAAAAACATTAATTTCAATGCAAAAACCATCTCCAACACCTTTCGGGGCGTTTAATTAAATGTATTCAATTCCCTCTAATAAGTGTGCAATTGATCATAATTTGCATTTTTAGTTGCATAAGACCATTTGTGTCATTAATAAAGAGGCTAAATTACTTCATTTCATGCAAATAAGTGATTTTCTTACATTTTAATGGCTTAATTAACCCAAATTAAACTTAAATGAAGTATAAATGCTTACAAAAACTTTAATTTCAATTCAAAAACCATTTCCAACCTTTTGGGGTGTTAAATGCATTCAATTCCCTCGAATAAATGTGTGTAATTGATCATTAATTGCATTTATTAGTTGCAGAAGACATTTGTGTCACGTATAAAGATGTAAAATTACTTCATTTCTCGCTAATAAGTAATTTTCTTGCACTTTATGGCTTATTTAACCCTAAATTAAACTAAATGAAGAATAATGCTTACAAAAACCTTTAATTTCAATGTAAAAACCATTTCCAACACCTCTTGGGTGTTAAATGCATTTAATTCCCTCTAAACGTGTTTAATTGATCATAATTTGCATTTATTGATTGCATAAGACCACTTGTGTCATGAATAACGAGGCTAAATCACTTCATTTCTTGCAAATGAGTGATTTTTTTCTTACTTTTTAATGACTTATTTAACCCAAATTAAACTTAAATTAACGATAAATGCTTACAAAAACCCTTAATTTCAAAGCAAAAACCATTTGCAACAACTTTGGGGGTATTAAATGCATTCAATTTCCCCTAATAAGTGGGCAATTGGTCATAATTTGCATTTATTTGTTGCATAAGACCATTTGTGTCACGAATAAAGAGGGTAAATTACTTCATTTCTTGCAAATAAGTGATTTTCTTACCTTTTAATGGCTTAATTACCCCAAATTAAACTTAAATGAAGTATAAATGCTTACAAAAACCTTTAATTTCAATGTAAAAACCATTTCCAACACCTTTTGGGGTGTTAAATGCATTCAATTCCCTCTAATAAGTGTGCAATTGATCATAATTTGCATTTATTAGTTGCAGAAGACCATTTGTGTCACGTATAAAGATGCAAAATTACTTCATTTCTCGCTAATAAGTGATTTTCTTGCACTTTAATGGCTTACTTAACCCAAATTAAACTTAAATGAAGTATAAATGCTTACAAAAACCTTTAATTACAATGCAAAAATCATTTCCAACACCTTTTGGCGTGTTAAATGCTTTCAATTCCCTCTAATAATTGTTCAATTGATCGTAATTTGTATTTATTAGTTGCATAAGATCATTTGTGTCACGAATAAAGAGGCTAAATTACTTCATTTCTCGCAAATAGTGATTTTCTTGCATTTTAATGGCTTATTTAACCCAAATTAAACTTAAATAAGTATAAAAGCTTACGAAAACGTTTAATTTCAATGCAAAAAACCATTTCCAACACCTTTTGAGGTGTTAAATGCGTTCAATTCCCTCTAATAAGTGTCCAATTGATCGTAATTTGCATTTATTAGCTGCATAATACCATTTTTGTCACAAATAAAAAGGCTGAATTACGTTATTTCTTGAAAATAAGTTATTTTCTTGCATTTAAATGGCTTATTTAACCCAAATTAAACTTAAATTAGGTATAAATGCTTACAAAAACCATTAATTTAGATGAAAAAACCATTTCCAACACCTTTTGGGGTGTTAAATGCTTTCAAGTCCCTCTAATAAGTGTTCAATTGATCGTAATTTGCATTTATTAGCTACATAAGACCATTTGTGTCACAAATAAAGAGGCTAAATTGCGTTATTTCTTGAAAATAAGTTATTTTCTTGCATTTAAATGGCTTATTTAACCCAAATTAAACTTAAATTAGGCATAAATGCTTACAAAAACCTTTAATTTCAATGCAAAAACCATTTCCAACACCTTTTGGGGTATTAAATGCTTTCAATTCCCTCCAATAAGTGTGCAATTGATCAAAATTTGCATTTATTGGTTACATAAGACTATTTGTGTCACGAATAAAGAGGCTAAATCACTTCATTTCTTGCAAATAAGTGATTTTCTTGGATTTTAATGGTTTATTTAATCCAAATTAAACTTGAATGAAGTATAAATGCTTACAAAACCTTTTAATTTCAATGCAAAAACCATTTCCAACACCTTTTGGGGTGTTAAATGCATTCAATTCCCTCTAATAAGTATTCAATTGATCGTAATTGTATTTTTAGCTGCATAAGACCATTTGTGTAATAAAAAAGAGGCTAAATTACTTCATTTCTTGAAAATAAGTGATTTTCTTGCACTTTAATGGCTTATTTAACCCAAATTAAACTTAAATGAAGGATAAATGCTTACAAAAACCTTTAATTTCAATGCAAAAACCATCTCCAACACCTTTCGGGCGTTAAATGCATTCAATTCCCTCTAATAAGTGTGCAATTGATCATAATTTGCATTTATCAGTTGCATAAGACCATTTGTGTCATTAATAAAGAGGCTAAATTACTTCATTTCATGCAAATAAGTGATTTTCTTACATTTTAATGGCTTAATTAACCCAAATTAAACTTAAATGAAGTATAAATGCTTACAAAAACCTTTAATTTCAATTCAAAAACCATTTCCAACACCTTTTGGGGTGTTAAATGCATTCAATTCCCTCTAATAAGTGTGTAATTGATCATAATTTGCATTTATTAGTTGCAGAAGACCATTTGTGTCACGTATAAGATGTAAAATTACTTCATTTCTCGCTAATAAGTAATTTTCTTGCAACTTTAAAGGCTTATTTAACCCAAATTAAACTTAAATGAAGAATAAATGCTTACAAAAACCTTTAATTTCAATGTAAAAACCATTTCCAACAACTCTTGGGGTGTTAAATGCATTTAATTCCCTCTAATAAGTGTTTAATTGATCATAATTTGCATTTATTGATTGCATAAGACCACTTGTGTCATGAATAAAGAGGCTAAATCACTTCATTTCTTGCAAATGAGTGATTTTCTTACTTTTTAATGACTTATTTAACCCAAATTAAACTTAAATTAACGATAAATGCTTACAAAAACCCTTAATTTCAAAGCAAAAACCATTTGCAACAACTTTGGGGGTATTAAATGCATTCAATTTCCCCTAATAAGTGGGCAATTGGTCATAATTTGCATTTATTTGTTGCATAAGACCATTTGTGTCACGAATAAAGAGGGTAAATTACTTCATTTCTTGCAAATAAGTGATTTTCTTACCTTTTAATGGCTTAATTACCCCAAATTAAACTTAAATGAAGTATAAATGCTTACAAAAACCTTTAATTTCAATGTAAAAACCATTTCCAACACCTTTTGGGGTGTGTTAAATGCATTCAATTCCCTCTAATAATGTTCAATTGATCATAATTTGCATTTATTAGTTGCAGAAGACCATTTGTGTCACGTATAAAGATGCAAATTACTTCATTTCTCGCTAATAAGTGATTGTTCTTTGCACTTTAATGGCTTACTTAACCCAAATTAAACTTAAATGAAGTATAAATGCTTACAAAAACCTTTAATTTCAATGCAAAAACAATTTCCAACACCTTTTGGCGTGTTAAATGCTTTCAATTCCCTCTAATAATTGTTCAATTGATCGTAATTTGTATTTATTAGTTGCATAAGATCATTTGTGTCACGAATAAAGAGGCTAAATTACTTCATTTCTCGCAAATTAGTGATTTTCTTGCATTTTAATGGCTTATTTAACACAAATTAAACTTAAATAAAGTATAAAAGCTTACGAAAACGTTTAATTTCAATGCAAAAACCATTTCCAACACCTTTTGAGGTGTTAAATGCGTTCAATTCCCTCTAATAAGTGTCCAATTGATCGTAATTTGCATTTATTAGCTGCATAATACCATTTTTGTCACAAATAAAAAGGCTGAATTACGTTATTTCTTGAAAATAAGTTATTTTCTTGCATTTAAATGGCTTATTTAACCCAAATTAAACTTAAATTAGGTATAATGCTTACAAAAACCATTTAATTTAGATGAAAAACCATTTCCAACACCTTTTGGGTGTTAAATGCTTTCAATCCCTCAATAAGTGTTCAATTGATCAAAATTTGCATTTATTGCTACATAAGACCATTTGTGTCACAAATAAAGAGGCTAAATGCTTATTTCTTGAAAATAAGTTATTTTCTTGATTTAATGGCTTATTTACCCAAATTAAACTTGAATTGAATAAATGCTTCAAAAACCTTTAATTTCAATGCAAAAACCATTTCCAACACCCTTTTGGGGTATTAAATGCTTTTCAATTCCCTCAATAAGTGTGCAATTGATCAAAATTTGCTTATGGTTACATAAGACTATTTGTCACGAATAAAGAGGCTAAACTTCATTTCTTGCAAATAAGTGATTTTCTTGGATTTTAATGGTTTATTTAACCCAAATTAAACTT
>JADCRB010000028.1:2713419-2874290 GCA_021464245.1 Carallia brachiata | reverse complement strand
AACCATTTCCAACACCTTTTGGGGTGTTAAATGCTTTCAATTCCCTCCAATAAGTGTGCAATTGATCAAAATTTGCATTTATTGGTTGCATAAGACCATTTGTCACGAATAAAGAGGCTAAATTACTTCATTTCTTGCAAATAAGTGATTTTCTTACATTTTAATGACTTATTTAACCCAAATTAAACTTAAATAAGTATAAAAGCTTACAAAACGTTTAATTTCAATGCAAAAACCATTTCCAACACCTTTTGAGGTGTTAAATGAATTCAATTTCCCTAATAAGTGTTCAATTGATCGTAATTTGCATTTATTAGCTGTATAAGACCATATGTGTCACAAATAAAAGGCTGGATTACGTTATTCATTGAAAATAAGTGATTTTCTTGCATTTAAATGGCTTATTTAACCCAAATTAAACTTAAATTAGGTATAAATGCTTACAAAAACCTTTAATTTCAAATGCAAAAACCATTTCCAACACCTTTTGGGTGTTAAATGCTTCAATTCCCTCTAATAAGTGTGCAATTGATCAAAATTTGCATTTATTGGTTGCATAAGACCATTTGTGTCACGAATAAAGAGGCTAAATCACTTCATTTCTTCAAATAAGTGATTTTTCTTATTTTAATGGCTATTTAACCCAAATTAAACTTGAATGAAGTATAAATGCTTACAAAAAACCTTTAATTTCAATGCAAAAACCATTTCCAACACCTTTTGGGGTGTTAAATGCATTCAATTCCCTCTAATAAGTGTTCAATTGATCGTAATTTGCATTTATTAGCTGCATAAGACCATTTGTGTAATGAATAAGGAGGCTAAATTACTTCATTTCTTGAAAATAAATGATTTTCTTTGCACTTTAATGGCTTATTTAACCCAAATTAAACTTAAATGAAGGATAAACGCTTACAAAAACCTTTAATTTCAATGCAAAAACCATTTCCAACACCTTTTTGGGTGTTAAATGCATTCAAATCCCTCTAATAAGTGTGCAATTGATCATAGTTTGCATTTATTAGCTCCATAAGACCATTTGTGGTAAGAATAAAGAGAATAAATCACATTTTCTTGTAAAAGGATTTTCTTGGATTTAATGGCTCATTTCACCCAAATTAAACTTAATGAAGTATAATGCTTACAAAAACCTTTAATTTCAATGCAAAAACCATTTCCATCACCTTTTGGGATGTTAAATGCATTCAATTCCCTAATAACTGTTCAATTGATCGTAATTTGCGTTATAGTTGCATAAGACCATTAGTGTCACGAATAAAGAGGCTAAATTACTTCATTTCTGCAAATAAGTGATTTTCTTACATTTTAATGCTTAATAACCCAAATTAAACTTAAATGAAGTAAAATGCTACAAAACCTTAATTTCAATGCAAAACCATTTCCAACACCTTTTGGGGTGTTAAATGCTTAATTTCCCTCTAATAGTGTCCAATTGATCATAATTTGCATTAGTAGTTGCAGAAGACCATTTGTGTCACGTATAAAGACGCAAAATTACTTCATTTCTCGCTAATAAGTGATTTTCTTGCATTTTAATGGCTTATTTAACCCAAATGAAACTTGAATGAAGTATAAATGCTTACAAAAACCTTAATTTCAATGCAAAAACCATTTTCACACACGCCTCTTGGGGGTTAAATGCATATAATTCCCTTTAATAAGTGTTTAATTGATCATAATTTGCATTTATTGGTTGCATAAGACCACTTGTGTCATGAATAAAGAGGCTAAATCACTTCATTTCTTACAAATGAGTGATTTTCTTACTTTTTAATGACTTATTTAACCCAAATTAAACTTAAATTAAGGATAAATGCTTACAAAAACCTTAATTTCAATGCAAAAACCATTTGCAACACCTTTGGGGGTATTTAATGCATTCAATTTCCTCTAATAAGTGGGCAATTGGTCATAATTTGCATTTATTTGTTGCATAAGTCCATTTGTGTCACGAATAAAGATGAAAATTACTTCATTTCTCGCTAATAAGTGATTTTCTTGCACTTTAATGGCTTATTTAACCCAATAAACTTAAATGAAGTATAAATGCTTACAAAACCTTTAATTTCAATGCAAAAAACCATTTCCAACACCTTTTGGCGTGTTACATGCTTTCAATTCCCTCTAATAGTGTTCAATTGATCGTAATTTGCATTTATTAGTTGCATAGACCGTTTGCGTCACGATAAAGAGGCTAAATTACTTTATTTCTCGCAAATAAGTGATTTCCTTACATTTAATGGCTTATTTAACCCAAATTAAACTTAATGACGTATAAAGCTACGAAAACGTTTAATTTCAATGCAAAAACCATTCCAACACCTTTTGAGGTGTTAAATGAATTCAATTTCCTCTAATAAGTGTTCAATTGATCGTAATTACATTATTAGCTGCATAAGACCATTTGTGTCACAATAAGAAGGCTGGATTACGTTATTCATTGAAAAAAGTGATTTTCTTGCATTTAAATGGCTTATTTAACCCAATTAAACTAAATTAGTATAAATGCTACAAAAACCTTTTAACAAATGCCAAAACCATTTCCACAACCTTTTGGGGTGTTAAATGCTTTCAATTCCCTCCAATAAGTGTGCAATTGATCAAATTTGCATTTATGGTTGCATAAGACCATTTGGTGTCACGAATAAAGAGGCTAAATCACTTCATTTCTTCCAAATAAGTGATTTTCTTGGATTTTAATGGCTTATTTAACCCAATTAAACTTGAATGAAGTAATAAATGCTAACAAAACCCTTTAATTTCAATGCAAAAACCATTCCAACACCTTTTGGGGTGTTAAATGCATTCATTCCCTCTAATAAGTGTTCAATTGATCGTAATTTGCATTTTAGCTGCATAAGACCATTTGTGTAATGATAAGAGGCTAAAATTACTTCATTTCTTGAAAATAAATGATTTTCTTGCACTTAATGCTTATTTAAAAACCCAAATTAAACTTAAATGAAGGATAACGCTTACAAAAACCTTTAATTTCAATGCAAAACCATTTCCAACACCTTTTGGGTGTTAATGCATCAATTCCCCTAATAAGTGTGCATTGATCATAGTTTGCATTTATTAGCTCCATAAGACCATTTGTGGTAAGAATAAAGAGAATAAATCACATTATTTCTTGTAAAAGGGTGATTTTCTTGGATTTTAATGGCTCATTTCACCCAAATTTAAACTTAAATGAAGTATAAATGCTTAAAAAACCTTAATTTCAAACGCAAAACCATTTCCACACCTTTTGGGGTTAAATGCATTCAATCCCTCTAATAAGTGTTCAATTGATCGTAATTTGCGTTTATTAGTTGCATAAGACCATTAGTGGTTCACGAATAAGAGGCTAAATTACTTTCATTTCTTGCAAATAAGTGATTTCTTACATTAAATGGCTTAATTAACCAAATTAAAGTTAAATGAAGTATAAATGCTTACAAAAACCTTTAATTTCAATGCAAAAACCATTTCCAACACCTTTTGGGGTGTTAAATGCATTCAATTCCCTCTAATAAGTGTCCAATTGATCATAATTTGCATTTATTAGTTGCAGAAGACCATTTGTGTCACGTATAAAGATGCAAAATTACTTCATTTCTCGCTAATAAGTGATTTTCTTGCACTTTAATGGCTTTTAACCCAAACGAAACTTGAATGAAGTATAAATGCTTACAAAAACGTTTAATTTCAATGCAAAAACCATTTCCAACACCTCCTGGGGTGTTAAATGCATTAATTCCCTTAATAAGTGTTTAATTGATCAAATTTGCATTTATTGGTTGCATAAGACCACTTGTGTCATGAAATAAAGAGGCTAAAATCACTTCATTTCTTACAATGAGTGATTTCTTACTTTTTAATGACTTATTTAACCCAAAATTAAACTTAAATTAAGGATAAATACTTACAAAACCCTTAATTTCTGCAAAAACCATTTGCAACACCTTTGGGGGTATTAAATGCATTCAATTTCCTCTAATAAGGGCAATTGGTCATAATTTGCATTTATTTGTTACATAAGTCCATTTGTGTCACGTAAAGATGCAAATTACTTCATTTCTCGCTAATAAGTGATTTTCTTGCACTTTAATGGCTTATTTAACCCAAATTAAACTTAAATGAAGTATAAATGCTTACAAAAACCTTTAATTTCAATGCAAAAACCATTTCCAACACCTTTTGGCGTGTTACATGCTTTCAATTCCCTCTAATAAGTGTTTAATTGATCGTAATTTGCGTTTATTAGTTGCGTAAGACCATTAGTGTCACGAATAAAGAGGCTAAATTACTTCATTTCTTGCAATAAAGTGATTTACATTTTAAATGGCTTATTAACCAAATTAAAGTTAAATGAAGTATAAATGCTTAAAAACCTTTAATTTCAATGCAAAAAACCATTTCCAACACCTTTGGGGTGTTAATGCATTCAATTCCCTCTAATAAGTGTCCAATTGATCATAATTTGCATTTATTAGTTGCAGAAGACCATTTGTGTCACGTATAAAGATGCAAAATTACTTCATTTCTCGCTAATAAGTGATTTTCTTGCACTTTAATGGCTTATTTAACCCAAACGAAACTTGAATGAAGTATAAAGCTTACAAAAACCTTTAATTTCAATGCAAAAACCATTTCCCACACCTCCTGGGGTGTTAAATGCATATAATTCCCTTTAATAAGTGTTTAATTGATCATAATTTGCATTTATTGGTTGCATAAGACCATTGTGTCATGAATAAAGAGGCTAAATCACTTCATTTTACAAATGAGTGATTTTCTTACTTTTTAATGACTTATTTAACCCAAATTAAACTTAAATTAGGATAAATGCTTACAAAAACCCTTAATTTCAATGCAAAAACCATTTGCAACACCTTTGGGGTATTAAATGCATTCAATTTCCTCTAATAAGCGGGCAATTGGTCATAATTTGCATTATTTGTTACATAAGTCCATTTGTGTCACGAATAACGATGCAAAATTACTTCATTTTCGCTAATAAGTGATTTTCTTGCATTTAATGGCTTATTTAACCCAAATTAAACTTAAATGAAGTATAAATGCTTACAAAAACCTTTAATTTCAATGCAAAACCATTTCCAAACCTTTTGGCGTGTTACATGCTTCAATTCCCTCTAATAAGTGTCAATTGATCGTAATTTGCATTTATTAGTTGTCATAAGACCGTTTGCGTCACGAATAAAGAGGCTAAATTACTTTGTTTCTCGCAAATAAGTGATTTTCTTACATTTAATGACTTATTTAACCCAAATTAAACTTAAATGAGTATAAAAGCTTACGAAAAACGTTTAATTTCAATGCAAAAACCATTTCCAAACCCTTTTGGTGTTAAATGAATTCAATTCCTCTAATAAGTGTTCAATTGATCGTAATTTCATTTATTAGCTGTATAAGACCATTTGTGTCAAATAAGAAGGCTGGATTACGTTATTCATTGAAAATAAGTGATTTTCTTGCATTTTTTAAATGGCTTCTTTAACCCAAATTAAACTTAAATTAGGTATAAATGCTTACAAAACCTTTAATTCAAGCAAAAAAAACCATTTCCAACACCTTTTGGGGTGTTAAATGCTTCAATTCCCTCCAATAAGTGTGCAATTGATCAAAATTTGCATTTATTTGGTTGCATAAGACCATTTGTGTCACGAAATAAAGAGACTAAAATCACTTCATTTCTTGCAAAAGTGATTTTCTTGGATTTTTAATGGCTTATTTAACCCAAATTAAACTTGAATGAGTATAAATGCTAACAAAACCAATTTAATTCAATGCAAAAACCATTTCCAACACCTTTTGGGTGTTTTTAAATGCATTCAATTCCTCTAATAAGTGTTCAATTGATCGTAATTTGCATTTATTAGCTGCATAAGACCATTTGTGTAATGAATAAAGAGGCTAAATTACTTCATTCTTGCAAATAAATGATTTTCTTGCACTTTAATGGCTTTAACCCAAATTAAACTTAAATGAAGGATAAAGCTTACAAAAACCTTTAATTTCAATGCAAAAACCATTTCCAACACCTTTTGGGTGTTAAATGCATTCAATTCCCTCTAATAAGTGTGCAATTGATCATAGTTTGCATTTATTAGCTCCATAAGACCATTTGTGGTAAGAATAAAGAGAATAAATCACATTATTTCTTGTAAAAGGGTGATTTTCTTTGATTTTAATGGCTCATTTCACCCAAATTAAACTTAAATGAAGTATAAATGCTTACAAAAACCTTTAATTTCAACGCAAAAACCATTTCCATCACCTTTTGGGGTGTTAAATGCATTCAATTCCCTCTAATAAGTGTTCAATTGATCGTAATTTGCGTTTATTAGTTGCATAAGACCATTAGTGTCACGAATAAAGAGGCAAAATTACTTCATTTCTTGCAAATAAGTGATTTTCTTACATTTTAATGGCTTAATTAACCCAAATTAAACTTAAATGAAGTATAAATGCTTACAAAAACCTTTAATTTCAATGTAAAAACCATTTCCAACACCTTTTGGGGTGTTAAATGCATTCAATTCCCTCTAATAAGTGCCCAATTGATCATAATTTGCATTTATTAGTTGCATAAGACCATTTGTGTCACGTATAAAGATGCAAAATTACTTCATTTCTCGCTAATAAGTGTTTTTCTTGCACTTTAATGGCTTATTTAACCCAAATGAAACTTGAATGAAGCATAAATGCTTACAAAAACATTTAATTTCAATGCAAAAACCATTTCCAACACCTCTTGGGGTGTTAAATGCATATAATTCCCTTTAATAGTGTTTAATTGATCATAATTTGCATTTATTGGTTGCATAAGACCACTTGTGTCATGAATAAAGAGGCTAAATCACTTCATTTCTTACAAATGAGTGATTTTCTTACTTTTTAATGACTTATTTAACCCAAATTAAACTTAAATTAAGGATAAATGCTTACAAAAACCCTTAATTTCAATGCAAAAACCATTTGCAACACCTTTGGGGGTATTAAATGCATTCAATTTCCTCTAATAAGTGGGCAATTGGTCATAATTTGCATTTATTAGTTGCAAAGACCATTTTGTGGCATGAATAAAGAGGCTAAATCACTTTATTTCTTACAAATGAGTAATTTTCTTACATTTTAATGGCTTATTTCACCCAAATTAAACTTAAATGAAGTATAAATGCTTACAAAAACCTTTAATTTCAATACAAAAATCATTTCCAACACCTTTTGGCGCGTTAAATGCATTCAATTCTCTCTAATAAGTGGGCAATTGGTCATAATTTGCATTTATTTGTTGCATAAGTCCATTTGGTCCGAATAAAGATGCAAAATTACTTCATTTCTCGCTAATAAGTGATTTTCTTGCACTTTAATGGCTTATTTAACCCAAATTAAACTTAAATGAAGTATAAATGCTTACAAAAAACCTTTAATTTCAATGCAAAAACCATTTCCAACACCTTTGGCGTGTTAATGCTTTCAATTCCTCTAATAAGTGTTCAATTGATCGTAATTTGCATTTATTAGTTGCATAAGACCGTTTGCGTCACGAATAAAGAGGCGCTAAATTACTTTATTTCCCGCAAATAAGTGATTTTCTTACATTTTAATGACTTATTTAACCCAAATTAAACAACTTAAATAAAGTTAAAAGCTTACGAAAACGTTTAATTTCAATGCAAAAACCATTTCCAACACCTTTTGAGGTGTTAAATGAATTCAATTTCCTCTAATAAGTGTTCAATTGATCGTAATTTGCATTTATTAGCTGTATAAGACCATTTGTGTCACAAATAAGAGGCTGGATTACGTTATTCATTGAAAATAAGTGATTTTCTTGCATTTAAATGGCTTATTTAACCCAAATTAAACTTAAATTAGGTATAAATGCTTACAAAAACCTTTAATTCAAATGCAAAAACCATTTCCAACACCTTTTGGGGTGTTAAATGCTTTCAATTCCCTCCAATAAGTGTGCAATTGATCAAAATTTGCATTTATTGGTTGCATAAGACCATTAGTGTCACGAATAAAGAGGCTAAATTACTTCATTTCTGGCAAATAAGTGATTTTCTTACATTTTAATGACTTTTTTAACCCAAATTAAACTTAAATAAATAAGTATAAAGCTTACGAAAACGTTTAATTTCAATGCAAAAACCATTTCCAACACCTTTTGAGGTGTTAAATGAATTCAATTTCCTCTAATAAGTGTTCAATTGATCGTAATTTGCATTTATTAGCTGTATAAGACCATTTGTGTCACAAATAAGAAGGCTGGATTACGTTATTCATTGAAAATAAGTGATTTTCTTGCATTTAAATGGCTTATTTAACCCAAATTAAACTTAAATTAGGTATAAATGCTTACAAAAACCTTTAATTCAAATGCAAAACCATTTCCAACACCTTTTGGGGTGTTAAATGCTTTCAATTCCCTCCAATAAGTGTGCAATTGATCAAAATTTGCATTTATTGGTTGCATAAGACCATTAGTGTCACGAATAAAGAGGCTAAATTACTTCATTTCTGGCAAATAAGTGATTTTCTTACATTTTAATGACTTATTTAACCCAAATTAAACTTAAATAAAGTATAAAAGCTTACGAAAACGTTTAATTTCAATGCAAAAACCATTTCCAACACCTTTTGAGGTGTTAAATGAATTCAATTTCCTCTAATAAGTGTTCAATTGATCGTAATTTGCATTTATTAGCTGTATAAGACCATTTGTGTCACAAATAAGAAGGCTGGATTACGTTATTCATTGAAAATAAGTGATTTTCTTGCATTTAAATGGCTTATTTAACCCAAATTAAACTTAAATTAGGTATAAATGCTTACAAAAACCTTTAATTCAAATGCAAAAACCATTTCCAACACCTTTTGGGGTGTTAAATGCTTTCAATTCCCTCCAATAAGTGTGCAATTGATCAAAATTTGCATTTATTGGTTGCATAAGACCATTTGTGTCACGAATAAAGAGGCTAAATCACTTCATTTCTTCCAAATAAGTGATTTTCTTGGATTTTAATGGCTTATTTAACCCAAATTAAACTTGAATGAAGTATAAATGCTAACAAAACCCTTTAATTTCAATGCAAAAACCATTTCCAACACCTTTTGGGGTGTTAAATGCATTCAATTCCCTCTAATAAGTGTTCAATTGATCGTAATTTGCATTTATTAGCTGCATAAGACCATTTGTGTAATGAATAAGGAGGCTAAATTACTTCATTTCTTGAAAATAAATGATTTTCTTGCACTTTAATGGCTTATTTAACCCAAATTAAACTTAAATGAAGGATAAACGCTTACAAAAACCTTTAATTTCAATGCAAAAACCATTTCCAACACCTTTTTGGGTGTTAAATGCATTCAAATCCCTCTAATAAGTGTGCAATTGATCATAGTTTGCATTTATTAGCTCCATAAGACCATTTGTGGTAAGAATAAAGAGAATAAATCACATTATTTCTTGTAAAAGGGTGATTTTCTTGGATTTTAATGGCTCATTTCACCCAAATTAAACTTAAATGAAGTATAAATGCTTACAAAAACCTTTAATTTCAACGCAAAAACCATTTCCATCACCTTTTGGGATGTTAAATGCATTCAATTCCCTCTAATAAGTGTTCAATTGATCGTAATTTGCGTTTATTAGTTGCATAAGACCATTAGTGTCACGAATAAAGAGGCTAAATTACTTCATTTCTTGCAAATAAGTGATTTTCTTACATTTTAATGGCTTAATTAACCCAAATTAAACTTAAATGAAGTATAAATGCTTACAAAAACCTTTAATTTCAATGCAAAAACCATTTCCAACACCTTTTGGGGTGTTAAATGCATTCAATTCCCTCTAATAAGTGTCCAATTGATCATAATTTGCATTTATTAGTTGCAGAAGACCATTTGTGTCACGTATAAAGATGCAAAATTACTTCATTTCTCGCTAATAAGTGATTTTCTTGCACTTTAATGGCTTATTTAACCCTAACGAAACTTGAATGAAGTATAAATGCTTACAAAAACCTTTAATTTCAATGCAAAAACCATTTCCAACACCTCCTGGGGTGTTAAATGCATATAATTCCCTTTAATAAGTGTTTAATTGATCATAATTTGCATTTATTGGTTGCATAAGACCACTTGTGTCATGAATAAAGAGGCTAAATCACTTCATTTCTTACAAATGAGTGATTTTCTTACTTTTTAATGACTTATTTAACCCAAATTAAACTTAAATTAAGGATAAATGCTTACAAAAACCCTTAATTTCAATGCAAAAACCATTTGCAACACCTTTGGGGGTATTAAATGCATTCAATTTCCTCTAATAAGTGGGCAATTGGTCATAATTTGCATTTATTTGTTACATAAGTCCATTTGTGTCACGAATAACGATGCAAAATTACTTCATTTCTCGCTAATAAGTGATTTTCTTGCACTTTAATGGCTTATTTAACCCAAATTAAACTTAAATGAAGTATAAATGCTTACAAAAACCTTTAATTTCAATGCAAAAACCATTTCCAACACCTTTTGGCGTGTTACATGCTTTCAATTCCCTCTAATAAGTGTTCAATTGATCGTAATTTGCATTTATTAGTTGCATAAGACCGTTTGCGTCACGAATAAAGAGGCTAAATTACTTTGTTTCTCGCAAATAAGTGATTTTCTTACATTTTAATGACTTATTTAACCCAAATTAAACTTAAATGAAGTATAAAAGCTTACGAAAACGTTTAATTTCAATGCAAAAACCATTTCCAACACCTTTTGAGGTGTTAAATGAATTCAATTTCCTCTAATAAGTGTTCAATTGATCGTAATTTGCATTTATTAGCTGTATAAGACCATTTGTGTCACAAATAAGAAGGCTGGATTACGTTATTCATTGAAAATAAGTGATTTTCTTGCATTTAAATGGCTTCTTTAACCCAAATTAAACTTAAATTAGGTATAAATGCTTACAAAAACCTTTAATTCAAATGAAAAACCATTTCCAACACTTTTGGGGTGTTAAATGCTTTCAATTCCCTCCAATAAGTGTGCAATTGATCAAAATTTGCATTTATTGGTTGCATAAGACCATTTGTGTCACGAATAAAGAGACTAAATCACTTCATTTCTTGCAAATAAGTGATTT
This sequence comes from Carallia brachiata, assembly GCA_021464245.1. Lineage (NCBI taxonomy): Eukaryota > Viridiplantae > Streptophyta > Magnoliopsida > Malpighiales > Rhizophoraceae > Carallia > Carallia brachiata. The sequence goes on along the minus strand of JADCRB010000028.1, from coordinate 2,863,111 downwards.
TCTTGGATTTTAATGGCTTATTTAACCCAAATTAAACTTGAATGAAGTATAAATGCTAACAAAACCCTTTAATTTCAATGCAAAAACCATTTCCAACACCTTTTGGGGTGTTAAATGCATTCAATTCCCTCTAATAAGTGTTCAATTGATCGTAATTTGCATTTATTAGCTGCATAAGACCATTTGTGTAATGAATAAGGAGGCTAAATTACTTCATTTCTTGAAAATAAATGATTTTCTTGCACTTTAATGACTAATTTAACCCAAATTAAACTTAAATGAAGGATAAACGCTTACAAAAACCTTTAATTTCAATGCAAAAACCATTTCCAACACCTTTTTGGGTGTTAAATGCATTCAAATCCCTCTAATAAGTGTGCAATTGATCATAGTTTGCATTTATTAGCTCCATAAGACCATTTGTGGTAAGAATAAAGAGAATAAATCACATTATTTCTTGTAAAAGGGTGATTTTCTTGGATTTTAATGGCTCATTTCACCCAAATTAAACTTAAATGAAGTATAAATGCTTACAAAAACCTTTAATTTCAACGCAAAAACCATTTCCATCACCTTTTGGGATGTTAAATGCATTCAATTCCCTCTAATAAGTGTTCAATTGATCGTAATTTGCGTTTATTAGTTGCATAAGACCATTAGTGTCACGAATAAAGAGGCTAAATTACTTCATTTCTTGCAAATAAGTGATTTTCTTACATTTTAATGGCTTAATTAACCCAAATTAAACTTAAATGAAGTATAAATGCTTACAAAAACCTTTAATTTCAATGCAAAAACCATTTCCAACACCTTTTGGGTGTTAAATGCATTTTCCCTCTAATAAGTGTCCAATTGATCATAATTTGCATTTATTAGTTGCAGAAGACCATTTGTGTCACGTAAAGATGCAAAATTACTTCATTTCTCGCTAATAAGTGATTTTCTTGCACTTTAATGGCTTATTTAACCCAAATGAAACTTGAATGAAGTATAAAGCTTACAAAAACCTTTAATTTCAATGCAAAAACCATTTCCACACCTCTGGGGGTGTTAAATGCATATAATTCCCTTTAATAAGTGTTTAATTGATCATAATTTGCATTTATTGGTTGCATAAGACCACTTGTGTGTCATGAATAAAGAGGCTAAATCACTTCATTTCTTACAAATGAGTGATTTTCTTACTTTTTAATGACTTATTTAACCCAAATTAAACTTAAATTAAGGATAAATGCTTACAAAAACCCTTAATTTCAATGCAAAAACCATTTGCAACACCTTTGGGGGTATTAAATGCATTCAATTTCCTCTAATAAGTGGGCAATTGGTCATAATTTGCATTTATTTGTTGCATAAGTCCATTTGTGTCACGAATAACGATGCAAATTACTTCATTTCTCGCTAATAAGTGATTTTCTTGCACTTTAATGGCTTATTTAACCCAAATTAAACTTAAATGAAGTATAAATGCTTACAAAAACCTTTAATTTCAATGCAAAAACCATTTCCAACACCTTTTGGCGTGTTACATGCTTTCAATTCCCTCTAATAAGTGTTCAATTGATCGTAATTTGCATTTATTAGTTGCATAAGACCGTTTGCGTCACGAATAAAGAGGCTAAATTACTTTGTTTCTCGCAAATAAGTGATTTTCTTACATTTTAATGACTTATTTAACCCAAATTAAACTTAAATGAAGTATAAAAGCTTACGAAAACGTTTAATTTCAATGCAAAAACCATTTCCAACACCTTTTGAGGTGTTAAATGAATTCAATTTCCTCTAATATGTGTTCAATTGATCGTAATTTGCATTTATTAGCTGTATAAGACCATTTGTGTCACAAATAAGAAGGCTGGATTACGTTATTCATTGAAAATAAGTGATTTTCTTGCATTTAAATGGCTTCTTTAACCCAAATTAAACTTAAATTAGGTATAAATGCTTACAAAAACCTTTAATTCAAATGCAAAAACCATTTCCAACACCTTTTGGGGTGTTTAAATGCTTTCAATTCCCTCAATAAGTGTGCAATTGATCAAAATTTGCATTTATTGGTTGCATAAGACCATTTGTGTCACGAATAAAGACTAAATCACTTTTCTTCCAAATAAGTGATTTTCTTGGATTTTAATGGCTTATTTAACCCAAATTAAACTTGAATGAAGTATAAATGCTAACAAAACCCTTTAATTTCAATGCAAAAACCATTTCCAACACCTTTTGGGTGTGTTAAATGCATTCAATTCCCTCTAATAAGTGTTCAATTGATCGTAATTTGCATTTATTAGCTGCATAAGACCATTTGTGTAATGAATAAGGAGGCTAAATTACTTCATTTCTTGAAAATAATGATTTTCTTGCACTTTAATGGCTATTTAACCCAAATTAAACTTAAATGAAGGATAAACGCTTACAAAAACCTTTAATTTCAATGCAAAAACCATTTCCAACACCTTTTTGGGTGTTAAATGCATTCAAATCCCTCTAATAAGTGTGCAATTGATCATAGTTTGCATTTATTAGCTCCATAAGACCATTTGTGGTAAGAATAAAGAAATAAATCACATTATTTCTTGTAAAAGGGTGATTTTCTTGGATTTTTAATGGCTCATTTCACCCAAATTAAACTTAAATGAAGTATAAATGCTTACAAAAACCTTTAATTTCAACGCAAAAACCATTTCCATCACCTTTTGGGATGTTAAATGCATTCAATTCCCTCTAATAAGTGTTCAATTGATCGTAATTTGCGTTTATTAGTTGCATAAGACCATTAGTGTCCACAATAAAGAGGCCTAAATACTTCATTTCTTGCAAATAAGTGATTTTCTTACATTTAATGGCTTAATTAACCCAAATTAAAGTTAAATGAAGTATAAATGCTTACAAAAACCTTTAATTTCAATGCAAAAACCATTTCCAACACCTTTTGGGGTGTTAAATGCATTCAATTCCCTCTAATAAGTGTCCAATTGATCATAATTTGCATTTATTAGTTGCAGAAGACCATTTGTGTCACGTATAAAGATGCAAAATTACTTCATTTCTCGCTAATAAGTGATTTTCTTGCACTTTAATGGCTTATTTAACCCAAACGAAACTTGAATGAAGTATAAATGCTTACAAAAACTTTAATTTCAATGCAAAACCATTTCCAACACCTCTGGGGTGTTAAATGCATATAATTCCCTTTAATAAGTGTTTAATTGATCATAATTTGCATTTATTGGTTGCATAAGACCACTTGTGTCATGAATAAAGAGGCTAAATCACTTCATTTCTTACAAATGAGTGATTTTCTTACTTTTTAATGACTTATTTAACCCAAATTAAACTTAAATTAAGGATAAATACTTACAAAAACCCTTAATTTCAATGCAAAAACCATTTGCAACACCTTTGGGGGTATTAAATGCATTCAATTCCTCTAATAAGTGGGCAATTGGTCATAATTTGCATTTATTTGTTACATAAGTCCATTTGTGTCACGAATAAACGATGCAAAATTACTTCATTTCTCGCTAATAAGTGATTTTCTGCACTTTAATGGCTTATTTAACCCAAATTAAACTTAAATGAAGTATAAATGCTTACAAAAAACCTTTAATTTCAATGCAAAAACCATTTCCAACACCTTTTGGCGTGTTACATGCTTTCAATTCCCTCTAATAAGTGTTCAATTGATCGTAATTTGCATTTATAGTTGCATAAGACCGTTTGCGTCACGAATATAAGAGGCTAAATTACTTTGTTTCTCGCAATAAGTGATTTCTTACATTTTAAATGACTTATTTAACCCAAATTAAACTTAAATGAGTATAAAAGCTTACGAAACGTTTTAATTTCAATGCAAAAACCATTTCCAAACCTTTTGAGGTGTTAAATGAATTCAATTCCTTAATAAGTGTTCAATTGATCGTAATTTGCATTTATTAGCTGTATAAGACCATTTGTGTCAAATAAGAAGGCTGGATTACGTTATTCATTGAAATAAGTGATTTTCTTGCATTTAAATGGCTTATTTAACCCAAATTAAATTAAACTATGAATTATAAATGCTTACAAAAACCTTTAATCAAATGCAAAAAAACCATTTCCAACACCTTTTGGGGTGTTTAAATGCTTTCAATTCCTCCAATAAGTGTGCAATTGATCAAAATTTGCATTATTGGTTGCATAAGACCATTTGTGTCACGAATAAAGAGACTAAATCACTTCATTTCTTGCAAATAAGTGATTTTCTTGGATTTTAATGGCTTATTTAACCCAAATTAAACTTGAATGAAGTATAAATGCTAACAAAACCCTTTAATTTCAATGCAAAACCATTTCCAACACCTTTTGGGGTGTTAAATGCATTCAATTCCTCTAATAAGTGTTCAATGATCGTAATTTGCATTTATTAGCTGCATAAGACCATTTGTGTAATGAATAAGAGGCTCTAAATTACTTCATTTCTTGAAAATAAATGATTTTCTTGCACTTTAATGGCTTATTTAACCCAAATTAAACTTAAATGAAGGATAAACGCTTACAAAAACCTTTAATTTCAATGCAAAAAAACGATTTCCAACACCTTTTTGGGTGTTAAATGTTATGCATTCAATTCCCTCTAATAAGTGTGCAATTGATCATAGTTTGCATTTATTAGCTCCATAAGACCATTTGTGGTAAGAATAAAGAGATAATATACAATCACATTATTTCTTGACAAGGGTGATTTTCTTTGATTTTAATGGCTCATTTCACCCAAATTAACTTAAATGAAGTTAAAATGCTTACAAAACCTTTAATTTCACGCAAAAACCATTTCCATCCACCTTTTGGGTGTTAAATGCATTCAATTCCCTCTAATAAGTGTTCAATTGATCGTAATTTGCGTTTATTAGTTGCATAAGACCATTATGTGTCCATGAATAAAGAGGCTCTAAATTACTTCATTCTTGCAAATAAGTGATTTTCTTACATTTTAATGGCTTAATTAACCCAAATTAAACTTAAATGAAGTATAAATGCTTACAAAAACCTTTAATTTCAATGTAAAAACCATTTCCAACACCTTTTGGGGTGTTTAAATGCATTCAATTCCCTCTAATAAGTGCCCATTGATTCATAATTTGCATTTATTAGTTGCAGAAGACCATTTGTGTCACGAATAAATATGCAAATTACTTCATTTCTCGTAATAAGTGTTTTTCTTGCACTTTAATGGCTTATTTAACCCAAATGAAACTTGAATGAAGCATAAATGCTTACAAAAACATTTAATTTCAATGCAAAAACCATTTCCAACACCTCTTGGGGTGTTAAATGCATATAATTCCCTTTAATAAGTGTTTAATTGATCATAATTTGTATTTATTGGTTGCATAAGACCGCTTGTGTCATGAATAAAGAGGCTAAATCACTTCATTTCTTACAAATGAGTGATTTTCTTACTTTTTAATGACTTATTTAACCCAAATTAAACTTAAATTAAGGATAAATGCTTACAAAAACCTTAATTTCAATGCCAAAAACCATTTGCAACACCTTTGGGGGTATTAAATGCATTCAATTTCCTCTAATAAGTGGGCAATGGTCATAATTTGCATTTATTAGTTGCAAAGACCATTTGTGGCATGAAATAAGAGGCTAAATCACTTATTTCTTACAAATGAGTAATTTTCTTACATTTTAATGGCTTATTTCACCCAAATTAAACTTAAATGAAGTATAAATGCTTACAAACCTTTAATTTCAAAAAAAAATCATTTCCAACACCTTTTGGCGCGTTAAATGCTTCAATTCTCTCTAATAAGTGGGCAATTGGTCATAATTTGCATTTATTTGTTGCAAGTCCATTTGGTCACGAATAAAAGATGCAAAATTACTTCATTTCTCGCAATAAGTGATTTTCTTGCACTTTAATGGCTTATTTAACCCAAATTAAACTTAAATGAAGTATAATGCTTACAAAAACCTTTAATTTCAATGCAAAAACCATTTCCAACACCTTTTGGGCGTGTTACATGCCTTCAATTCCCTAATAAGTGTTCAATTGATCGTAATTTACATTTATTAGTTGCATAAGACCGTTTGCGTCACGAATAAAGAGGCTAAATTACTTATTTCCCGCAAATAAGTGATTTTCTTACATTTTAATGACTTATTTAACCCAATTAAACTTAAATAAAGTATAAAAGCTTACGAAAACGTTTAATTTCAATGCAAAAACCATTTCCAACACCTTTTGAGGTGTTAAATGAATTCAATTTCCTCTAAATGTTCAATTGATCGTAATTTGCATTTTTAGCTGTATAAGACCATTTGTGTCACAATAAGAAGGCTGGATTACGTTATTCATTTAAAATAAGTGATTTTCTTGCATTTAAATGGCTTATTTAACCCAAATTAAACTTAAATTAGGTATAAATGCTTACAAAAACCTTTAATTCAAATGCAAACCATTCCAACACCTTTTGGGGTGTTAAATGCTTTCAATTCCCTCAATAAGTGTGCAATTGATCAAAATTTCATTTATTGGTGTGCATAAGACCATTTGTGTCACGAATAAAGAGGCTAAATCACTTCATTTCTTCCAATAAGTGATTTTCTTGGATTTTAATGGCTTATTTAACCCAAATTAAACTTGAATGAAGTATAAATGCTAACAAAAACCCTTTAATTTCAATGCAAAAAACCATTTCCAACACCTTTTGGGGTTTAAATGCATTCAATTCCCTCTAATAAGTGTTCAATTGATCGTAATTTGCATTTATTAGCTGCATAAGACCATTTGTGTAATGAATAAGGAGTAAATTACTTCATTTCTGAAATAAATGATTTTCTTGCACTTTAATGGCTTATTTAACCCAAATTAAACTTAAATGAAGGATAAACGCTTACAAAAACCTTTAATTTCAATGCAAAACCATTTCCAAACACCTTTTTGGGTGTTTAAATGCATTCAAACCCTCTAATAAGTGTGCAATTGATCATAGTTTGCATTTATTAGCTCATAAGACCATTGTGGTAAGAATAAAAGAATAAATCACATTATTTCTTGTAAAAGGGTGATTTTTCTTGGATTTTAATGGCTCATTTCACCCAAATTAAACTTAATAAGTATAAATGCTTACAAAAACCTTTAATTTCAACGCAAAAACCATTTCCATCACCTTTTGGGATGTTAAATGCATTCAATTCCCTCTAATAAGTGTTCAATTGATCGTAATTTGCATTTATTAGTTGCATAAGACCATTAGTGTCACGAATAAAGAGGCTAAATTACTTCATTTCTTGCAAATAAATGATTTTCTTACATTTTAATGGCTTAATTAACCCAAATTAAACTTAAATGAAGTATAAATGCTTACAAAAACCTTTAATTTCAATGCAAAAACCATTTCCAACACCTTTTGGGGTGTTAAATGCATATAATTCCCTTTAATAAGTGTTTAATTGATCATAATTTGCATTTATTGGTTGCATAAGACCACTTGTGTCATGAATAAAGAGGCTAAATCACTTCATTTCTTACAAATGAGTGATTTCTTACTTTTTAATGACTTATTTAACCCAAATTAAACTTAAATTAAGGATAAATGCTTACAAAAACCCTTAATTTCAATGCAAAAACCATTTGCAACACCTTTGGGGGTATTTAATGCATTCAATTTCCTCTAATAAGTGGGCAATTGGTCATAATTTGCATTTATTTGATGCATAAGTCCATTTGTGTCACGAATAAAGATGCAAAATTACTTCATTTCTCGCTAATAAGTGATTTTCTTGCACTTTAATGGCTTATTTAACCCAAATTAAACTTAAATTAAGTATAAATGCTTACAAAAACCTTTAATTTCAATGCAAAAACCATTTCCAACACCTTTTGGCGTGTTACATGCTTTCAATTCCCTCTAATAAGTGTTCAATTGATCGTAATTTGCATTTATTAGTTGCATAAGACCGTTTGCGTCACGAATAAAGAGGCTAAATTACTTTATTTCTCGTAAATAAGTGATTTTCTTACATTTTAATGGCTTATTTAACCCAAATTAAACTTAAATGACGTATAAAGCTTACGAAAACGTTTAATTTCAATGCAAAAACCATTTCCAACACCTTTTGAGGTGTTAAATGAATTCAATTTCCTCTAATAAGTGTTCAATTGATCGTAACTTACATTTATTAGCTGCATAAGACCATTTGTGTCACAAAAAAAGAAGCGGCTGGATTACGTTATTCTTTGAAAATAGTGATTTTCTTGCATTTAAATGGCTTATTAACCCAAATTAAACTTAAATTAGGTATAAATGCTTACAAAAACCTTTAATTCAAATGCCAAAACCATTTCCAACACCTTTTGGGGTGTGTTAAATGCTTTCAATTCCCTCCAATAAGTGTGCAATTGATCAAAATTTGCATTTATTGGTTGCATAAGACCATTGTGTCACGAATAAAGAGGCTAAATCACTTCATTTCTTCCAAATAAGTGATTTTCTTGGATTTTAATGGCTATTTAAACCCAAATTAAACTTGAATGAAGTATAAATGCTAACAAAACCCTTTATTTCAATGCAAAAAACCATTTCCAACACCTTTTGGGGTGTTAAATGCATTCAATTCCCTCTAATAAGTGTTCAATTGATCGTAATTTGCATTTATTAGCTGCATAAGACCATTTGTGTAATGAATAAAGAGGCCTAAATTACTTCATTTCTTGAAATAAATGATTTTCTTGCACTTTAAGGCTTATTTAACCCAAATTAAACTTAAATGAAGGATAAAACGCTTACAAAAACCTTTAATTTCAATGCAAAAACCATTTCCAACACCTTTTGGGGTGTTAAATGCATTAATTCCCTCTAATAAGTGTCCAATGATCATAATTTGCATTTATTAGTTGCAGAAGACCATTTGTGTCCGTATAAAGATGCAAAATTACTTCATTTCTCGCTAATAAGTGATTTTCTTGCATTTTAATGGCTATTTAACCCAAATGAAACTTGAATGAATGAAATAAATGCTTACAAAAACCTTTAATTTCAATGCAAAACCATTTTCAACACCTCCTGGGGTGTTAAATGCATATAATTCCCTTTAATAAGTGTTTAATTGATCATAATTGCATTTTATTGGTTGCATAAGACCACTTGTGTCATGAATAAAGAGGCTAAAATCACTTCATTTCTTACAAATGAGTGATTTTCTTACTTTTTAATGACTTATTTAACCCAAATTAAACTTAAATTAAGGATAAATGCTTACAAAAACCTTAATTTCAATGCAAAAACCATTTGCAACCCTTGGGGGATTAAATGCATTCAATTTCCTCTAATAAGTGGCAATTGGTCATAATTTGCATTTATTAGTTGCAAAGACCATTTGTGGCATGAATAAAGAGGCTAAATCACTTTATTTCTTAAAAATGAGTAATTTTCTACATTTAATGGCTTATTTCACCCAAATTAAACTTAAATGAAGTATAAATGCTTACAAAAACCTTTAATTTCAATACAAAAATCATTTCCAACACCTTTTGGCGCGTTAAATGCATTCAATTCTCTCTAATAAGTGGGCAATTGGTCATAATTTGCATTTATTTGTTGCATAAGTCCATTTGTGTCACGAATAAAGATGCAAAATTACTTCATTTCTCGCTAATAAGTGATTTTCTTGCACTTTAATGGCTTATTTATCCCAAATTAAACTTAAATGAAGTATAAATGCTTAGAAAAACCTTTAATTTCAATGCAAAAACCATTTCCAACACCTTTTGGCGTGTTACATGCTTTCAATTCCCTCTAATAAGTGTTCAATTGATCGTAATTTGCATTTATTAGTTGCATAAGACCGTTTGCGTCACGAATAAAGAGGCTAAATTACTTTATTTCCCGCAAATAAGTGATTTTCTTACATTTTAATGACTTATTTAACCCAAATTAAACTTAAATAAAGTATAAAAGCTTACGAAAACGTTTAATTTCAATGCAAAAACCATTTCCAACACCTTTTGAGGTGTTAAATGAATTCCATTTCCTCTAATAAGTGTTCAATTGATCGTAATTTGCATTTATTAGCTGTATAAGACCATTTGTGTCACAAATAAGAAGGCTGGATTACGTTATTCATTGAAAATAAGTGATTTTCTTGCATTTAAATGGCTTATTTAACCCAAATTAAACTTAAATTAGGTATAAATGCTTACAAAACCTTTAATTCAAATTCAAAACCATTTCCAACACCTTTTGGGGTGTTAAATGCTTTCAATTCCCTCCAATAAGTGTGCAATTGATCAAAATTTGCATTTATTGGTTGCATAAGACCATTTGTGTCACGAATAAAGGGCTAAATCACTTCATTTCTTCCAATAAGTGATTTTCTTGGATTTTATGGCTTATTTACCAAATTAAACTTGAATGAAGTATAAATGCAACAAAACCCTTTAATTTCAATGCAAAAACCATTTCCAACACCTTTTGGGGTGTTAAATGCATTCAATTCCCTCTAATAAGTGTTCAATTGATCGTAAATTGCATTTATTAGCTGCATAAGACCATTTGTGTAATGAATAAAGAGGCTAAATTACTTCATTTCTTGAAAATAAATGATTTTCTTGCACTTTATGGCTTATTTAACCAAATTAAACTTAAATGAAGGATAAACGCTTACAAAAACCTTTAATTTCAATGGAAAAACCATTTCCAACACCTTTTTGGGTGTTAAATGCATTCAAATCCCTCTAATAAGTGTGCAATTGATCATAGTTTGCATTTATTAGCTCCATAAGACCATTTGTGGTAAGAATAAAGAGAATAAATCACTTTTTTTGTAAAAGGGTGATTTTCTTGGATTTTTAATGGCTCATTTCACCCAATTAAACTTAAATGAAGTATAAATGCTTACAAAAACCTTTAATTTCAACGCAAAAACCATTTCCATCACCTTTTGGGATGTAAATGCATTCAATTCCCTAATAAGTGTTCAATTGATCGTAATTTCGTTTATTAGTTGCATAAGACCATAGTGTCACGAATAAAGAGGCTAAATACTTCATTTCTTGCAAATAAGTGATTTTCTTACATTTTAATGGCTTAATTAACCCAAATTAAACTTAAATGAGTATAAATGCTTACAAAAAACCTTTAATTCAATGCAAAAACCATTCCAACACCTTTTGGGGTGTTTTAAATGCATTTAATTCCCTCTAATAAGTGTCCAATTGATCATAATTTGCATTTAGTAGTTGCAGAAGACCATTTGTGTCACGTATAAAGACGCAAAATTACTTCATTTCTCGCTATAAGTGATTTTCTTGCATTTTAATGGCTTATTTAACCCAAATGAAACTTGAATGAAGTATAAATGCTTACAAAAAACCTTTAATTTCAATGCAAAAAACCATTTCAACGCCTCTTGGGGTGTTAATGCATATATTCCCTTTAATAAGTTTAATTGATCATAATTGCTTTATTGGTTGCATAAGACCACTTGTGTCATGAATAAAGAGGCTAAATCACTTCATTTCTTACAAATGAGTGATTTTCTTACTTTTAATGACTTATTTAACCCAAATTAAACTTAAATTAAGGATAAATGCTTACAAAAACCCCTTAATTTCAATGCAAAAACCATTTGCAACACTTTTGGGGGTATTTAATGCATTCAATTTCCTCTAATAAGGGCAATTGGTCATAATTTGCATTTATTTTGCTTATAAGTCCATTTGTGTCACGAAATAAAGATGCAAAATTACTTCATTTCTCGCTAATAAGTTGATTTTCTTGCACTTAATGGCTTATTTAACCCAAATTAAACTTAAATGAAGTATAAATGCTTACAAAAACCTTTAATTTCAATGCAAAAACCATTTCCAACACCTTTTGGCGTGTTACATGCTTTCAATTCCCTCTAATAAGTGTTCAATTGATCGTAATTTGCATTTATTAGTTGCATAAGACCGTTTTCGTCACGAATAAAGAGGCTAAATTACTTTATTTCCCGCAAATAAGTGATTTTCTTACATTTTAATGACTTATTTAACCCAAATTAAACTTAAATAAAGTATAAAAGCTTACGAAAACGTTTAATTTCAATGCAAAAACCATTTCCAACACCTTTTGAGGTGTTAAATGAATTCAATTTCCTCTAATAAGTGTTCAATTGATCGTAATTTGCATTTATTAGCGTATAGACCATTTGTGTCACAAATAAGAAGGCTGGATTACGTTATTCATTGAAAATAAGTGATTTTCTTGCATTTAAATGGCTTATTTAACCCAAATTAAACTTAAATTAGGTATAAATGCTTACAAAAACCTTTAATTCAAATCAAAAAACCTTTCCAACACCTTTTGGGTGTTAAATGCTTTCATTCCCTCCAATAAGTTGCATTGATCAAAATTTGCATTTATTGGTTGCATAAGACCATTTGTGTCACGATAAAGAGGCTCTAAATCACTTCATTTCTTCCAAATAGTGATTTTCTTGGATTTTAATGGCTTTTTAACCAAATTAAACTTGAATGAAGTATAAATGCTAACAAAACCCTTTAATTTCAATGCAAAAACCATTTCCAACACCTTTTGGGGTGTTAAATGCATTCAATTCCTCTAATAAGTGTTCAATTGATCGTAAATTGCATTTATTAGCTGCATAAGACATTTGTGTAATGAATAAAGAGGCTAAATTACTTCATTTCTTGAAAATAAATGTTTCTTGCACTTTAATGGCTTATTTAACCCAAATTAAAACTTAAATGAAGGATAAACGCTTACAAAACCTTTAATTTCAATGGAAAAACCATTTCCAACACCTTTTTGGGTGTTTTAAATGCATTCAAATCCCTCTATAAGTGTGCAATTGATCATAGTTTGCATTTATTAGCTCCATAAGACCATTTGTGGTAGATAAAGAGAATAAATCACATTATTTCTTGTAAAAGGGTGATTTTTCTTGGATTTTAATGGCTCATTTCACCCAAATTAAACTTAAATGAAGTATAAATGCTTACAAAACCTTTAATTTCAACGCAAAAACCATTTCCATCACCTTTTGGGATGTTAAATGCATTCAATTCCCTCTAATAAGTGTTCAATTGATTGTAATTTGCGTTTATTAGTTGCATAAGACCATTAGTGTCACGAATAAAGAGGCTAAATTACTTCATTTCTTGCAAATAAGTGATTTTCTTACATTTTAATGGCTTAATTAACCCAAATTAAACTTAAATGAAGTATAAATGCTTACAAAAACCTTTAATTTCAATGCAAAAACCATTTCCAACACCTTTTGGGGTGTTAAATGCATTTAATTCCCTCTAATAAGTGTCCAATTGATCATAATTTGCATTTAGTAGTTGCAGAAGACCATTTGTGTCACGTATAAAGACGCAAAATTACTTCATTTCTCGCTAATAAGTGATTTTCTTGCATTTTAATGGCTTATTTAACCCAAATAAACTTGAATGAAGTATAAATGCTTACAAAAACCTTTAATTTCAATGCAAAAACCATTTTCAACGCCTCTTGGGGTGTTAAATGCATATAATTCCCTTTAATAAGTGTTTAATTGATCATAATTTGCATTTATTGGTTGCATAAGACCACTTGTGTCATGAATAAAGAGGCTAAATCACTTCATTTCTTACAAATGAGTGATTTCTTACTTTTTAATGACTTATTTAACCCAAATTAAACTTAAATTAAGGATAAATGCTTACAAAACCCTTAATTTCAATGCAAAACCATTTGCAACACTTTTGGGGTATTTAATGCATTCAATTTCCTCTAATAAGTGGGCAATTGGTCATAATTTGCATTTATTTGTTGCATAAGTCCATTTGTGTCACGAATATAAAGACGCAAATTACTTCATTTCTCGCTAATAAGTGATTTTCTTGCACTTAATGGCTTATTTAACCCAAATTAAACTTAAATGAAGTATAATGCTTACAAAAACCTTTAATTTCAATGCAAAAACCATTTCCAACACCTTTTGGCGTGTTACCTGCTTTCAATTCCCTCTAATAAGTGTTCAATGATCGTAATTTGCATTTATTAGTTGCATAAGACCGTTTGCGTCACGAATAAAGAGGCTAAATTACTTATTCTCGCAAATAAGTGTTTTCTTACATTTAATGGCTTATTTAACCCAAATTAAACTTAAATGACGTATAAAAGCTTACGAAACGTTTAATTTCAATGCAAAAAACCATTTCCAACCCTTTTGAGGTGTTAAATGAATTCAATTTCCTCTAATAAGTGTTCAATTGATCGTAATTTACATTTATTAGCTGCATAAGACCATTTGTGTCACAAATAAGAAGGCTGGATTACGTTATTCATTGAAAATAAGTGATTTTTGCATTAAATGGCTTATTTTAACCCAAATTAAACTTAAATTAGGTATAAATGCTTACAAAAAACCTTTAATTTCAAATGCCAAAACCATTTCCAACACCTTTTGGGGTGTTAAATGCTTTCATTCCCTCCAATAAGTGTGCAATTGATCAAAATTTGCATTTATTGGTTGCATAAGACCATTTGTGTCACGAATAAAGAGGCTAAATCACTTCATTTCTTCCAAATAAGTGATTTTCTTGGATTTTAATGGCTTATTTAACCAAAATTAAACTGAATGAAGTATAAATGCTAACAAAACCCTTTAATTTCAATGCAAAAAACCATTTCCAACACCTTTTGGGGTGTTAAATGCATTCATTCCCTCTAATAAGTGTTCAATTGATCGTAATTTGCATTTATTAGCTGCATAAGACCATTTTGTAATGAATAAAGAGGCTAAATTACTTCATTTCTTGAAAATAAATGATTTTCTTGCACTTTAATGGCTTATTTAACCCAAATTAAACTTAAATGAAGGATAAACGCTTACAAAAACCTTTAATTTCAATGCAAAAACCATTTCCAACACCTTTTTGGGTGTTAAATGCATTCAAATCCCTCTAATAAGTGTGCAATTGATCATAGTTTGCATTTATTAGCTCCATAAGACCATTTGTGGTAAGAATAAAGAGAATAAATCACATTATTTCTTGTAAAAGGGTGATTTTCTTGGATTTAATGGCTCATTTCACCCAAATTAAACTTAAATGAAGTATAAATGCCTTACAAAAACCATTTAATTCAACGCAAAAACCATTTCCATCACCTTTTGGGTGTTAAATGCATTCAATTCCCTTAATAAGTGTTCAATTGATCGTAATTTGCGTTTATTAGTTGCATAAGACCATTAGTGTCACGAATAAAGAGGCTAAATTACTTCATTTCTTGCAAATAAGTGATTTTCTTACATTTTAATGGCTTAATTAACCCAAATTAAACTTAAATGAAGTATAAATGCTTACAAAACCTTTAATTTCAATGCAAAAACCATTCCAACACCTTTGGGGTGTTAAATGCATTTAATTCCCTCTAATAAGTGTCCAATTGATCATATTTGCATTTTTATTTGCAGAAGACCATTTGTGTCCGTATAAAGATGCAAAATTACTTCATTCTCGCTAATAGTGATTTTCTTGCTTTTTAATGGCTTATTTAACCCAAATGAAACTGAATGAAGTATAAATGCTTACAAAAACATTAATTTTCAATGCAAAAACCATTTCCAACACCTCTTGGGGTGTTTAAATGCATATAATTCCCTTTAATAGTGTTTTAATTGATCATAATTTGCATTTATTGGTTGCATAAGACCACTTGTGTCATGATAAAGAGGCTAAATCCTTCATTTTACAAATGAGTGATTTTCTTACGTTTTAATGACTTATTTAACCCAAATTAAACTTAAATTAAGGATAAATGCTTACAAAAACCCTTAATTTCAATGCAAAACCAATTGCAACACCTTTGGGGGTATAAATGCATTCAATTTCCTCTAATAAGTGGGCAATTGGTCATAATTTGCATTTATTTGTTGCATAAGTCCATTTGTGTCACGAAATAAAGATGCAAAATTACTTCATTTCTCGCTAATAAGTGATTTTTTTCTTGCACTTTAATGGCTTATTTAACCCAAATTTAAACTTAAATGAAGTATAAATGCTTACAAAAACCTTTAATTTCAATGCAAAAACCATTTCCAACACCTTTTGGCGTGTTACTGCTTTCAATTCCCCTAATAAGTGTTCAATTGATCGTAATTTGCATTTATTAGTTGCATAAGAACCGTTTGCGTCACGAATAAAGAGGCTAAATTACTTTTTTCTCGCAAATAAGTGATTTTCTTACATTTTAATGGCTTATTTAACCCAATTAAACTTAAATAGTATAAAAGCTTACGAAAACGTTTAATTTCAATGCAAAAACCATTTCCAACACCTTTTGAGGTGTTAAATGAATGCAATTTCCTCTAATAAGTGTTCAATTGATCGTAATTACATTTATTAGCTTGCATAAGACCATTTGTGTCACAAATAAGAAGGCTGGATTACGTTATTCATTGAAAATAAGTGATTTTCTTGCATTTTAAATGGCTTATTTAACCCAAATTAAACTTAAATTAGGTATAAATGCTTACAAAAACCTTAATTCAAATGCAAAAACATTTCCAACACCTTTGGGGTGTTAAATGCTTTCAATGCCCTCCAATAAGTGTGCAATTGATCAAATTAATTTATTGGTTGCATAAGACCATTAGTGTCACGAATAAAGAGGCTAAAATCACTTCATTTCTTGCAAATAAGTGATTTTCTTGGATTTTAATGGCTTATTTAACCCAAATTGAACTTCAATGAAGTATAAATGCTAACAAAACCCTTTAATTTCAATGCAAAAACCATTTCCAACACCTTTTGGGGTGTTAAATGCATTCAATTCCCTCTAATAAGTATTCAATTGATCGTAATTTGCATTTATTAGCTGCATAAGACCATTTGTGTAATGAATAAAGAGGCTAAATTACTTCATTTCTTGAAAATAAATGATTTTCTTGCACTTTAATGGCTTATTTAACCCAAATTAAACTTAAATGAAGGATAAACGCTTACAAAAACCTTTAATTTCAATGCAAAAACCATTTCCAACACCCTTTTGGGTGTTAAATGCATTCACTTCCCTCTAATAAGTGTGCAATTGATCATAATTTGCATTTATTAGTTGCATAAGACCATTTGTGTCATTAATAAAGAGGCTAAATTACTTCATTTCATGCAAATTAGTGATTTTCTTGCATTTTAATGGCTTATTTACCCAAAATTAAACTTGAATGAAGTTTAAATGCTTAAAAAAACCTTTAATTTCATTGCAAAAACCATTTCTAACACCTTTTGGGGCGTTAAATGCATTCAATTCCCTCTAATAAGTGTGCAATTGATCGTAATTTACGTTTATTAGTTGCATAAGACCATTTGTGTTATTAATAAAGAGGCTAAATTAGTTCATTTCATGCAAATAAGTGATTTTCTTGCATTTTAATGGCTTATTTAACCCAAATTAAACTTGAATGAAGTTTAAATGCTTAAAAAAACCTTTAATTTCAATGCAAAAACCATTTCTAACACCTTTTGGGGTGTTAAATGCACTCAATTCCCTCTAATAAGTGTGCAATTGATCATAGTTTGCATTTATTAGCTCCATAAGACCATTTGTGGTATGAATAAAGAGAATAAATCACATTATTTCTTGTAAATGGGTGATTTTCTTGGATTTTAATGGCTCATTTCACCCAAGTTAAACTTAAATGAAGTATAAATGCTTACAAAAACCTTTAATTTCAACGCAAAAACCATTTCCATCACCTTTTGGGGTGTTAAATGCATTCAATTCCCTCTAATAAGCGTGCAATTGATCATAGTTTGCATTTATTGGTTGCGTAACACCATTTGTGTCACGAATAAAGAGGCTAAATTACTTCATTTTTTGAAAATAAATGATTTTCTTGCACTTTAATGGCTTATTTAACCCAAATTAAACTTAAATCAAGTATAAATGCTTACAAAAACGTTTAATTTCAATACAAAAACCATTTCCAACACCTTTTGGGGTGTTAAATGCATTCAATTCCCTCTAATAAGTGTTCAATTGATCGTAATTTGCATTTATTAGTTGTATAAGACCATTTGTGTCACGAATAAATAGGCTAAATTACTTCATTTCTAACAAATAAGTGATTTTCTTACATTTTAATGGCTTAATTAACCCAAATTAAACTTAAATGAAGTATAAATGCTTACAAAAACATTTAATTTTAATGCAAAAACCATTTCCAACACCTTTTCGGATGTTAAATGCATTCAATTCCCTCTAATAAGTGTGTAATTGATCATAATTTGCATTTATTAGTTGCAGAAGACCATTTGTGTCACGTATAAAAATGTAAAATTACTTCATTTCTCGCTAATAAGTGATTTTCTTGCACTTTAATGGCTTATTTAACCCAAATTAAACTTAAATGAAGGATAAATATTTACAAAGTCCTTTAATTTCAATGCAAAAACCATTTCTAACACCTTGTGGGGTGTTAAATGCATTCAATTCCCTCTAATAAGTGTGCAATTGATCATAGTTTGCATTTATTTGCTCCATAAGACCATTTGTGGTAAGAATAAAGAGAATAAATCACATTATTTCTTGTAAATGGGTGATTTTGTTGGATTTTAATGGCTCATTTCACCCAAGTTAAACTTAAATGAAGTATAAATGCTTACAAAAACCTTTAATTTCAACGCAAAAACAATTTCCATCACCTTTTGGGGTGTTAAATGCATTCAATTCCCTCTAATAAGTGTGCAATTGATCATAGTTTGCATTTATTGGTTGCGTAAGACCATTTGCGTCATGAATAAAGAGGCTAAATTACTTCATTTCTTGTAAATAAGTGATTTTCTTATATTTTTAACGGCTTAATTAACCCAAATTAAACTTAAATGAAGTATAAATGCTTACAAAAACCTTTAATTTCAATGCAAAAACCATTTCCAACACCTTTTGGGGTGTTAAATGCATTCAATTCCCTCTAATAAGTGTGCAATTGATCATAATGTGCATTTATTAGTTGCAGAAGACCATTTGTGTCACGTTTAAGGATGCAAAATTACTTCATTTCTCGCTAATAAGTGATTTTCTTGCACTTTAATGGCTTATTTATCCCAAATTAAACTTAAATGAAGTATAAATGCTTACAAAAACCTTTAATTTCAATGCAAAAACCATTTCCAACACCTCTTGGGGTGTTAAATGCATTTAATTCCCTCTAATAAGTGTTTAATTGATTATAATTTGCATTTATTGGTTGCATAAGACCACTTGTATCATGAATAAAGAGGCTAAATCACATCATTTCTTGCAAATGAGTAATTTTCTAACTTTTTAATGACTTATTTAACCCAAATTAAACTTAAATAAAGGATAAATGCTTACAAAAACCTTTAATTTCAATGCAAAAACCATTTCCAACACCTTTTGGGACGTTAAATGCATTCAATTCTCTCTAATAAGTGGGCAATTGGTCATAATTTGCATTTATTAGTTGCAAAAGACCATTTGTGGCATGAATAAAGAGGCTAAATCACTTTATTTCTTACAAATGAGTAATTTTCTTACATTTTAATGGCTTATTTCACCCAAATTAAACTTAAATGAAGTATAAATGCTTACAAAAACCTTTAATTTCAATACAAAAATCATTTCCAACACCTTTTGGCGCGTTAAATGCATTCAATTCTCTCTAACAAGTGTGCAATTGATCGTGATTTGGTTTTGATAGTTACATAAAACCATTTGTGGCACAAATAAAGATGTTAAATCACTTCCTTTCTTGCAAATAAGTGATTTTCTTACATTTTAATGGCTTATTTAACCCAAATTAAACTTAAATGAAGGATAAATATTTACAAAGTCCTTTAATTTCAATGCAAAAACCATTTCTAACACGTTGTGGGGTGTTAAATGCATTCAATTCCCTCTAATAAGTGTGCAATTGATCATAGTTTGCATTTATTTGCTCCATAAGACCATTTGCGGTAAGAATAAAGAGAATAAATCACTTTATTTCTTGTAAATGGGCGATTGTCTTGGATTTTAATGGCTCATTTCACCCAAATTAAACTTAAATGAAGTATAAATGCTTACAAAAACCTTTAATTTCAACGCAAAAACCATTTCCAACACCTTTTGCGGTGTTAAATGCATTCAATTCCCTCTAATAAGTGTGCAATTGATCATAATGTGCATTTATTAGTTGCAGAAGACCATTTGTGTCACGTATAAAGATGCAAAATTACTTCATTTCTCGCTAATAAGTGATTTTCTTGCACTTTAATGGCTTATTTAACCCAAATTAAACTTAAATGAAGGATAAATATTTACAAAGTCCTTTAATTTCAATGCAAAAACCATTTCTAACACCTTGTGGGGTGTTAAATGCATTCAATTCCCTCTAATAAGTGTGCAATTGATCATAGTTTGCATTTATTTGCTCCATAAGACCATTTGTGGTAAGAATAATGAGAATAAATCACATTATTTCTTGTAAATGGGTGATTTTCTTGGATTTTAAGGGCTCATTTCACCCAAGTTAAACTTAAATGAAGTATAAATGCTTACAAAAACCTTTAATTTCAACGCAAAAACCATGTCCATCACCTTTTGGGGTGTTAAATGCATTCAATTCTCTCTAATAAGTGTGCAATTGATCATAATTTGCATTTATTAGTTGCAGAAGACCATTTGTGTCACGTATAAAGATGCAAAATTACTTCATTTCTCGCTAATAAGTGATTTTCTTGCACTTTAATGGCTTATTTATCCCAAATTAAACTTAAATGAAGTATAAATGCTTACAAAAACCTTTAATTTCAATGCAAAAACCATTTCCAACACCTCTTGAGGTGTTAAAAGCATTTAATTCCCTCTAATAAGTGTTTAATTGATTATAATTTGCATTTATTGGTTGCATAAGACCACTTGTATCATGAATAAAGAGGCTAAATCACATCATTTCTTGCAAATGAGTGATTTTCTAACTTTTTAATGACTTATTTAACCCAAATTAAACTTAAATTAAGGATAAATGCTTACAAAAACCTTTAATTTCAATGCAAAAACCATTTGCAACACCTTTGGGGGTATTAAATGCATTCAATTTCCTCTAATAAGTGGGCAATTGGTCATAATTTGCATTTATTAGTTGCAAAAGACCATTTGTGGCATGAATAAAGAGGCTAAATCACTTTATTTTCTTACAAATGAGTAATTTTCTTACATTTTAATGGCTTATTTCACCCAATTAAACGTAAATGAAGTATAAATGCTTACAAAAACCTTTAATTTCAATACAAAAATCATTTCCAACACCTTTTGGCGCGTTAAATGCATTCAATTCTCTCTAATAAGTGTGCAATTGATCATGATTTGGTTTTGATAGTTACATAAAACCATTTGTGGCACAAACAAAGATGTTAAATCACTTCTTTTCTTGCAAATAAGTGATTTTCTTACATTTTAATGGTTTATTTAACCCAAATAAAACTTAAATGAAGGATAAATATTTACAAAGTCCTTTAATTTCAATGCAAAAACCATTTCTAACACCTTGTGGGGTGTTAAATGCATTCAATTCCCTCTAATAAGTGTGCAATTGATCATAGTTTGCATTTATTTGCTCCATAAGACCATTTGCGGTAAGAATAAAGAGAATAAATCACTTTATTTCTTGTAAATGGGCGATTTGCTTGGATTTTAATGGCTCATTTCACCCAAATTGAACTTAAATGAAGTATAAATGCTTACAAAAACCTTTAATTTCAATGCAAAAACCATTTCCATCACCTTTTGGGGTGTTAAATGCATTCAATTCCCTCTAATAAGTGTGCAATTGATCATAGTTTGCATTTATTGGTTGCGTAAAACCATTTGTGTCACGAATAAAGAGGCTAAATTACTTCATTTCTTGCAAATAAGTGATTTTCTTACATTTTAATGGCTTAATTAACCCAAATTAAACTTAAATGAAGTATAAATGCTTACAAAAACCTTTAATTTCAATGCAAAAACCATTTTCTACACCTTTTGGGGTGTTAAATGCATTCAATTCTGATGCGAACCCCGCGGATAGCACCGAAAGACCCAACGCCTATAGGGAGACGCGAACCCCACGGATACACCGAAAGACCCACGAACTAGATTGAAATCACAACCCAAGGAAAGCCAAGTCAGGTTTGAAGGAACCTTGACCCAACGTCTATATGGAGACGCAAACCAAAGGTATAAGAAGATTTGTAGACGCCACACCCTAGAAAAGGAAGAAGGAGGGTGATAAGTCTAGGTTGAACGGCACAAGGAGGTATCCTTGATAAGTTCGGTAAAAGAATTTTGAAACTCTAAAGAACGATTGTTCTCAAATCATAATTCATCAAAATTCTTCCATGCTTAAAATAAAAGTCTTACAAGCCTTTTATAGGCAAACCCAAATAGTTAGGGTTTTAAACCTAATAAGCTTAGAAAACCTACTAAGATTAAAAAACCAAGTTCCTACACAAATAAGGAAAACCTAATTCAACTAGAAACTTGAAAATTAAAACTAATTCTTACTTGCAAACGGATTGGGCTTAAATAAAACATTGTTTGGCCCAAAACAACAATTAAAACTATAAGCTAAACAATCCAAATCAGTCCACAAATAGTCTTGTATGCATTAGGCCCAAATAATTCTTGTTGGCCCAATCTTCCTCAATTTGGTTAACACTCCTCTTCTTGTACTTGGATCACATTGATGTAGACTTGTAGGACCTCCAATCTTCATTGCTTGCTCCACAAGTAAAGCACGTTTCTTGCTCTCCAAGGAAAGTCCACTGAGCCATAAAATCACACCAAATCATGTAGTGAGGGTGCTAGCCAGACTCACATCATTCCCCCTTTCTTCAAAAAGATTTGTCCTCAAATCTTGCTGTCGTTCTACTTCAAAACCTGGAGGAATGTCTTGAGCTACAAGGAATTGATGTCTCCCATGCCAAAGAAATAGATACTTAGAGTATTTTGATGCCTTCACCGCAAAGCAAAATCTCCTCTTTTGAATTACCACCAAGCGATCAAACAAAGAATATGAGCTAAGGTGGTTCAGCACTTGATCTACAATGACAAAATCAACATGAGTAGACACATTAAGCATAGAATCAACAAAATCCATTGGTTGATGTTGTAGAATGTGAATTTAAAGGCCATAAGCTTCAACTTGTGGAAGATTGTGAATTGGATGTGGAATCCGTGCATGAAGTTGAATTAGTAGATGGTGGAGAGTTAGCAAAATGCCCTACTATAGAGCTACCATTCAGTTCAACTACACCACAACCAATGGATTTTGTTGATTCTATGCTTAATGTGTCTACTCATGTTGATTTTGTCATTGCAGATCAAGTGCTGAACCACCTTAGCTCATATTCTTTGTTTGATCGCTTGGTGGTAATTCAAAAGAGGAGATTTTGCTTTGCGGTGAAGGCATCAAAATACTCTAAGTATCTATTTCTTTGGCATGGGAAACATCAATTCCTTGTAGCTCAAGACATTCCTCCAGGATTTGAAGTAGAACGACAGTAAGATTTGAGGACAAATCTTTTTGAAGAAAGGGGGAATGATGTGAGTCTGACTAGCACCCTCACTACATGATTTGGTGTGATTTTATGGCTCAGTGGACTTTCCTTGGAGAGCAAGAAACGTGCTTTACTTGTGGAGCAAGCAATGAAGATTGGAGGTCCTACAAGTCTACATCAATGTGATCCAAGTGCAAGAAGAGGAGTGTTAACCAAATTGAGGAAGATTGGGCCAACAAGAATTATTTGGGCCTAATGCATACAAGACTATTTGTGGGACTGATTTGGATTGTTTAGCTTAGAGTTTTAATTGTTGTTTTGGGCCAAACAATGTTTTATTTAAGCCCAATGCGTTTGCAAGTAGGAATTAGTTTTAATTTTCAAGTTTCTAGTTGAATTAGGTTTTCCTTATTTGTGTAGGAACTTGGTTTTTTAGTCTTAGTAGGTTTTCTAAGCTTAGTAGGTTTAAAACCCTCACTATTTGGGTTTGCCTATAAAAGGCTTGTAAGACTTTTATTTTAAGCATGGAATAATTTGATGAATTATGATTTGAGAACAATCGTTCTTTAGAGTTTCAAAATTCTTTTACCGAACTTATCAAGGATACCTCCTTGTGCCGTTCAACCCAAGTCTTATCACCCTCCTTCTTTCTTTTTCTAGGGTGTGGCCACTATATCCTTCTCTTATACCTTTGGTTCGCGTCTCCATATAGACGTTGGGTCAAGGTTCCTTCAAACCTGACTTGGCTTTCCTTGGGTTGTGATTTCAATCTCGTTCGTGGGTCTTTCGGTGTATCCGTGGGGTTCGCGTCTCCCTATAGGCGTTGGGTCTTTATGTGCTATCCGCGGGGTTCTCATCAAATTCCCTCTAATAAGTGTGCAATTGATCATAATTTGCATTTATTAGTTGCAGAAGACCATTTGTGTCACGTATAAAGATGCAAAATTACTTCATTTCTCACTTATAAGTGATTTTCTGGCACTTTAATGGCTTATTTAACCCAAATGAAACTTAAATGAAGTATAAATGCTTACAAAAACCTTTAATTTCAACGCAAAAACCATTTCCATCACCTTTTGGGGTGTTAAATGCATTCAATTCCCTCTAATAAGTGTGCAATTGATCATAGTTTGCATTTATTGGTTGCGTAAAACCATTTGTGTCACGAATAAAGAGGCTAAATTACTTCATTTCTTGCAAATAAGTGATTTTCTTACATTTTAATGGCTTATTTAATCCAAATTAAACTTACATGAAGTATAAATGCTTACAAAAACCTTTAATTTCAATGCAAAAACCATTTCCAACACCTCTTGGGGTGTTAAATGCATTTAATTCCCTCTAATAAGTGTTTAATTGATCATAATTTGCATTTATTGGTTGCATAAGACCACTTGTGTCATGAATAAAGAGGCTAAATTACTTCATTTCTTGCAAATGAGTGATTTTCTTACTTTTTAATGACTTGTTTAACCCAAATTAAACTTAAATTAAGGATAAATGCTTACAAAAATCCTTAATTTGAATGCAAAAACCATTTGCAACACCTTTGGGGGTGTTAAATGCATTCAATTCCCTCTAATAGGTGTGCAATTGATCATAATGTGCATTTATTAGTTGCAGAAGACCATTTGTGTCACGTATAAAGATGCAAAATTACTTCATTTCTCACTTATAAGTGATTTTCTGGCACTTTAATGGCTTATTTAACCCAAATGAAACTTAAATGAAGTATAAATGCTTACAAAAACCTTTAATTTCAACGCAAAAACCATTTCCATCACCTTTTGGGGTGTTAAATGCATTCAATTCCCTCTAATAAGTGTGCAATTGATCATAGTTTGCATTTATTTGCTCCATAAGACCATTTGTGGTAAGAATAAAGAGAATAAATCACATTATTTCTTGTAAATGGGTGATTTTCTTGGATTTTAATGGCTCATTTCACCCAAGTTAAACTTAAATGAAGTATAAATGCTTACAAAAACCTTTAATTTCAATGCAAAAACCATTTCCAACACCTCTTGGGGTGTTAAATGCATTTAATTCAGTCTAATAAGTGTTTAATTGATTATAATTTGCATTTATTGGTTGCATAAGACCACTTGTATCATGAATAAAGAGGCTAAATCACATCATTTCTTGCAAATGAGTGATTTTCTAACTTTTTAATGACTTATTTAACCGAAATTAAACTTAAATTAAGGATAAATGCTTACAAAAACCTTTAATTTCAATGCAAAAACCATTTCCAACA
This sequence comes from Carallia brachiata, assembly GCA_021464245.1. Lineage (NCBI taxonomy): Eukaryota > Viridiplantae > Streptophyta > Magnoliopsida > Malpighiales > Rhizophoraceae > Carallia > Carallia brachiata. Next base: position 2,837,324 of record JADCRB010000028.1, on the reverse strand, counting down.
CATTTTGGGGCGTTAAATGCATTCAATTCCCTCTAATAAGTGTGCAATTGATCATAATTTGCATTTATTAGTTGCATAAGACCATTTGTGTCATTAATAAAGAGGCTAAATCACTTTATTTCTTACAAATGAGTAATTTTCTTACATTTTAATGGCTTATTTCACCTAAATTAAACTTAAATGAAAGCATAAATGCTTACAAAAACCTTTAATTTCAATACAAAAATCATTTCCAAGACCTTTTGGCGCGTTAAATGCATTCAATTCTCTCTAATAAGTGTGCAATTGATCATGATTTGGTTTTGATAGTTACATAAAACCATTTGTGGCACAAAGAAAGATGTTAAATCACTTCTTTTCTTGCAAATTAGTGATTTTCTTACATTTTAATGGCTTATTTAACCCAAATTAAACTTAAATGAAGGATAAACACTTACAAAGTCCTTTAATTTCAATGCAAAAACCACTTCTAACACCTTGTGGGCTGTTAAATGCATTCAATTTCCTCTAATAAGTGTGCAATTGATCATAGTTTGCATTTATTTGCTCCATAAGACCATTTGTGGTAAGAATAAAGAGAATAAATCACATTATTTCTTGTAAATGGGCGATTTTCTTGGATTTTAATGGCTCAATTCACCCAAATTAAACTTAAATGAAGTATAAATGCTTACAAAAACCTTTAATTTCAACGCAAAAACCATTTCCATCACCTTTTGGGGTGTTAAATGCATTCAATTCCCTTTAATAAGTGTGCAATTGATCATAGTTTGCATTTATTAGTTGCAGAAGACCATTTGTGTCACGTATAAAGATGCAAAATTACTTCATTTCTCGCTAATAAGTGATCTTCTTGCACTTTAATTGCTTATTTCACCCAAATTAAACTTAAATGAAGTATAAATGCTTACAAAAACCTTTAATTTCAATGCAAAAACCATTTCCAACACCTCTTGGGGGGTTAAATGCATTTAATTCCCTCTAATAAGTGTTTAATTGATCATAATTTGCATTTATTGGTTGCATAAGACCACTTGTGTCATGAATAAAGAGGCTAAATCACTTCATTTCTTGCAAATGAGTGATTTTCTTACTTTTTAATGACTTATTTAACCCAAATTAAACTTAAATTAAGGATAAATGCTTACAAAAACCCTTAATTTCAATGCAAAAACCATTTGCAACACCTTTGGGGGTATTAAATGCATTAAATTTCCTCTAATAAGTGGGCAATTGGTCATAATTTGCATTTATTAGTTGCGAAAGACCATTTGTGGCATGAATAAAGAGGCTAAATCACTTTATTTCTTACAAATGAGTAATTTTCTGGCATTTTAATGGCTTATTTCACCCAAATTAAACTTAAATGAAGTATAAATGCTTACAAAAACCTTTAATTTCAATACAAAAATCATTTCCAACACCTTTTGCCGCGTTAAATGCATTCAATTCTCTCTAACAAGTGTGCAATTGATCATGATTTGGTTTTGATAGTTACATAAAACCATTTGTGGCACAAATAAAGATGTTAAATCACTTCCTTTCTTGCAAATAAGTGATTTTCTTACATTTTAATGGCTTATTTAACCCAAATTAAACTTAAATGAAGGATAATATTTACAAAGTCCTTTAATTTCAATGCAAAAACCATTTCTAACACCTTGTGGGGTGTTAATGCATTCAATTCCCCCTAATAAGTGTGCAATTGATCATAGTTTGCATTTATTTGCTCCATAAGACCATTTGTGGTAAGAATAAAGAGAATAAATCACATTATTTCTTGTAAATGGGCGATTTTCTTGGATTTTAATGGCTCATTTCACCCAAATGAAACTTAAATGAAGTATAAATGCTTACAAAAACCTTTAATTTCAACGCAAAAACCATTTCCATCACCTTTTGGGGTGTTAAATGCATTCAATTCCCTCTAATAAGTGTGCAATTGATCATAGTTTGCATTTATTGGTTGCGTAAAACCATTTGTCTCACGAATAAAGAGGCTAAATTACTTCATTTCTTGCAAATAAGTGATTTTCTTACATTTTAATGACTTATTTAACCCAAATTAAACTTAAATGAAGGATAAATATTTACAAAGTCCTTTAATTTAATGCAAAAACCATTTCTAACACCTTGTGGGGTGTTAAATGCATTCAATTCCCTCTAATAAGTGTTCAATTGATCGCAATTTGCATTTATTAGCTGCATAAGACCATTTGTGTAATGAATAAAGAGGCTAAATTACTTCATTTCTTGAAAATAAGTGATTTTCTTGCACTTTAATGGCTTATTTAACCCAAATTAAACTTAAATGAAGGATAAATGCTTACAAAAACCTCTAATTTCAATGCAAAAACCATTTCCAACACCTTTTGGGGCGTTAAATGCATTCAATTCCCTCTAATAAGTGTGCAATTGATCATAATTTGCATTTATTAGTTGCATAAGACCATTTGTGTCATTAATAAAGAGGCTAAATCACTTTATTTCTTACAAATGAGTAATTTTCTTACATTTTAATGGCTTATTTCACCCAAATTAAACTTAAATGAAAGCATAAATGCTTAAAAAACCTTAATTTCAATACAAAATCATTTCCAAGACCTTTGGCGTTAAATGCATTCTCTCTCTAATAAGTGTGCAATTGATCATGATTTGGTTTTGATAGTTACATAAAACCATTTGTGGCACAAAGAAAGATGTTAAATCACTTCTTTTCTTGCAAATTAGTGATTTTCTTACATTTTAATGGCTTATTTAACCCAAATTAAACTTAAATGAAGGATAAATACTTACAAAGTCCTTTAATTTCAATGCAAAAACCACTTCTAACACCTTGTGGGCTGTTAAATGCATTCAATTTCCTCTAATAAGTGTGCAATTGATCATAGTTTGCATTTATTTGCTCCATAAGACCATTTGTGGTAAGAATAAAGAGAATAAATCACATTATTTCTTGTAAATTGGCGATTTTCTTGGATTTTAATGGCTCAATTCACCCAAATTAAACTTAAATGAAGTATAAATGCTTACAAAAACCTTTAATTTCAACGCAAAAACCATTTCCATCACCTTTTGGGGTGTTAAATGCATTCAATTCCCTTTAATAAGTGTGCAATTGATCATAGTTTGCATTTATTAGTTGCGTAAAACCATTTGTGTCACGAATAAAGAGGCTAAATTACTTCATTTCTTGCAAATAAGTGATTTTCTTACATTTTAATGGCTTAATTAACCCAAATTAAACTTAAATGAAGTATAAATGCTTACAAAAACCTTTAATTTCAATTCAAAAACCATTTCCAACACCTTTTGGGGTGTTAAATGCATTCAATTCCCTCTAATAAGTGTCCAATTGATCATAATGTGCATTTATTAGTTGCAGAAGACCATTTGTGTCACGTATAAAGATGCAAAATTACTTCATTTCTCGCTAATAAGTGATCTTCTTGCACTTTAATGGCTTATTTCACCCAAATTAAACTTAAATGAAGTATAAATGCTTACAAAAACCTTTAATTTCAATGCAAAAACCATTTCCAACACCTCTTGGGGGGTTAAATGCATTTAATTCCCTCTAATAAGTGTTTAATTGATCATAATTTGCATTTATTGGTTGCATAAGACCACTTGTGTCATGAATAAAGAGGCTAAATCACTTCATTTCTTGCAAATGAGTGATTTTCTTACTTTTTAATGACTTATTTAACCCAAATTAAACTTAAATTAAGGATAAATGCTTACAAAAACCCTTAATTTCAATGCAAAAACCATTTGCAACACCTTTGGGGGTATTAAATGCATTAAATTTCCTCTAATAAGTGGGCAATTGGTCATAATTTGCATTTATTAGTTGCGAAAGACCATTTGTGGCATGAATAAAGAGGCTAAATCACTTTATTTCTTACAAATGAGTAATTTTCTTACATTTTAATGGCTTATTTCACCCAAATTAAACTTAAATGAAGTATAAATGCTTACAAAAACCTTTAATTTCAATACAAAAATCATTTCCAACACCTTTTGCCGCGTTAAATGCATTCAATTCTCTCTAACAAGTGTGCAATTGATCATGATTTGGTTTTGATAGTTACATAAAACCATTTGTGGCACAAATAAAGATGTTAAATCACTTCCTTTCTTGCAAATAAGTGATTTTCTTACATTTTAATGGCTTATTTAACCCAAATTAAACTTAAATGAAGGATAAATATTTACAAAGTCCTTTAATTTCAATGCAAAAACCATTTCTAACACCTTGTGGGGTGTTAAATGCATTCAATTCCCCCTAATAAGTGTGCAATTGATCATAGTTTGCATTTATTTGCTCCATAAGACCATTTGTGGTAAGAATAAAGAGAATAAATCACATTATTTCTTGTAAATGGGCGATTTTCTTGGATTTTAATGGCTCATTTCACCCAAATGAAACTTAAATGAAGTATAAATGCTTACAAAAACCTTTAATTTCAACGCAAAAACCATTTCCATCACCTTTTGGGGTGTTAAATGCATTCAATTCCCTCTAATAAGTGTGCAATTGATCATAGTTTGCATTTATTGGTTGCGTAAAACCATTTGTCTCACGAATAAAGAGGCTAAATTACTTCATTTCTTGCAAATAAGTGATTTTCTTACATTTTAATGACTTATTTAACCCAAATTAAACTTAAATGAAGGATAAATATTTACAAAGTCCTTTAATTTAATGCAAAAACCATTTCTAACACCTTGTGGGGTGTTAAATGCATTCAATTCCCTCTAATAAGTGTTCAATTGATCGCAATTTGCATTTATTAGCTGCATAAGACCATTTGTGTAATGAATAAAGGGGCTAAATTACTTCATTTCTTGAAATAAGTGATTTTCTTGCACTTTAAGGCTTATTTAACCCAAATTAAACTAAATGAAGGATAAATGCTTACAAAAACCTCTAATTTCAATGCAAAAACCATTTCCAACACCTTTTGGGGCGTTAAATGCATCAATTCCCTCTAAAAGTGTGCAATTGATGATAATTTGCATTAATTAGTTGCATAAGACCATTTGTGTCATTAATAAAGAGGCTAAATCACTTTATTTCTTACAAATGAGTAATTTTCTTACATTTTAATGGCTTATTTCACCCAAATTAAACTTAAATGAAGTATAAATGCTTACAAAAACCTTTAATTTCAATACCAAAATCATTTCCAACACCTTTTGGCGCGTTAAATGCATTCAATTCTCTCTAATAAGTGTGCCATTGATCATGATTTGGTTTTGACAATTACATAAAACCATTTGTGGCACAAATAAAGATGTTAAATCACTTCTTTTCTTGCAAATTAGTGATTTTCTTACATTTTAATGGCTTATTTAACCCAAATTAAACTTAAATGAAGGATAAATATTTACAAAGTCCTTTAATTTCAACGCAAAAACCATTTCTAACACCTTGTGGGGTGTTAAATGCATTCAATTCCCTCTAATAAGTGTGCAATTGATCATAGTTTGCATTTATTTGCTCCATAAGACCATTTGTGGTAAGAATAAAGAGAATAAATCACATTATTTCTTGTAAATGGGCGATTTTCTTGGATTTTAATGGCTTATTTAGCCCAAATTAAACTTAAATGAAGTATAAATGCTTACAAAAACTTTTAATTTCAAAGCAAAAACCATTTCCAACACCTTTTGTGGCGTTAAATCCATTCAATTCCCTCTAATAAGTGTTCAATTGATCGTAATTTGCATTTATTAGTTGCATAAGACCATTTGCGTCATGAATAAAGAGGCTAAATTACTTCATTTCTTAAAAATAAGTGATATTCTTGCATTTTAATGGCTTATTTAACCAAATTAAACTTAAATTAAGTATAAATGCTTACAAAAACCTTTAATTTCAATACAAAACCTTTTCACACCTTTTTGGGGTGTTAAATGCATTCAATTCCCTCTAATAAGTGTTCAATTGATCATAATTTGCATTTATTAGTGCATAAGACCATTTGTGTCACGAATAAAGAGGCTAAATTACGTTATTTCTTGAAAATAAGTGATTTTCTTGCATTTAAATGGCTTATTAACCCAAATTAAACTTAAATTAGGTACATGCTTACAAAAACCTTAATTTCAATGCAAAAACCATTTCCAACACCTTTTGGGGTTAAATGCTTTCAATTCCCTCCAATAAGCGTGCATTAATCAAATTTTGCATTTATTGGTTGCATAAGACCATTTGTGTCACGAATAAAGAGGCTAAATCACTTTATTTCTTGCAAATAAGTTATTTTCTTGGATTTTAATGGCTTATTTAACCCAAATTAAACTTGAATGAAGTATAAATGCTTAGAAAAACCTTTAATTTCAATGCAAAAACCATTTCCAACACCTTTTGGGGTGTTAAATGCATTCAATTCCCTCTAATTAGTGTGCAATTGATCAAAATTTACAATTATTAGTTGCAGAAGACCATTTGTGTCATGAATAAAGAGGCTAAATTACTTAATTTCATGCAAATAAGTGATTTTCTTGGATTTTAATGGCTTATTTAACCCAAATTAAACTTAAATGAAGTATAAATGATTACAAAAACTTTTAATTTCAATGCAAAAGCCATTTCCAACACCTTTTGTGGCGTTAAATGCATTCAATTCCCTCTAATAAGTGTTCAATTGATCGTAATTTGCATTTATTAGCTGCATAAGACCATTTGTGTAATGAATAAAGAGGCTAAATTACTTCATTTCTTGAAAATAAGTGATTTTCTTGCACTTTAATAGTTTATTTAACCCAAATTAAACTTAAATGAAGGATAAATGCTTACAAAAACCTTTAATTTCAATGCAAAAACCATTTCCAACACCTTTTGGGGCGTTAAATGCATCAATTCCCTCTAATAAGTGTGCAATTGATCATAATTTGCATTAATTAGTTGCATAAGACCATTTGTGTCATTAATAAAGAGGCTAAATCACTTTATTTCTTACAAATGAGTAATTTTCTTACATTTTAATGGCTTATTTCACCCAAATTAAACTTAAATGAAGTATAAATGCTTACAAAAACCTTTAATTTCAATGCAAAAACCATTTCCAACACCTCTTGGGGAGTTAAATGCATTTAATTCCCTCTAATAAGTGTTTAATTGATCATAATTTGCATTTATTGGTTGCATAAGACCACTTGTGTCATGAATAAAGAGGCTAAATCACTTCATTTCTTGCAAATGGATGATTTCTTACTTTTTAATGACTTATTTAACCCAAATTAAACTTAATTAAGGATAAATGCTTACAAAAAACCCTTAATTTCAATGTAAAAACCATTTGCAACACCTTGGGGGTATTAAATGCATTAATTTCCTCTAATAAGTGGGCAATTGGTCATAATTTGCATTTATTAGTGCAAAAGACCATTGTGGATAAATAAAGAGGCTAAAATCACTTTATTTCTTACAAATGAGTAATTTTCTTACATTTTAATGGCTTATTTCACCCAAATTAAACTTAAATGAAGTATAAATGCTTACAAAAACCTTTAATTTCAATACAAAAATCATTTCCAACACCTTTTGGCGCGTTAAAATGCATTCAATTCTCTCTAACAATGTGCAATTGATCATGATTTGTTTTGATAGTCATAAAACCATTTGTGGCACAAATAAAGATGTTAAATCAGTTCTTTTCTTGCAAATTAGTGATTTTCTTACATTTTAATGGCTTATTTAACCCAAATTAAACTTAAATCAAGGATAATATTACAAAGTCCTTTAATTTCAACGCAAAACCATTTCAACTCACCTTTTTGGGGTGTTAAATGCATTCAATTCCCTCTAATAAGTGTGCAATTGATCATAGTTTGCATTTATGGTTGCGTAAAACCATTTGTGTCACGAATAAAGAGGCTAAATTACTTCATTTCTTGCAAATAAGTGATTTTCTTACATTTTAATGGCTTATTTAATCCAAATTAAACTTAAATGAAGTATAAATGCTTACAAAAACCTTTAATTTCAATGCAAAAACCATTTCCAACACCTCTTGGGGTGTTAAATGCATTTAATTCCCTCTAATAAGTGTTTAATTGATCATAATTGCATTTATTGGTTGCATAAGACCACTTGTGTCATGATAAAGAGGCTAAATTACTTCATTTCTTGCAAATGAGTGATTTTCTTACTTTTTAATGACTTGTTTAACCCAAATTAAACTTAAATTAAGGATAAATGCTTACAAAAATCCTTAATTTGAATGCAAAAACCATTTGCAACACCTTTGGGGGCGTTAAATGCATTCAATTCCCTCTAATAAGTGTGCAATTGATAATAATTTGCATTTGTTAGTTGCAGAAGACTATTTGTGTCACGTATAAAGATGCAAAATTACTTCATTTCTCGCTAATAAGTGATTTTCTTGCACTTTAATGGCTTAGTTAACCCAAATTAAACTTAAATGGAGGATAAAAATTTACAAAGTCCTTTAATTTCAATGCAAAAACCATTTCTAACACCTTGTGGGGTGTTAAATGCATTCAATTCTCTCTAATAAGTGTGCAATTGATCATAGTTTGCATTTATTTGCTCCATAAGACCATTTGTGGTAAGAATAAAGAGAATAAATCACATTATTTCTTGTAAATGGGTGATTTTCTTGGATTTTAATGGCTCATTTCACCCAAGTTAAACTTAAATGAAGTATAAATGCTTATAAAAACCTTTAATTTCAACGCAAAAACCATTTCCATCACCTTTTGGGGTGTTAAATGCATTCAATTCCCTCTAAAAAGTGTGCAAATGATAATAATTTGCATTTATTAGTTGCAGAAGACCATTTGTGTCACGTATAAAGATGCAAAATTACTTCATTTCTCGCTAATAAGTGATTTTCTTGCACTTTAATGGCTTATTTAACCCAAATTAAACTTAAATGAAGTATAAATGCTTACAAAAACCTTTAATTTCAATGCAAAAACCATTTCCAACACCTCTTGGGGGGAAATGCATTTATTTCCCTCTAATAAGTGTTTAATTGATCATAATTTGCATTTATTGGTTGCATAAGACCACTTGTGTCATGAATAAAGAGGCTAAATCACTTCATTTCTTGCAAATGAGTGATTTTCTTACTTTTTAATGACTTATTTAACCCAAATTAAACTTAAATTAAGGATAAATGCTTACAAAAACCCTTAATTTCAATGCAAAAACCATTTGCAACACCTTTGGGGGTATTAAATGCATTAAATTTCCTCTAATAAGTGGGCAATTGGTCATAATTTGCATTTATTAGTTGCAAAAGACCATTTGTGGCATGAATAAAGAGGCTAAATCACTTTATTTCTTACAAATGAGTAATTTTCTTACATTTTAATGGCTTATTTCACCCAAATTAAACTTAAATGAAGTATAAATGCTTACAAAAACCTTTAATTTCAATACAAAAATCATTTCCAACACCTTTTGCCGCGTTAAATGCATTCAATTCTCTCTAACAAGTGTGCAATTGATCATGATTTGGTTTTGATAGTTACATAAAACCATTTGTGGCACAAATAAAGATGTTAAATCACTTCTTTTCTTGCAAATTAGTGATTTTCTTACATTTTAATGGCTTATTTAACCCAAATTAAACTTAAATGAAGGATAAATATTTACAAAGTCCTTTAATTTCAATGCAAAAACCATTTCTAACACCTTGTGGGGTGTTAAATGCATTCAATTCCCTCTAATAAGTGTGCAATTGATCATAGTTTGCATTTATTTGCTCCATAAGACCATTTGTGGTAAGAATAAAGAGAATAAATCACATTATTTCTTGTAAATGGGCGATTTTCTTGGATTTTAATGGCTCATTTCACCCAAATGAAACTTAAATGAAGTATAAATGCTTACAAAAACCTTTAATTTCAACGCAAAAACCATTTCCATCACCTTTTGGGGTGTTAAATTCATTCAATTCCCTCTAATAAGTGTGCAATTGATCATAGTTTGCATTTATTGGTTGCGTAAAACCATTTGTCTCACGAATAAAGAGGCTAAATTACTTCATTTCTTGCAAATAAGTGATTTTCTTACATTTTAATGGCTTAATTAACCCAAATTAAACTTAAATGAAGTATAAATGCTTACAAAAACCCTTAATTTCAATGCAAAAACCATTTGCAACACCTTTGGGGGTATTAAATGCATTAAATTTCCTCTAATAAGTGGGCAATTGGTCATAATTTGCATTTATTAGTTGCAAAAGACCATTTGTGGCATGAATAAAGAGGCTAAAATCACTTTATTCTTACAAATGAGTAATTTTTCTTCTTACATTTTAATGGCTTATTTCACCCAAATTAAACTTAAATGAAGTATAAATGCTTACAAAAACCTTTAATTTCAATACAAAAATCATTTCCAACACCTTTTGCCGCGTTAAATGCATTCAACTCTCTAACAAGTGTGCAATTGATCATGATTTGGTTTTGATAGTTACATAAAACCATTTGTGGCACAAATAAAGATGTTAAATCACTTCTTTTCTTCTTGTTTTCTTGCATTTTAATTAGTGATTTTCTTACATTTTAATGGCTTATTTAACCCAATAAACTTAAATGAAGGATAAATATTTACAAGTCCTTTAATTTCAATGCAAAACCATTTCTAACAACACTTGTGGGGTGTTAAATGCATTTCAATTCCCTCTAATAAGTGTGCAATTGATCATAGTTTGCATTTATTTGCTCCATAAGACCATTTGTGGTAAGAATAAAGAGAAAAATAAATCACATTATTTCTTGTAAATGGGCGATTTTCTTGGATTTTAATGGATCATTTCACCCAAATGAAACTTAAATGAAGTATAAATGCTTACAAAAACCTTTAATTTCAACGCAAAAACCATTTCCATCACCTTTTGGGTGTTAAATTCATTCAATTCCCTCTAATAAGTGTGCAATTGATCATAGTTTTGCATTTATTGGTTGCGTAAAACCATTTGTCTCACGATAAAGAGGCTAAATTACTTCATTTCTTGCAAATAAGTGATTTTCTTACATTTTAAATGGCTTAATTAACCCAAATTAAACTTAAATGAAGTATAAATTCTTACAAAAAACCTTTAATTTCAATGCAAAAAACACCATTTCCAACACCTTTTGGGGTGTTAAAAAAAAGCATTCAATTCCCTCTAAGTGTGCAATTGATCATAATTTGGTATTTTATTAGTTGCAGAAGACCATTTGTGTCACGTATAAAGATGCAAAATTACTTCATTTCTCGCTATAAGTGATTTTCTTGCACTTTAATGGCTTATTTAACCCAATGAAACTTAAATGAAGTATAAATGCTTACAAAACCTTTAATTCAACGCAAAAACCATTTCCATCACCTTTTGGGGTGTTAAATGCATTCAATTCCCTCTAATAAGTGTGCAATTGATCATAGTTTGCATTTATTGGTTGCGTAAAACCATTTGTGTCACGAATAAAGAGGCTAAATTACTTCATTTCTTGCAAATAAGTGATTTTCTTACATTTTAATGGCTTATTTAAATCCAATTAAACTTAAATGAAGTATAAATGCTTACAAAAACCTTTAATTTCAATTCAAAAACCATTTCCAACACCTCTTGGGGTGTTAAATGCATTTAATTCCCTCTAATAAGTGTTTAATTGATCATAATTTGCATTTATTGGTTGCATAAGACCACTTGTGTCATGAATAAAGAGGCTAAATTACTTCATTTCTTGCAAATGAGTGATTTTCTTACTTTTTAATGACTTGTTTAACCCAAATTAAACTTAAATTAAGGATAAATGCTTACAAAATCCTAATTTGAATGCAAAACCATTTGCAACACCTTTGGGGGTGTTAAATGCATTCAATTCCCTCTAATAAGTGTGCAATTGATAATAATGTGCATATTAGTTGCAGAAGACTATTTGTCACGTATAAAGAGCAAAATTACTTCATTTCCTCGCTAATAAGTGATTTTCTTGCACTTTAATGGCTTAGTTAACCAAATTAAACTTAAATGGAGGATAAAAATTTACAAAGTCCTTTAATTTTCAAGGCAAAAACCATTTCTAACACCTTGTGGGGTTTTAAATGCATTCAATTCTCTCTAATAGTGTGCAATTGATCATAGTTGCATTTATTTGCTCCATAAGACCATTTGTGGTAAGAATAAAGAGAATAAATCACATTATTTCTTGTAAATGGGTGATTTTCTTGGATTTTAATGGCTCATTTCCCCAAGTTAAACTTAAATGAAGTATAAATGCTTACAAAAACCTTTAATTTCAACGCAAAAACCATTTCCATCACCTTTTGGGGGTGTAAATGCATTCATTCCCTCTAATAAGTGTGCAAATGATAATAATTGCATTTATTAGTTGCAGAAGACCATTTGTGTCACGTATAAAGATGCAAAATTACTTGCATTTCTCGCTTATAAGTGATTTTCTTGCACTTTAATGGCTTATTTAACCCAAATAAACTTAAATGAAGTATAAATGCTTACAAAAACCTTTAATTTTCAACGCAAAACCACCATTTCCATCACCTTTGGGGTGTTAAAGCATTTAATTCCCTCTAATAAGTGTTTCAATTGATCATAATTTGCATTTATTGGTTGCATAAGACCACTTGTGTCATGAATAAAGAGGCTAAATCACTTCATTTCTTGCAAATGAGTGATTTTCTTACTTTTTAATGACTTATTTAACCCAAATTAAACTTAAATTAAGGATAAATGCTTACAAAAACCCTTAATTTCAATGCAAAAACCATTTGCAACACCTTTGGGGGTATTAAATGCATTAAATTTCCTCTAATAAGTGGGCAATTGGTCATAATTTGCATTTATTAGTTGCAAAAGACCATTTGTGGCATGAATAAAGAGGCTAAATCACTTTATTTCTTACAAATGAGTAATTTTCTTACATTTTAATGGCTTATTTCACCCAAATTAAACTTAAATGAAGTATAAATGCTTACAAAAACCTTTAATTTCAATACAAAAATCATTTCCAACACCTTTTGCCGCGTTAAATGCATTCAATTCTCTCTAATAAGTGTGCAATTGATCATGATTTGGTTTTGATAGTTACATAAAACATTTGTGGCACAATAAAGATGTTAAATCACTTCTTTTCTTGCAAATTAGTGATTTTCTTACATTTTAATGGCTTATTAACCCAAATTAAACTTAAATGAAGGATAAATATTACAAAGTCCTTTAATTTCAATGCAAAACCATTTCTAACACCTTGTGGGGTGTTAAATGCATTCAATTCCCTCTAATAAGTGTGCAATTGATCATAGTTTGCATTTATTGCTCCATAAGACCATTTGTGGTAAGAATAAAGAGAATAAATCACATTATTTCTTGTAAATGGGCGATTTTCTTGGATTTTAATGGCTCATTTCACCCAAATGAAACTTAAATGAAGTATAAATGCTTACAAAAAATCTTTAATTTCAACGCAAAAACCATTTCCATCACCTTTTGGGGTGTTAAATTCATTCAATTCCCTCTAATAAGTGTGCAATTGATCATAGTTTGCATTTATTGGTTGCGTAAAACCATTTGTCTCACGAATAAAGAGGCTAAATTACTTCATTTCTTGCAAATAAGTGATTTTCTTACATTTTAATGGCTTAATTAACCCAAATTAAACTTAAATGAAGTATAAATGCTTACAAAAACCTTTAATTTCAATGCAAAAACCATTTCCAACACCTTTTGGGGTGTTAAAAGCATTCAATTCCCTCTAATAAGTGTGCAATTGATCATAATTTGATTTATTAGTTAGCAAAGACCATTTGTGTCAGTATAAAGATGCAAAATTACTTCATTTCTCGCTATAAGCGATTTTCTTGCACTTTAATGGCTTATTTAACCCAAATGAAACTTAAATGAAGTATAAATGCTTACAAAAAACCTTTAATTTCAACGCAAAAACCATTTCCATCACCTTTTGGGGTGTTAATGCATTCAATTCCCTCTAATAAGTGTGCAATTGATCATAGTTTGCATTATTGGTTGCGTAAAACCATTTGTGTCACGAATAAAGAGGCTTTAAATTACTTCATTTCTTGCAATAAGTGATTTTCTTACTTTTAATGGCTTATTTAATCGAATTAAACTTAAATGAAGTATAAATGCTTACAAAAACCTAATTCAATTCAAAAAACCATTTCCAACACCTCTTGGGGTGTAAATGCATTTATTCCCTCTAATAGTGTTTAATTGATCATAATTTGCATTTATTGGTTGCATAAGACCACTTGTGTCATGAATAAAGAGGCTAAATCACTTCATTTCTGCAAATGAGTGATTTTCTCACTTTTTAATGACTTATTTAACCCAAATTAAACTTAAATTAAGGATAAATGCTTACAAAAACCCTTAATTTCAATGCAAAAACCATTTGCAACACCTTTGGGGGTATTAAATGCATTAAATTCCTCTAATAAGTGGGCAATTTGGTCATAATTGCATTTATTAGTTGCAAAAGACCATTTGTAGCTCATGAATAAGAGGCTAATCACTTTATTTCTTACAAATGAGTAATTTTCTTACATTTTAATGGCTTATTTCACCAAATTAACTTAAATGAAGTATAAATGCTTAAAAAAACCTTTAATTCAATACAAAAATCATTCCAACACCTTTTGGCGCGTTAAATGCATTCATTCTCTCTAACAAGTGTGCAATTGATCATGATTTGGTTTTGATAGTTACATAAAACCATTTGTGGCACAAATAAAGATGTTAAATCATTCTTTCTTGCAAATTAGTGATTTTCTTACATTTTAATGGCTTATTTAACCCAAATTAAACTTAAATCAAGGATAAATATTTCAAAAGTCCTTTAATTTCAATGCAAAAACACATCTTCTAACACCTTGTGGGGTGTTAAAAGCATTCAATTCCCTCTAATAAGTGTGCAATTGTCATAATTTGTATTTATTAGTTGCAGAAGACCATTTTGTGTCACGTATAAAGATGCAAAATTACACATTTCTCGCTTATAAGTGATTTTCTTGCACTTTAATGGCTTATTTACCCAAATGAAACTTACATGAAGTATAAATGCTTACAAAAACCTTTAATTTCAACGCAAAAACCATTTCCATCACCTTTTGGGGTGTTAAATGCATTCAATTCCCTCTAATAAGTGTGCAATTGATCATAGTTTGCATTTATTGGTTGCGTAAAACCATTTGTGTCACGAATAAAGAGGCTAAATTACTTCATTTCTTGCAAATAAGTGATTTTCTTACATTTTAATGGCTTATTTAATCCAAATTAAAATTAAATGAAGTATAAATGCTTACAAAAACCTTTAATTTCAATGCAAAAACCATTTCCAACACCTTTTGGGGTGTTAAAAGCATTCAATTCCCTCTAATAAGTGTGCAATTGATCATAATTTGTATTTATTAGTTGCAGAAGACCATTTGTGTCACGTATAAAGATGCAAAATTACTTCATTTCTCGCTTATAAGTGATTTTCTTGCACTTTAATGGCTTATTTAACCCAAATGAAACTTAAATGAAGTATAAATGCTTACAAAACCTTTAATTTCAATGCAAAAACCATTTCCATCACCTTTTGGGTGTTAAATGCATTCAATTCCCTCTAATTGTGTGCAATTGATCATAGTTTGCATTTATTGGTTGCGTAAAACCATTTGTGTCACGAATAAAGAGGCTAAATTACTTCATTTCTTGCAAATAAGTGATTTTCTTACATTTTAATGGCTTATTTAATCCAAATTAAACTTAAATGAAGTATAAATGCTTACAAAAACCTTTAATTTCAATGCAAAAAACCATTTCCAACACCTCTTGGGGTGTTAAATGCATTTAATTCCCTCTAATAAGTGTTTAATTGATCATAATTTGCATTTATTGGTTGCATAAGACCACTTGTGTCATGAATAAAGAGGCTAAATTACTTCATTTCTTGCAAATGAGTGATTTTCTTACTTTTTAATGACTTGTTTAACCCAAATTAAACTTAAATTAAGGATAAATGCTTACAAAAATCCTTAATTTGAATGCAAAAACCATTTGCAACACCTTTGGGGGTGTTAAATGCATTCAATTCCCTCTAATAAGTGTGCAATTGATAATAATGTGCATTTATTAGTTGCAGAAGACTATTTGTGTCACGTATAAAGATGCAAAATTACTTCATTTCTCGCTAATAAGTGATTTTCTTGCACTTTAATGGCTTAGTTAACCCAAATTAAACTTAAATGGAGGATAAAAATTTACAAAGTCCTTTAATTTCAATGCAAAAACCATTTCTAACACCTTGTGGGGTTTTAAATGCATTCAATTCTCTCTAATAAGTGTGCAATTGATCATAGTTTGCATTTATTTGCTCCATAAGACCATTTGTGGTAAGAATAAAGAGAATAAATCACATTATTTCTTGTAAATGGGTGATTTTCTTGGATTTTAATGGCTCATTTCACCCAAGTTAAACTTAAATGAAGTATAAATGCTTACAAAAACCTTTAATTTCAACGCAAAAACCATTTCCATCACCTTTTGGGGTGTTAAATGCATTCAATTCCCTCTAATAAGTGTGCAAATGATAATAATTTGCATTTATTAGTTGCAGAAGACCATTTGTGTCACGTATAAAGATGCAAAATTACTTCATTTCTCGCTATAAGTGATTTTTCTTGCACTTTAATGGCTTATTTAACCCAAATTAAACTTAAATGAAGTAAATACTTAAAAACCTTTAATTTCAATGCAAAAACCATTCCAACACCTCTTGGGGGGTTAAATGCATTTATTTCCCTCTAATAAGTGTTTAATTGATCATAATTTGCTTTATTGGTTGCATAGACCACTTGTGTCATGAATAAAGAGGCTAAATCACGTCATTCTTGCAAATGAGTGATTTTCTTACTTTTTAATTGACACTTATTTAACCCAAATTAAACTTAAATTAAGGAAAATGCTTACAAAAACCCTTAATTTCAATGCAAAAAAACCATTTGCAACACCTTTGGGGGTTATTAAATGCATTAAATTTCCTCTAATAAGTGGGCAATTGGTCATAATTTGCATTTATTAGTTGCAAAAAGACCATTTGTGACTTGAATAAAGAGGCTAAATCACTTTATTTCTTACAAATGGTAATTTTCTTACATTTTAATGGTTATTTCACCCAAATTAAACTTAAATGAAGTATAAATGCTTGCAAAAACCTTTAATTTCAATACAAAAATCATTTCCAACACCTTTTGGCGCGTTAAATGCATTCAATTCTCTCTAACAAGTGTGCAATTGATCATGATTTGGTTTTGATAGTTACATAAAACCATTTGTGGCACAAATAAAGATGTTAAATCACTTCTTTTCTTGCAAATTAGTGATTTTCTTACATTTTAATGGCTTATTTAACCCAAATTAAACCTAAATGAAGGATAAACATTTACAAAGTCCTTTAATTTCAATGCAAAAACCATTTCTAACACTTTCTGGGGTGTTAAATGCATTCAATTCCCTCTAATAAGTGTGCAATTGATCATAGTTTGCATTTATTTGCTCCATAAGACCATTTTTGGTAAGAATAAAGAGACTAAATCACATTATTTCTTGTAAATGGGCGATTTTCTTGGATTTTAATGGCTCATTTCACCCAAATTAAACTTAAATGAAGTATAAATGCTTACAAAAACCTTTAATTTCAACGCAAAAACCATTTCCATCACTTTTTGGGGTGTTAAATGCATTCAATTCCCTCTAATAAGTGTGCAATTGATCATAGTTTGCATTTATTGGTTGCGTAAAACCATTTGTGTCACGAATAAAGAGGCTAAATTACTTCATTTCTTGCAAATAAGTGATTTTCTTACATTTTAATGGCTTATTTAATCCAAATTAAACTTAAATGAAGTATAAATGCTTACAAAAGCCTTTAATTTCAATGCAAAAACCATTTCCAACACCTCTTGGGTTGTTAAATGCATTTAATTCCCTCTAATAAGTGTTTAATTGATCATAATTTGCATTTATTGGTTGCATAAGACCACTTGTGTCATGAATAAAGAGGCTAAATTACTTCATTTCTTGCAAATGAGTGATTTTCTTACTTTTTAATGACTTGTTTAACCCAAATTAAACTTAAATTAAGGATAAATGCTTACAAAAATCCTTAATTTGAATGCAAAAACCATTTGCAACCTTTGGGGGTGTTAAATGCATTCAATTCCCTCTAATAAGTGTGCAATTGATAATAATGTGCATTTATTAGTTGCAGAAGACCATTTGTGTCACGTATAAAGATGCAAAATTACTTAATTTCTCGTTAATAAGTGATTTTCTTGCAATTTAATGGCTTATTTAACCCAAATTAAACTTAAATGAAGGATAAATATTTACAAAGTCCTTTAATTTCAATGCAAAAACCATTTCTAACACCTTGTGGGGTGTTAAATGCATTTAATTCCCTCTAATAAGTGTGCAATTGATCATAGGTTGCATTTATTTGCTCCATAAGACCATTTGTGGTAAGAATAAAGAGAATAAATCACATTATTTCTTGTAAATGGGTGATTTTCTTGGATTTTAATGGCTTATTTAACCCAAATTAAACTTAAATGAAGTATAAATGCTTACAAAAACTTTTAATTTCAATGCAAAAACCATTTCCAACACCTTTTGTGGCGTTAAATCCATTCAATTCCCGCTAATAAGTGTTCAATTGATCGTAATTTGCATTTATTAGTTGCATAAGACCATTTGTGTCATGAATAAAGAGGCTAAATTACTTCATTTCTTGAAAATAAGTGATATTCTTGCATTTTAATGGCTTATTTAACCAAAATTAAACTTAAATTAAGTATAAATGCTTACAAAAACCTTTAATTTCAATACAAAAACCTTTTCCAACACTTTTTGGGGTGTTAAATGCATTCAATTCCCTCTAACAAGTGTTCAATTGATCACAATTTGCATTTATTAGTTGCATAAGACCATTTGTGTCACGAATAAAGAGGCTAAATTACGTTATTTCTTGAAAATAAGTGATTTTCTTGCATTTAAATGGCTTATTTAACCCAAATTAAACATAAATTAGGTATAAATGCTTACAAAAACCTTTAATTTCAATGCAAAAACCATTTCCAACACCTTCTGGGGTGTTAAATGCTTTCAATTCCCTCCAATAAGTGTGCAATTAATCAAATTTTGCATTTATTGGTTGCATAAGACCATTTGTGTCACGAATAAAGAGGCTAAATCACTTTATTTCTTGCAAATAAGTGATTTTCTTGGATTTTAATGGCTTATTTAACCCAAATTTAACTTGAATGAAGTATAAATGCTTATAAAAACCTTTAATTTCAATGCAAAAACCATTTCCAACACCTTTTGGGGTGTTAAATGCATTCAATTCCCTCTAATGAGTGTGCAATTGATCAAAATTTACAATTATTAGTTGCATAAGACCATTTGTGTCATGAATAAAGAGGCTAAATTACTTTATTTCATGCAAATAAGTGATTTTCTTGGATTTTAGTGGCTTATTTAACCCAAATTAAACTTAAATGAAGTATAAATGATTCCAAAAACTTTTAGTTTCAATGCAAAAACCATTTCCAACACCTTTTGTGGCGTTAAATGCATTCAATTCCCTCTAATAAGTGTTCAATTGATCGTAATTTGCATTTATTAGCTGCATAAGACCATTTGTGTAATGAATAAAGAGGCTAAATTACTTCATTTCTTGAAAATAAGTGATTTTCTTGCACTTTAATGGCTTATTTAACCCAAATTAAACTTAAATGAAGGATAAATGCTTACAAAAACCTTTAATTTCAATGCAAAAACCATTTCCAACACCTTTTGGGGCGTTAAATGCATTCAATTCCCTCTAATAAGTGCGCAATTGATCATAATTTGCATTAATTAGTTGCATAAGACCATTTGTGTCATTAATAAAAAGGCTAAATTAGTTCATTTCATGCAAATAAGTGATTTTTTTGCATTTTAATGGCTTATTTAACCCAAATTAAACTTGGATAAAGTTTAAATGCTTAAAAAAACCTTTAATTTCAATGCAAAAACCATTTCTAACACCTTTTGGGGTGTTAAATGCATTAAATTCCCTCTAATAAGTGTGCAATTGATCATAATTTTCATTTATTAGTTGCATAAGACCATTTGTGTGACGAATAAAGAGGCTAAATTACTTCATTTCTTGAAAATAAGTGATTTTCTTGCATTTTAATAGCTTATTTAACCCAAATTAAACTTGAATGAAGTTTAAATGCTTAAAAAAAACCTTAAAATTCAATGCAAAAACCATTTCCAACACCTTTTGAGGTGTTAAATGCATTCAATTCCCTCTAATAAGTGTTCAATTGGTCGTAATTTGCATTTATTTGTTGCATAAGAGCATTTGTGTCACGAATAAAGAGGCTAAATTACTTCATTTCTCGCAAGTAGGTGATTTTCTTGTTTTTTAATGGCTTATTTAACCCAAATAAAACTTGAATGAAGTATAAATGCTTACAAAAACCTTTAATTTCAGTGTAAAATCCATTTCCAACACCTTTTGAGGTGTTAAATGCATTCAATTCCCTCTAATAAGTGTTCAATTGGTCGTAATTTGCATTTATTAGTTGCATAATACCATTTTTGTCATTAATAAAGAGGCTAAATTACTTCATTTCTTGCAAATAAGTGATTTTCTTACATTTTAATGGCTTATTTAACCCAAATTAAACTTAAATGAAGTATAAATGCTTACAAAAACCTTTAATTTCAATGCAAAAACCATTTCCAACACCTTTTGGGGTGTGAAATGCATTCAATTCCCTCTAATAAGTTTGTAATTGATCATAATGTGCATTTATTAATTCCAGAAGACCATTTGTGTCACGTATAAAGATGCAAAATTACTTCATTTCTCGCTAATAAGTGATTTTCTTGGATTTTAATGGCTTATTTTACCCAAATTAAACTTAAATGAAGTATAAATGCTTACAAAAACCTTTAATTTCAATGCAAAAACCATTTCCAACACCTCTTGGGGTGTTAAATGCATTTAATTCCCTCTAATAAGTGTTTAATTGATCATAATTTGCATTTATTGGTTGCATAAGACCACTTGTGTCATGAATAAAGAGGCTAAATCACTTCATTTCTTGCAAATGAGTGATTTTCTTACTTTTTAATGACTTATTTAACCCAAATTAAACTTAAATTAAGGATAAATGCTTACAAAAACCCTTAATTTCAATGCAAAAACCATTTGCAACACCTTTAGGGGTATTAAATGCATTAAATTTCCTCTAATAAGTGGGCAATTGGTCATAATTTGCATTTATTAGTCGCAAAAGACCATTTGTGACATGAATAAAGAGGCTAAATCACTTTATTTCTTACAAATGAGTAATTTTCTTACATTTTAATGGCTTATTTCACCCAAATTAAACTTAAATGAAATATAAATGCTTACAAAAACCTTTAATTTCAATACAAAATTCATTTCCAACACCTTTTGGCGCGTTAAATGCATTCAATTCTCTCTAACAAGTGTGCAATTGATCATGATTTGGTTTTGATAGTTACATAAAACCATTTGCGGCACAAATAAAGATGTTAAATCACTTCCTTTCTGACAAATAAGTGATTTTCTTACATTTTAATGGCTTATTTAACCCAAATTAAACTTAAAAGAAGGATAAATATTTACAAAGTCCTTTAATTTCAATGCAAAAACCATTTCTAACACCTTGTGGGGTGTTAAATGCATTCAATTCCCTCTAATAAGTGTCCAATTGATCATAGTTTGCATTTATTTGCTCCATAAGACCATTTGTGGTAAGAATAAAGAGAATAAATCACATTATTTCTTGTAAATGGGTGATTTTCTTGGATTTTAATGGCTTATTTAACCCAAATTAAACTTAAATGAAGTATAAATGCTTACAAAAACTTTTAATTTCAATGCAAAAACCATTTCCAACACCTTTTGAGGTGTTAAATGCATTCAATTCCCTCTAATAAGTGTGCAATTGATCATAATTTGCATTTATTAGTTGCATAACACCATTTGTGTCACGAATAAAGAGGCCAAATTACTTCATTTCTCGCAAATAAGTGATTTTCTTGCACTTTAATGGCTTATTTAACCCAAATTAAACTTAAATGAAGGATAAATATTTACAAAGTCCTTTAAATGCAATGCAAAAACCATTTCTAACACCTTGTGGGGTGTTAAATGCATTCAATTCCCGCTAATAAGTGTGTAATTGATCATAGTTTGCATTTATTTGCTCCATAAGACCATTTGTGGTAAGAATAAAGAGAATAAATCACATTATTTCTTGTAAATAGGTGATTTTCTTGGATTTTAAGGGCTCATTTCACCCAAGTTATACTTAAATGAAGTATAAAAGCTTACAAAAACCATTTCCATCACCTTTTGGGGTGTTAAATGCATTCAATTCTCTCTAATAAGTGTGCAATTGATCATAATTCGCATTTATTAGTTGCAGAAGACCATTTGTGTCACGTATAAAGATGTAAAATTACTTCATTTCTCGCTAATAAGTGATTTTCTTGCACTTTAATGGCTTATTTATCCCAAATTAAACTTAAATGAAGGATAAATATTTACAAAGTCCTTTAATTGCAATGCAAAAACCATTTCTAACACCTTGTGGGGTGTTAAATGCATTCAATTCCCTCTAATAAGTATCCAATTGATCATAGTTTGCATTTATTTGCTCCATAAGACCATTTGTGGTAAGAATAAAGAGAATAAATCACATTATTTCTTGTAAATGGGCGATTTGCTTGGATTTTAATGGCTCATTTCACCCAAATTAAACTTAAATGAAGTATAAATGCTTACAAAAACCTTTAATTTCAATGTAAAAACCATTTCCAACACCTTTTGGAGCGTTAAATGCATTCAATTCCCTCTAATAAGTGTGCAATTGATCATAATTTGCATTTATTAGTTGCCTAAGACCTTTTGTGTCATTAATAAAGAGGCTAAATTACTTCATTTCATGCAAATAAGTGATTTTCTTGCATTTTAATGGCTTATTTAACCCAAATTAAACTTGAATAAACTTTAAATGCTTAAAAAAACCTTTAATTTCAATGCAAAAACCATTTCCAACACCTTTTGGGGCGTTAAATGCATTCAATTCCCTCCAATAAGTGTGCAATTGATCATAATTTGCATTTATTTGTTGCATAAGACCATTTGTGTCATTAATAAAGAGGCTAAATTAGTTTATTTCATGTAAATAAGTGATTTTCTTGCACTTTAATGGCTTATTTAACCCA
Organism: Carallia brachiata; assembly: GCA_021464245.1. Taxonomy (NCBI): domain Eukaryota; kingdom Viridiplantae; phylum Streptophyta; class Magnoliopsida; order Malpighiales; family Rhizophoraceae; genus Carallia; species Carallia brachiata. Next base: position 2,814,012 of record JADCRB010000028.1, on the reverse strand, counting down.
AATTAAACTTAAATTAAGTATAAATGCTTACAAAAACCTTCAATTTCAATACAAAAACCTTTTCCAACACCTTTTGGGGTGTTAAATGCATTCAATTCCCTCTAATAAGTGTACAATTGATCATAATTTGCATTTATTAGTTGCATAAGACCATTCGTGTCATTAATAAAGAGGCTAAATTACTTCATTTCTTGCAAATAAGTGATTTTCTTGCATTTTAATGGTTTATTTAACGCAAATTAAACTTGAATGAAGTATAAACGCTTACAAAAACCTTTAATTTCAATGCAAAAACCATTTCCAACACCTTTTGGCGTGTTAAATGCTTTCAATTCCCTCTAATAAGTGTTCAATTGATCGTAATTTGCATTTATTAGTTGCATAAGACCATTTGTGTAATGAATAAAGAGGCTAAATTACGTTATTTCTTGAAAATAAATGATTTTCTTGCATTTAAATGGCTTATTTAACCCAAATTAAACTTAAATTAGGTATAAATGCTTACAAAAACCTTTAATTTCAATGCAAAAACCATTTTCAACACCTTTTGGGGTGTTAAATGCTTTCTATTCCCTCCAATAAGTGTGCAATCGATCAAAATTTGCATTTATTGGTTGCATAAAACCATTTGTGTCACAAATAAAGAGGCTAACTCACTTCATTTCGTGCAAATAAGTGATTTTCTTGGATTTTAATGGCTTATTTATCCCAAATTAAACTTGAATGAAGTATAAATACTTACAAAAACCTTCAATTTCAATGCAAAAACCATTTCCAACACCTTTTGGGGTGTTAAATGCATTCAATTCCCTCTAATTAGTGTGCAACTGATCAAAATTTGCAATTATTAGTTGCATAAGACCATTTTTGTCATGAATAAAGAGGCTAAATTACTGCATTTCATGCAAATAAGTGATTTTCTTGGATTTTAATGGCTTATTTAAACCCAAATTAAACTTAAATTAAGTATAAATGCTTACAAAGACCTTTAATTTCAATGCAAAAATCATTTCCAACACCTTTTGAGGTGTTAAATACATTCAATTCCCTCTAATAAGTGTGCAATTGATCATAATTTGCATTTATTAGTTGCATAAGACCATTTGTGTCACGAATAAACAGGCTAAATTACTTCATTTCTCGCAAATAAGTGATTTTCTTGCACTTTAATGGCTTATTTAACCCAAATTAAACTTAAATAAAGGGTAAATGCTTACAAAAACCTTTAATTTCAATGCAAAAATCATTTCCAACACCTTTTGGGGCGTTAAATGCATTCAATTCCCTCTAATAAGTGTGCAATTGATCATAATTTGCATTTATTAGTTGCATAAGACCTTTTGTGTCATTAATAAAGAGGCTAAATTACTTCATTTCTTGCAAATAAGTGATTTTCTTGCATTTAGCGGTTTATTTAACGCAAATTAAACTTGAATGAAGTATAAACGCTTACAAAAACCTTTAATTTCAATGCAAAAACCATTTCCAACACATTTTGGCGTGTTAAATGCATTCAATTCCCTCTAATAAGTGTTCAATTGATCGTAATTTGCATTTATTAGTTGCATAAGACCATTTGTGTCATGAATAAAGAGGCTAAATTACGTTATTTCTTGAAAATAAGTGATTTTCTCGCATTTAAATGGCTTATTTAACCCAAATTAAACTTAAATTAGGTATAAATGCTTACAAAAACCTTTAATTTCAATGCAAAAACCATTTTCAACACCTTTTGGGGTGTTAAATGCTTTCTATTCCTTCCAATAAGTGTGCAATTGATCAAAATTTGCATTTATTGGTTGAATAAGACCATTTGTGTCACGAATAAAGAGGCTAAATCACTTCATTTCGTGCAAATAAGTGATTTTCTTGGATTTTAATGGCTTATTTCACCCAAATTAAACTTGAATGAAGTATAAATACTTACAAAAACCTTTAATTTCAATGCAAAAACCATTTCCAACACCTTTTGGTGTGTTAAATGCATTCAATTCCCTCTAATTAGTGTGCAACTGATCAAAATTTGCAATTATTAGGTGCATAAGACCATTTTTGTCATGAATAAAGAGGCTAAATTACTTCATTTCATGCAAATAAGTGATTTTCTTGGATTTTAATGGCTTATTTAACCCAAATTAAACTTAAATGAAGTATAAATGCTTACAAAAACTTTTAATTTCAATGCAAAAACCATTTCCAACACCTTTTGTGGCGTTAAATCCATTCAATTCCCTCTAATAAGTGTTCAATTGATCGTAATTTACATTTATTAGTTGCATAAGACCATTTGTGTCATCAATAAAGAGGCTAAATTAGTTCATTTCATGCAAATAAGTGATTTTCTTGGATTTTAATGGCTTATTTAACCCAAATTAAACTTGAATGAAGTTTAAATGCTTAAAAAAACCTTTAATTTCAATGCAAAAACCATTTTCAACACCTTTTGGGGCGTTAAATGCATTCAATTCCCTCTAATAAGTGTGCAATTGATCATAATTTGCATTTATTAGTTGCATAAGACCATTTGTGTCATCAATAAAGAGGCTAAATTAGTTCATTTCATGCAAATAAGTGATTTTCTTGCATTTTAATGGCTTATTTAAACCGAATTAAACTTGACTGAAGTTTAAATGCTTAAAAAAACTTTTAATTTCAAGGCAAAAACCATTTGCAACACCTTTTGAGGTGTTAAATGCATTCAATTCCCTCTAACAAGCGTTCAATTGGTCGTAATTTGCATTTATTAGTTGCATAAGACCATTTGTGTCACGAATAAAGAGGCTAAATTACTTCATTTCTTGAAAATAAGCGATTTTCCTGCATTTTAATGGCTTATTTAACCAAAATTAAACTTAAATTAAGTATAAATGCTTACAAAAACCTTTAATTTCAATACAAAAACCTTTTCCAACACCTTTTGGGGTGTTAAATGCATTCAATTCCCTCTAATAAGTGTTCAATTGATCGTAATTTCCATTTATTAGTTGCATAAGACCATTTGTGTCATGAATAAAGAGGCTAAATTACGTTATTTCTTGAAAATAAGTGATTTTCTTGTATTTAAATGGCTTACTTAACCCAAATTAAACTTAAATTAGGTATAAATGATTTCAAAAACCTTTAATTTCAATGCAAAAACCATTTTCAACACCTTTTGGGGTGTTAAATGCTTTCTATTCCCTCCAATAAGTGTGCAATTCATCAAAATTTGCATTTATTGGTTGCATAAGACCATTTGTGTCACGAATAAAGAGACTAAATTACTTCATTTCTCACAAATAAGTGATTTTCTTGCATTTTAATGGCTTATTTAACCCAAATTAAACTTAAATAAAGTATAAAAGCTTACAAAAACGTTTAATTTCAATGCAAAAACCATTTCCAACACCTTTTGGGGTGTTAAATGCATTTAATTCCCTCTAATAAGTGTTCAATTGATCGTAATTTGCATTTATTAGCTGCATAACACCATTTGTGTCACAAATAAAGAGGCTAAATTACTTTGTTTCTTGAAAATAAGTGATTTTCTTGCATTTAAATGGCTTATTTAACCCAAATTAGACTTAAATTAGGTATAAATGCTTACAAAAACCTTTAATTTCAATGCAAAAACCATTTCCAACACCCTTTGGGGTGTTAAATGCTTTCAATTCCCTCCAATAAGTGTGCAATTGATCAAAATTTGCATTTATTGGTTGCATAAGACCATTTGTGTCACGAATAAAGAGGCTAAATCACTTCATTTGTTGCAAATAAGTGATTTTTTTTTATTTTAATGGCTTATTTAACCCAAATTAAACATAAATGAAGGATAAATGCTTACAAAAACCTTTAATTTCAATGTAAAAACCATTTCCAACACCTTTTGGAGCGTTAAATGCATTCAATTCCCCCTAATAAGTATGCAATTGATCAAAATTTGCAATTATTAGTTGCATAAGACCATTTGTGTCATGAATAAAGAGGCTAAATTACTTCATTTCATGCAAATAAGTGATTTTCTTGGATTTTAATGGCTTATTTAACCCAAATTAAACTTGAATGAAGTATAAATGATTACAAAAACTTTTAATTTCAATGCAAAAACCATTTTCAACACCTTTTGGGGCGTTAAATGCATTCAATTCCCTCTAATAAGTGTGCAATTGATCATAATTTGCATTTATTAGTTGTATAAGACCATTTGTGTCATTAATAAAGAGGCTAAATTAGTTCATTTCATGCAAATAAGTGATTTTCTTGCATTTTAATGGCTTATTTAACCCAAATAAAACTTGAATGAAGTTTAAATGCTTCAAAAAAACCTTTAATTTCAACGCAAAAATCATTTCCAACACCTTTTGAGGTGTTAAATGCATTCAATTCCCTCTAATAAGTGTTCAATTGGTCGTAATTTGCATTTATTAGTTGCATAAGACCATTTGTGTCACGAATAACGAGGCTAAATTATTTCATTTCTAGCAAGTAAGTGATTTTCTTGCTTTTTAATGGCATATTTAACCCAAATAAAACTTGAACGAAGTATAAATGCTTACAAAAACCTTTAATTTCAGTACAAAATCCATTTCCAACACCTTTTGGGGTGTTAAATGCATTCAATTCCCTCTAATAAACGTTCAATTGGTCGTAATTTGCATTTATTAGTAGCATAAGATCATTCGTGTCATTAATAAAGAGGCTAAATTACTTCATTTCTTGTAAATAAGTGATTTTCTTGTATTTTAATGGCTTATTTAACGCAAATTAAACTTGAATGAAGTATAAACGCTTACAAAAACCTTTAATTTCACTGCAAAAACCATTTCCAACACCTTTTGGCGTGTTAAATGCTTTCAATTCCCTCTAATAAGTGTTCAATTGATCGTAATTTGCATTTATTAGTTGCATAAGACCATTTGTGTCATGACCAAAGAGGCTAAATTACGTTATTTCTTGAAAATAAGTGATTTTCTTGCATTTAAATGGCTTATTTAACCCAAATTAAACTTAAATTAGGTATAAATGCTTACAAAACCTAATTCAATGCAAAAACCATTTATCATTCATTCATTCAACACCTTTTGGGGTGTTAAACTCTTTCTATTCCCTCCAATAAGTGTGCAATTGATCAAAATTTGCATTTATTGGTTGCATAAGACCATTTGTGTCGCGAATAAAGAGTCTAAATCACTTCATTTCGTGCAAATAAGTGATTTTCTTGGATTTTAATGGCTTATTTAACCCAAATTAAACTTGAATGAAGTATAAATACTTACAAAAACCTTTAATTTCAATGCAAAAACCATTTCCAACACCTTTTGGGGTGTTAAATGCATTCAATTCCCTCTAATTAGTGTGCAACTGATCAAAATTTGCGATTATTAGTTGCATAAGACCATTTTTGTCGTGAATAAAGAGGCTAAATTAGTTCATTTCTTGCAAATAAGTGATTTTTTTGGATTTTAATGGCTTATTTAAACCAAATTAAACTTAAATGAAGTATAAATGCTTACAAAAACTTTTAATTTCAATGCAAAAACAATTTCCAACACCTTTTGTGGCGTTAAATCCATTCAATTTCCGCTAATATGTGTTCAATTGATCGTAATTTGCATTTATTAGTTGCATAAGACTATTTGTGTCATGAATAAAGAGGCTAAATGACTTCATTTCTTGAAAATAAGTGATATTTTTGCATTTTAATGGCTTATTTAACCAAAATTAAACTTAAATTAAGTATAAATGCTTACAAAAACCTTTAATTTCAATACAAAAACCTTTTCCAACACCTTTTGGGGTGTTAAATGCATTCAATTCCCTCTAATAAGTGTTCAATTGATCGTAATTTGCATTTATTAGTTGCATAAGACCATTTGTTTCACGAATAAAGAGGCTAAATTACGTTATTTCTTGAAAATAAGTGATTTTCTTGCATTTAAATGGCTTATTTAACCCAAATTAAACTTAAATTAGGTATAAATGCTTACAAAAACCTTTAATTTCAATGCAAAAACCATTTCCAACACCTTTTGTGGTGTTAAATGCTTTCAATTCCCTCCAATAAGTGTGCAATTAATCAAATTTTGCATTTATTGGTTGCATAAGACCATTTGTGTCACGAATAAAGAGGCTAAATCACTTCATTTCTTACAAATAAGTGATTTTCTTGGATTTTAATTTCTTATTTAACCCAAATTAAACTTGAATGAAGTATAAATGCTTACAAAAAATCTTTAATTTCAATGCAAAAACCATTTCCAACACCTTTTGGGGTATTAAATGCGTTCAATTCCATCTAATTAGTGTGCAATTGATAAAAATTTACAATTATTAGTTGCATAAGACCATTTGTGTCATGAATAAAGAGGCTAAATTACTTCATTTCATGCAAATAAGTGATTTTTTTGGATTTTAATGGCTTATTTAACCCAAATTAAACTTAAATGAAGTACAAATGATTACAAAACTTTTAATTTCAATGCAAAAACCATTTCCAACACCTTTTGTGGCGTTAAATGCATTCAATTCCCTCTAATAAGTGTTCAATTGATCGTAATTTGCATTTATTAGCTGCATAAGACCATTTGTGTGATGAATAAAGAGGCTAAATTACTTCATTTCTTGAAAATATGTGATTTTCTTTCACTTTAATGGCTTATTTAACCCAAATTAAACTTAAATGAAGGATAAATGCTTACAAAAACCTTTAATTTCAATGCAAAAACCATTTCCAACACCTTTTGGGGCGTTAAATGCATTTAATTCCCTCTAATAAGTGTGCAATTGATCAAAATTTGCATTTATTAGTTGCATGAGACCATTTGTGTCATTAATAAAGAGGCTAAATTACTTCATTTCTTGCAAATAAGCGATTTTCTTGCATTTTAATTTTCTTATTTAACGAATATTAAACTTGAATGAAGTATAAACGCTTACAAAAACCTTTAATTTCAATGCAAAAACCATTTCCAACACCTTTTGGCGTGTTAAATGCTTTCAATTATCTCTAATAAGTGTTCAATTGATCGTAATTTGCATTTATTAGTTGCATAAGACCATTTGTGTCATGACTAAAGAGGCTAAATTACGTTATTTCTTGAAAATAAGTGATTTTCTTGGATTTTAATGGCTTATTTAACCCAAATTAAACTTAAATGAAGTACAAATGATTACAAAAACTTTTAATTTCAATGCAAAAACCATTTTCAACACCTTTTGGGGCGTTAAATGCATTCAATTCCCTCTAATAAGTGTGCAATTGATCATAATTTGCATTTATTAGTTGCATCAGACCATTTGTGTCATTAATAAAGAGGCTAAATTAGTTCATTTCATGCAAATAAGTGATTTTCTTGCATTTTAATGGCTTATTTAACCCAAATTAAACTTAAATGAAGTATAAATGCTTACAAAAACTTTTAATTTCAATGCAAGAACCATTTCCAACACCTTTTGTGGCGTTAAATGCATTCAATTCCCTCTAATAAGTGTTCATTGATCGTAATTTGCATTTATTAGCTGCATAAGACCATTTGTGTAATGAATAAAGAGGCTAAATTACTTCATTTCTTGAAAATAAGTGATTTTCTTGCACTTTAATGGCTTATTTAACCCAAATTAAACTTAAATGAAGGATAAATGCTTACAAAAACGTTTAATTTCAATGCAAAAACCATTTCCAACACCTTTTGGGGCGTTAAATGCATTCAATTCCCTCTAATAAGTGTGCAATTGATCTTAATTTGCATTTATTAGTTGCATAAGACCATTTGTGTCACGAATAACGAGGCTAAATTACTTCATTTCTCGCAAGTAAGTGATTTTCTTGCTTTTTAATGGCTTATTTAACCCAAATAAAACTTGAATGAAGTATAAATGCTTACAAAAACCTTTAATTTCAGTGCAAAATCCATTTCCAACCCCTTTTGGGGTGTTAAATGCATTGAATTTCCTCTAATAAGCGTTCAATTGGTCGTAATTTGCATTTATTAGTTGCATAAGACCATTCGTGTCATTAATAAAGAGGCTAAATTACTTCATTTCTTGCAAATAAGTGATTTTCTTGCATTTTAATGGCTTATTTAACGCAAATTAAACTTGAATGAAGTATAAACGCTTACAAAAACCTTTAATTTCAATGCAAAAACCATTTCCAACACCTTTTGGCGTGTTAAATACTTTCAATTCTCTGTAATAAGTGTTCAATTGATCGTAATTTGCATTTATTAGTTGCATAAGACCATTTGTGTCTTGAATAAAGAGGCTAAATTACGTTATTTCTTGAAAATAAGTGATTTTCTTGCATTTAAATGGCTTATTTAACCCAAATTAAACTTAAATTAGGTATAAATGCTTACAAAAACCTTTAATTTCAATGCAAAACCATTTTCAACACCTTTTGGGGTTAAATGCTTTCTATTCCCTCCAATAAGTGTGCAATTGATCAAAATTTGCATTTATTGGTTGCATAAGACCATTTGTGTCACGAATAAAGAGGCTAAATCACTTCATTTCGTGCAAAGAAGTGATTTTCTTGGATTTTAATGGCTTATTTAACCGAAATTAAACTTGAATGAAGTATAAATGCTTACAAAAACTTTTAATTTCAATGCAAAAACCATTTCCAACACCTTTTGGGGTGTTAAATGTATTCAATTCCCTCTAATTAGTGTGCAACTGATCAAAATTTGCAATTATTAGTTGCATAAGACCATTTTTGTCATGAATAAAGAGGCTAAATTACTTCATTTCATGCAAATAAGTGATTTTTTTAGATTTTAATGGCTTATTTAACCCAAATTAAACTTAAATGAAGTATAAATGATGCGAACCCCACAGATAGCACCGGAAGACCCAACGCCTATAAAGAGACACGAACCCCACTGATACACCGAAAGACCCACGAACGAGATTGAAATCACAACCCAAGGAAAGCCAAGTCAGGTTTGAAGGAACCTTGACCCAACGTCTATAAAGAGACGCGAACCAAAGGTATAAAAGAAGGATATAGTCGCCACACCCTAAAAAAGGAAGAAGGAGGGTGATAAGACTTGGGTTGAACGCCACAAGGAGGTGTCCTTGATAAGTTTGGTAAAAGAGTTCTAAAACTCCAAAGAACGATTATTCTCAAATCATCAAAATTATTCCATTCATAAAATAAAAGAGTCTTACAAGCCTTTTATAGGCAAACCCAAATAGTTAGGGTTTTAAACCTACTAAGACTAGAAAATCTACTAAGACTAAAAAACTAAGTTTCTACACAAATAAAGAAAACCTAATTCAACTAGAAACTTGAAAATTAAAACTAATTCCTACTTGCAAACGGATTGGGCTTAAATAAAACATTGTTTGGCCCAAAACAACAATTAAAACTCTAAGCTAAACAATCCAAATCAGTCCACAAATAGTCTTGTATTCATTAGGCCCAAATAATTCTTGTTGGCCCATACTTCCTCAATTTGGTTAACACTCCTCTTCATGCACTCGGATCACATTGATGTAGACTTGTAGGACCTCCAATCTTCATTGCTTGCTCCACAAGTAAAGCACGTTTCTTGCTCTCCAAGGAAAGTCCACCGAGCCATAAAATCACACCAAATCATGTAGTGAAGATGCTAGCCAGGCTCACATCAATAAATGCTTACAAAAACTTTTAATTTCAATGCCAAAACCATTTTCAACACCTTTTGTGGCGTTAAATCCATTCAATTCCCTCTAATAAGTGTTCAATTGATCGTAATTTGCATTTATTAGTTGCATAAGACCATTTGTGTCGTGAATAAATAGGCTAAATTACTTCATTTCTTGAAAATAAGTGATATTCTTGCATTTTAATGGCTTATTTAACCAAAATTAAACTTAAATTAAGTATAAATGCTTACAAAAACCTTTAATTTCAATACAAAAACCTTTTCCAACACCTTTTGGGGTGTTAAATGCATTCAATTCCCTCCAATAAGTGTGCAATTGATCAAAATTTGCATTTATTGGTTGCATACTACCATTTGTGTCACGAATAAAGAGGCTAAATCACTTCATTTCTTTCAAATAAGTGATTTTCTTGCATTTTAATGACTTATTTAAATTAAACTTAAATTAAGTATAAATGCCTACAAAAACCTTTAATTTCAATGCAAAAACCATTTCCAACACCTTTTGGGGTGTTAAATGCATTAAATTCCCTCTAATTAGTGTGCAATTGATCAAAATTTGCAATTATTAGTTGCATAAGACCATTTGTGTCATGAATAAAGAGGCTAAATTACTTCATTTCATGCAAATAGGTGATTTTCTTGGATTTGAATGGCTTATTTAACCCAAATTAAACTTAAATGAAGTATAAATGCTTACAAAAACTTTTAATTTCAATGCAACAACCATTTCCAACACCTTTTGTGGCGTTAAATGCATTCAATTCCCTCTAATAAGTGTTCAATTGATCGTAATTTGTATTTATTAGCTGCATAACACCATTTGTGTAATGAATAAAGAGGCTAAATTACTTCATTTCTTGAAAATAAGTGATTTTCTTGCACTTTAATGGCTTATTTAACCCAAATTAAACTTAAATGAAGGATAAATGCTTACAAAAACCTTTAATTTCAATGCAAAAACCATTTCCAACACCTTTTGGGGCGTTAAATGCATTCAATTCCCTCTAATAAGTGTGCAATTTATCTTAATTTGCATTTATTAGTTGCATAAGACCATTTGTGTCATTAATAAAAAGGCTAAATTAGTTCATTTCATGCAAATAACTGATTTTCTTGCATTTTAATGGCTTATTTACCCCAAATTAAACTTGAATGAAGTTTAAATGCTTAAAAAAACCTTTAATTTCATTGCAAAAACCATTTCTAACACCTTTTGGGGTGTTAAATGCATTTAATTCCCTCTAATAAGTGTGCAACTGATCATAATTTGCATTTATTAGTTGCATAAGACCATTTGTGTCACGAATAAAGAGGCTAAATTATTTCATTTCTTGAAAATAAGTGATTTTCTTGCATTTTAATGGCTTATTTAACCCAAATTAAACTTGAATGAAGTTTAAATGCTTAAAAAAAACCTTAAAATTCAATGCAAAAACCATTTCCAACACCTTTTGAGGTGTTAAACGCATTCAATTCCCTCTAATAAGTGTTCAATTGGTCGTAATTCGCATTTATTAGTTGCATAAGACCATTTGTGTCACGAATAAAGAGGCTAAATTACTTCATTTCTCGTAAGTAGGTATTTTCTTGTTTTTAATGGCTTATTTAACCCAAATAAAACTTGAATGAAGTATAAATGCTTACAAAAACCTTTAATTTCAGTGCAAAATCCATTTCAACACCTTTTGGGGGTGTTAAATGCATTCANCCTAGACCATCAATATGAACGTCCATTCTATGTTATTTAGGGTTTATTTTTGTGCCACCATTCTATTTAAGGTTGGCTGAACTTAATTTGGGAGGATTTGTTTTGTTTCCTTTGATAACCTACACCAATTGGGAATTAGAGCTGTACTTTCCTTGTTAAGCTCAATCCTTATTTAGTAAGTTTTAAAGTGCATTATATTCTGATTCTAGGGTTTCTAAAAGGCTATAAATACCTTGTTAAAGCCCTAGAACCGGCAGACATTGTTAAACATTTGATTGAGAGGAATAAACTATCCTACTTGGTTCTTTTGAGAACTTTGTGTTTTCAGCCTTGTGTGAGCAATCAGGCTAATCATTCACATCTCAAATTGTTCTTGAGTGTGATTTCTACCTTATCATCTTATTATAACCTTGGTTCATATCTCTTTATAGATATCGGGTCTTGGTTCCGCTTATAACCTTGGTTCTTGTCTCCATTATAGACAACGGGTCTTGGTTCTCATCGCTGAATCTGATTTAGCTTTCTTGGGTTGTTATCAACACATTGGTGTGGGGTTTCACCTCTCTAGGTGTGGTTCTCATCAGTTGGTATCAGAGCTTGGCTCTAAATCAGGTTTACTTATCCATTTGTTTATTGTTTCTGCATCTTTATAAACTGAAAAAAAAAAAAAAAAAAGAGAAGAAGAACAAAACAAAAACAAAAAAAAAAAAAAAAAGAAAGGAGAAAAGAAAACAAAAGTGTGTTGATTTGGTATTTGATTCAATTTCTGCTTATTTGGGAAAAGATCTTGTTTGTGTTGGGTTATTTCCTTATTAGGCTGATTTGTTGTTCCTTGCATTTCCTTTTGCAAAATTGATTCTGTTTGGTATCAAATCACTTTGATTCTTATAATTTCATTTGATCTTTGTCTAATTAATGTTCTTTGCTTCTACAATCTTGTTGACCACGTTTTCCTTGTTTCCTTTACTTATATTTCTTTGCTGTCACGTTTTTTTCATTGACCTCTTGATTTCTTGTGTGGTTTGACTTGGTTTGTGAGTTGCAAGGCTGGTTTTGAATACTTAGTTCAATAAAGAACTTAGCAAGGAAGTTTTGAGAGGTAAAAGGCAAGAGTGTGAGTTAGTACATCATAGGGTAAAAGCCGAGCTTAATTGTGTGTTAAACACGAGAGTTGAGTGCTGTTTGTGAGTGAGTGGAGTGAAAAACGTGAGGGAGTGTTTGTGAGGTTTCTTTTTGTTCTAATATCCATTTCAGGTTACTCAAATCATGTCACAACACAGGAATAAAAGTATTTCTGATGGAGAAAAGTTAGATGAGCAGTTCACCTTACAAGCAATGTTCAAGCATTTTGAACGTTTGAATATTGTTCTTGACAACGTTAGGGACAGATTGGAGAGACAAGATGGTGCAATTGCTAAATTGCAACAAGAACAACAAAGAAGGACTCCAGAATTGCGTGAGGATGATCTTGATGAAGGGGCAGATTTGAGAGGAGTATGGGGAGTTTGATAGGCCTTATAATGACAACATGGGGAGATACATGAGAGGCCGTAGAGGTGGTGGTAGAGGCGGTCATGGATATAGGCAGCCTAGGAAGGAAAGAAACTTTGGTAGATGGGAAGATAGGCAAGATAGGGATTTGGGTAGTATTAAAATGGAGATTCCAGCATTCCAAGGGAAGTTAGATCCTGATGTGTATTTGGAATGGGAGAGGAAGGTAGAATTGGTGTTTGAGTGCCATAATTTTTCCGAGGAGAAGAAGGTTAGGTTGGCAGCCTCTATATTTGTTGATTATGCACTAATTTGGTGGGATCAAAGGGTACAAGAGAGGAGGAGAAATCGTGAGAGACCAATTGACACTTGGGATGAGATGAAGGCAATTATGAGAAAGCGATTTGTTCCTAACCATTATTATCGTGAGCTTTATCGCAGGTTGCAAGGGCTTACTCAAGGCACCAAAAGTGTGGAAGAATATCACAAAGAAATGGAGATTACCATGATCAAAGCAAACATTGAGGAGGATAGAGAAGCAACGATGGCAAGGTTTCTACAAGGGCTAAACAAGAACATAGCCGATATAGTGGAGCTGCAACATTATGTGGAGTTGGAGGACATGGTTCACATGGCCATGAAGGTTGAAAGGCAGCTCAAAGGGAGGAGTACAACATCAAGATATAGTTCAAATTCGACTTCTTCCTCAACATGGAAGCCGAATTGGAACAAAAAGGAGGATAAAGCACCAAACAAATTCAAGACTGATCCAAACAAAAGCAAGGAGGTTGGGACCAGCCAAGAGAAGAGTAAGACTGATGTATCACAAGGTAGATCTAGAGATGTTCAGTGTTTTAAGTGCTTGGGAAGAGGACATGTTGCTAACCAATGCCCTAATAGACGTGTAATGATCTTGAGGGAGGATGGAGATGTTGAATCGGGATCTGATTCGGATGAGGAGTCTATGCCACCTTTGGAAGATTGTAGTGATGTAGAAGGGGAATTTCAGTATCCTAAGGGGCAAGTAACACTTGTGGTAAGGCGTGCTTTGAATATGCAAGTTAAGGAGGTTGATGACGTGCAACGTGAGAATATCTTCCATACTAGATGCGTCATCAAGGATAAGGTATGTAGTTTGATCATTGATGGTGGTAGTTGTACTAACGTTGCTAGTACTTTGCTTGTAGAGAAGCTGAACCTACCTACTTTGAAGCATCCAAGACCATACAAGTTACAATGGTTCCATGATTGTGGAGAAGTAAGGGTGAACAAGCAAGTTCGAGTGCCATTCACCATTGGGAGGTATAATGATGAGGTATTATGTGATGTAGTACCAATGCAAGCTGGTCATGTTTTGTTGGGACGTCCTTGGCAGTATGATAGGAGAGCAATGCATGATGGACATAAGAATCGATATACACTCACCATGGAAGAGAAGGCATATACACTCATTCCTTTGACACCACAACAAGTTTATGAGGATCAGATTAGGATTAGAGAGAGTGAGCAAAAGCATGAGAGTGAAAAAAAAAGGCTGGAGAGTGAGAGAGCTACTAAGACCGAGAGCTTGAAAGAAAAGCAAATTGAGGTACACATGAAAGGGATAAGAGTGGCACAAAGAAAAAGGAGAGCTTGAGTGAAAGGAACAAGAGTGAGAAAAAATTGAGTGTTTATGCAAAAGGGAGTGATGTGAGGGCAGCCTACATGGCTAAGCAAACCATGTATGTCCTTGTGTACAAGGATGCTTATTTCACTAATTCTGACCTTGATGTTTCTTTGCCTAGTCCTGTGCGTAATTTGTTGCAGGAATTTGAGGACGTATTCCCTGAGGATTTGCCACCTGGATTGCCACCAATTAGGGGGATTGAGCACCAAATTGATTTTGTTCCCGGTGCACAGATTCCTAACAAACCTGCCTATAGAACTAATCCTGAGGAGACGAAGGAGTTACAAAGGCAGATTGGTGAATTGATGGAGAGAGGATATGTGCGTGAAAGCATGAGTCCATGTGCCGTTCCCGTGTTGTTGGTACCTAAGAAGGATGGATCTTGGCGTATGTGTGTTGATTGTCGTGCCGTCAACAAAATCACTGTAAAGTATAGACATCCTATTCCTAGGTTAGATGACATGTTAGATGAGTTGCATGGATCTTGTGTGTTTACTAAGATTGATCTAAAAAGTGGATATCATCAAATTAGGATGCGTGAAGGTGATGAATGGAAAACTGCATTTAAGACAAAACATGGTTTATATGAGTGGTTAGTAATGCCTTTTGGTTTAACTAATGCACCTAGTACATTCATGCGTTTAATGAATCATGTTTTGCGCGCATTCATTGGTAAGTTTGTTGTTGTTTACTTTGATGACATCTTAGTGTACAGCAAGAGCATAGAAGAGCATGTTGAGCAGTTGCATTTAGTACTTAATGTTTTAAGGCAAGAAAAGTTGTATGCTAACCTTAAAAAGTGCTGTTTTTGTACCGATGAGGTTGTATTCTTAGGTTTTGTTGTTTCGGCCAAGGGAGTTGAAGTAGATGAGGAGAAGATCAAGGCAATCAAGGAGTGGCCGACACCTAAGTCAATTGGGGATGTGCGTAGCTTCCATGGTTTGGCGAGCTTTTATAGAAGATTTGTCAAAGATTTCAGCACCTTAGCTGCACCACTGACGGAAGTGATAAAGAAAAGTGTTGGCTTCAAGTGGGAAAAGGAGCAAGAAGAAGCGTTTAACTTGCTTAAGGATAAACTTTGTAATGCACCATTACTAGCTTTACCTGACTTTACTAAAACGTTTGAAATTGAATGTGATGCTTCAGGTATAGGTATTGGAGCTGTTTTGATGCAAGAAGGACGACCATTAGCTTACTTTAGTGAAAAACTAAATGGGGCAGCCTTGAATTATCCCACTTATGACAAGGAGTTGTACGCATTGGTTCGAGCTTTAGAGACATGGCAGCATTATTTATGGCCCAAGGAGTTTGTCATTCATACTGATCATGAGAGTTTAAAACATTTGAAGGGTCAGGAAAAGCTCAACCGAAGGCATGCTAAATGGGTGGAGTTCATTGAGACATTTCCTTATGTGATTAAGTACAAACAAGGTAAGGAAAATGTTGTGGCTGATGCGTTATCTAGAAGGTATGTGCTACTCACTACTTTGGATGCAAAATTATTAGGTTTTGAGTATATTAAGGAATTGTATGCTGAAGACCTTGATTTTGCTAATGTATACAATGCATGTGAGAAAACTGCCTTTAGTAAATTTTATAGGCATAATGGATTCTTGTTTAAGGAAAATAAGTTGTGTGTGCCTAAATCATCTTTACGAGAGTTGCTTGTTAGAGAGGCTCATGGAGGTGGTTTAATGGGGCATTTTGGGATCAAAAAGACCTTAGATGTTTTAGAGGAACATTTCTTTTGGCCATGCATGAAATCTGATGTAGAGACATTATGCAAAAGATGTGTTACTTGTAAACAAGCTAAGTCTAAAATTATGCCCCATGGGTTGTATACCCCTTTGCCTGTACCTAGTGAACCTTGGACTAATATTTCTATGGATTTTGTATTGGGTTTACCTAGGTCCAAAAGGGGCCGAGATAGTGTTTTTGTTGTGGTTGACAGGTTTTCAAAGATGGCTCATTTTATACCATGTCAAAAGACCGATGACGCCACAAATATTGCTGATTTATTCTTCAAAGAAGTGGTTCGATTGCATGGAGTGCCAAGAAGCATAGTGTCCGACCGAGATGTTAAGTTCCTTAGTCACTTTTGGAGGACCTTGTGGAAAAAGCTAGGAACTAAGCTATTGTTTTCTACAACATGCCATCCACAAACCGATGGACAAACCGAGGTGGTGAATAGGACATTAGGAGCTTTATTGCGTTCTCATCCAAAGAACTTGAAGAATTGGGAGGATTGTCTACCGCATGTCGAGTTCGCTTACAATAGGAGTGTGCATAGTACCACTGGATTTTCACCATTTGAGGTTGTTTATGGTTTCAATCCATTAACACCATTGGACTTACTTCCGTTACCAATTGAGGAAAGGGCAAATCTAGATGGTCAAAAGAAGGCAGAATTTGTAAGACAACTACATGAGAAAGTTAGGCAGCATATAGAGAAGCGTAATGAACAATATGCTAAGCAAGCTAATAAAGGGCGCAAGCAAGTTGTTCTTGAGCCTGGTGATTGGGTGTGGTTGCATATGCGAAAAGAGCGATTTCCTATGCAAAGGCGTTCCAAGCTGCATCCCAGAGGAGATGGCCCTTTCCAAATTGTTGAGAGGATCAATGACAATGCTTATAAATTGGATTTGCCTGGTGAGTATAATGTTAGTGCTACCTTTAATGTTTCTGATCTTTCTCCTTTTGATGTAGGTGATGGCGATTTGAGGACAAATCCTTTTGAGGAGAGGGGAAATGATGGGAATCAAGGCAGCATCAATACAAACAATCATGACCCGTTGCACATTCGGGATGGTGCAATCACAAGAGCTAAAGCGAAGAGGATGCGTCAAGCTTTGCAAGGGCTAATTGAAGCTAGTTGGGCCAAAACACAAGGGATTCCATTCATACAAGAAGAACAAGGCCTGGTTAACTTAATTCAAGCCCAAAATTGAGGATACAAGGCCATTTGCACCTAGACCATCAATATGAACGTCCATTCTATGTTATTTAGGGTTTATTTTTGTGCCACCATTCTATTTAAGGTTGGCTGAACTTAATTTGGGAGGATTTGTTTTGTTTCCTTTGATAACCTACACCAATTGGGAATTAGAGCTGTACTTTCCTTGTTAAGCTCAATCCTTATTTAGTAAGTTTTAAAGTGCATTATATTCTGATTCTAGGGTTTCTAAAAGGCTATAAATACCTTGTTAAAGCCCTAGAACCGGGACATTGTTAAACATTTGATTGAGAGGAATAAACTATCCTACTTGGTTCTTTTGAGAACTTTGTGTTTCAGCCTTGTGTGAGCAATCAGGCTAATCATTCACATCTCAAATTGTTCTTGAGTGTGATTTCTACTACTTATCATCTTATTATAACCTTGGTTCATATCTCTTTATAGATATCGGGTCTTGGTTCCGCTTATAACCTTGGTTCTTGTCTCCATTATAGACAACGGGTCTTGGTTCTCATCGCTGAATCTGATTTAGCTTTCTTGGGTTGTTATCAACACATTGGTGTGGGGTTTCACCTCTCTAGGTGTGGTTCTCATCACAATTCCCTCTAATAAGTGTTCAATTGATCGTAATTTGCATTTATTAGCTGCATAAGACCATTTGTGTAACGAATAAAGATGCTAAATTACTTCATTTCATGAAAATAAGTGATTTTCTGGCATTTTAATGGCTTATTTGACCAAAATTAAACTTAAATTAAGTATAAATGCTTACAAAAACCTTTTCCAACACATTTTGGGGTGTTAAATGCATTCAATTCCCTCTAATAAGTGTTCAATTGATCATAATTTGCATTTATTAGTTGCATAAGACCATTTGTGTCATGAATAGAGAGGCTAAATTACTTCATTTCTTGCAAAGAAGTGATTTTCTTTTGCTTTTTTAATGGCTTATTTAACCCAAATTAAACTTGAATGAAGTTTAAATGCTTAAAAAAACCTTTAATTTAAGTGCAAAAACCATTTCCAACACCTTTTGGGGTGTTAAATGCATTCAATTCCCTCTAATAAGTGTTCAATTGATCGTAATTTGCATTTATTAGCTGCATAAGACCATTTGTGTAACGAATAAAGATGCTAAATTACTTCATTTCATGAAAATAAGTGATTTTCTTGCATTTTAATGGCTTATTTGACCAAAACTAAACTTAAATTAAGCATAACTGCTTACAAAAACCTTTAATTTCAATACAAAAACCTTTTCCAACACATTTTGGGGTGTTAAATGCATTCAATTCCCTCTAATAAGTGTTCAATTGATCATAATTTGCATTTATTAGTTGTATAAGACCATTTGTGTCCTGAATAAAGAGGCTAAATTACTTCATTTCTTACAAATAAGTGATTTTCTTGCATTTTAATGGCTTATTTAACCCAAATTATACTTGAATGAAGTTTAAATGCTTAAAAAAACCTTTAATTTCAATGCAAAAACCATTTCCAACACCTTTTGGGGTGTTAAATGCATTCAATTCCCTCTAATAAGTGTTCAATTGATCGTAATTTGCATTTATTAGCTGCATAAGACCATTTGTGTAACGAATAAAGATGCTAAATTACTTCATTTCTTGAAAGTAAGTGATTTCTTGAATTTTAATGGCTTATTTGACCAAAATTAAACTTAAATTAAGTATAAATGCTTACAAAAACCTTTTCCAACACATTTTGGGGTGTTAAATGCATTCAATTCCCTCTAATAAGTGTTCAATTGATCATAATTTGCATTTATTAGTTGCATAAGACCATTTGTGTCATGAATAGAGAGGCTAAATTACTTCATTTCTTGCAAAGAAGTGATTTTCTTGCATTTTAATGGCTTATTTAACCCAAATTAAACTTGAATGAAGTTTAAATGCTTAAAAAAACCTTTAATTTCAGTGCAAAAACCATTTCCAACACCTTTTGGGGTGTTAAATGCATTCAATTCCCTCTAATAAGTGTTCAATTGATCGTAATTTGCATTTATTAGCTGCATAAGACCATTTGTGTAACGAATAAAGATGCTAAATTACTTCATTTCATGAAAATAAGTGATTTTCTTGCATTTTAATGGCTTATTTGACCAAAACTAAACTTAAATTAAGCATAACTGCTTACAAAAACCTTTAATTTCAATACAAAAACCTTTTCCAACACATTTTGGGGTGTTAAATGCATTCAATTCCCTCTAATAAGTGTTCAATTGATCATAATTTGCATTTATTAGTTGTATAAGACCATTTGTGTCCTGAATAAAGAGGCTAAATTACTTCATTTCTTACAAATAAGTGATTTTCTTGCATTTTAATGGCTTATTTAACCCAAATTATACTTGAATGAAGTTTAAATGCTTAAAAAAACCTTTAATTTCAATGCAAAAACCATTTCCAACACCTTTTGGGGTGTTAAATGCATTCAATTCCCTCTAATAAGTGTTCAATTGATCGTAATTTGCATTTATTAGCTGCATAAGACCATTTGTGTAACGAATAAAGATGCTAAATTACTTCATTTCTTGAAAGTAAGTGATTTCTTGAATTTTAATGGCTTATTTGACCAAAATTAAACTTAAATTAAGTATAAATGCTTACAAAAACCTTTAATTTCAATACAAAAGCCTTTTCCAACACCTTTTGGGGTGTTAAATGCATTCAATTCCCTCTTATAAGTGTTCAATTGATCATAATTTGCATTTATTAGTTGCATAAGACCATTTGTGTCATGAATAAAGAGGCTAAATTACTTCATTTCTTGCAAAGAAGTGATTTTCTTGCATTTTAATGGCTTATTTAACCCAAATTAAACTTGAATGAAGTTTAAATGCTTAAAAAAACCTTTAATTTCAGTGCAAAAACCATTTCCAACACCTTTTGGGGTGTTAAATGCATTCAATTCCCTCTAATAAGTGTTCAATTCATCGTAATTTGCATTTATTAGTTGCATAAGACCATTTGTGTCACGAAGAAAGAGGCTAAATGACTTCATTTCTTGCAAATAAGTGATTTTCTTCCATTTTAATGACTTATTTAACCCAAATTAAACTTAAATTAAGTATAAATGCTTACAAAAACTTTTAATTTCAATGCAAAAACCATTTCCAACACCTTTTGGGGTGTTAAATGCATTCAATTCCTCTAAGTTAGTGTGCAATTGATCAAAATTTGCAATTATTAGTTGCATAAGACCATTTGTGTCATGAATAAAGAGGCTAAATTACTTCATTTCATACAAATAAGTGATTTTCTTGGATTTTAATAATGGCTTATTTAACCCAAATTAAACATAAATGAAGTATAAATGCTTGCAAAACGTTTAATTTCAATGCAAAAAACCATTTCCAACACCTTTTGGGGTGTTAAATGCATTCAATTCCCTCTAATTAGTGTGCAATTGATCATAATTTGCATTTATTAGTTGTATAAGACCATTTGTGTCCTGAATAAAGAGGCTAAATTACTTCATTTCTTACAAATAAGTGATTTTCTTGCATTTTAATGGCTTATTTAAACCCAAATTATACTTGAATGAAGTTTAAATAAATTAAAAAAACCTTTAATTTCAATGCAAAAACCATTTCCAACACCTTTTGGGGTGTTAAATGCATTCAATTCCCTCTAATAAGTGTTCAATTGATCGTAATTGCATTTATTAGCTGCATAAGACCATTTGTGTAACGAATAAATGCTAAATTACTTCATTTCATGAAAAAAGTGATTTTCTTGCATTTTAATGGCTTATTTGACCAAAACTAAACTTAAATAAGCATAACTGCTACAAAAACCTTTAATTTTCAATACAAAAGCCTTTTCCAACACCTTTTGGGGTGTTAAATGCATTCAATTCCCTCTTATAAGTGTTCAATTGATCATAATTTGCATTTATTAGTTGTATAAGACCATTTGTGTCATGAATAAAGAGGCTAAATTACTTCATTTCTTCCAAATAAGTGATTTTCTTGCATTTTAATCGCTTATTTGACCAAAATTAAACTTAAATTAAGTATAAATGATTACAAAAACCTTTAATTTCAATGTAAAAACCATTTCCAACACCTTTTGGGGGGTTTTAAATGCTTTCAATTCCCTTCAATAAGTGTGCAATTGATCAAAATTTGCATTTATTAGTTGTATAAGACCATTTGTGTCATGAATAAGAGGCTAAACTTAAATTACTTCATTTCTTGCAAAAGTGATTTTCTTGCATTTTAATGGCTTATTAACCCAAATTATACTTGAATGAAGTTTAAATGCTTAAAAAATGTTTAATTTCAATGCAAAAACCATTTCCACAACTTTTTGGGGTGTTAAATGCATTCATTCCTCTAATAAGTGTTCAATTGATCGTAATTTACATTTATTAGCTGCATAAGACCATTTGTGTCACAAATAAAGAGGCTAAATTACTTTATTTCTTGAAAATAAGTGATTTTCTTGCATTTTAATGGCTTATTTGACCAAAATTAAACTTAAATTAAGCATAAATGCTTACAAAAACCTTTAATTTCAATACAAAAACCTTTTCCAACACATTTTGGGGTGTTAAATGCATTCAATTCCCTCTAATAAGTGTTCAATTGATCATAATTTGCATTTATTAGTTGTATAAGACCATTTGTGTCATGAATAAAGAGGCTAAATTACTTCATTTCTTACAAATAAGTGATTTTCTTGCATTTTAATGGCTTATTTAACCCAAATTATACTTGAATGAAGTTTAAATGCTTAAAAAGACCTTTAATTTCAATGCAAAAACCATTTCCAACACTTTTAGGGGTTTAAATGCTTTCAATTCCCTCTAATAAGTGTTCAATTGATCGTAATTTGCATTTATTAGCTCTAAGACCATTTGTGTAACGAATAAAGATGCTAAATTACTTCATTTCTTGAGAATAATTGATTTCTTGAATTTTAATGGCTTATTTGACCAAAATTAAACTTAAATTAAATATAAATGCTTACAAAAACCTTTAATTTCAATACAAAAGCCTTTTCCACCTTTTGGGGTGTTAAATGCATTCAATTCCCTCTTATAAGTGTTTCAATTGATCATAATTTGCATTTATTAGTTTGATAAGACCATTTTGTGTCATGACATAAAGAGGCTAAATTACTTCATTTCTTCCAAATAACTGATTTTCTTGCATTTTAATGGCTTATTTGACCAAAATTAAAGTTAAATAAGCATAAATGATTACAAAAACCTTNAAGACCATTTGTGTCACGATAAAGAGGCTAAATCACGTCATTTCTTACAAAAAAAAGTGATTTTCTTGCATTTAATGACTTATTTAACCCAAATTAAACTTAAATTAAGTATAAATGCTATAAAAACTTTTAATTTCAATGCAAAAACCATTTTCAACACCTTTTGGGGTGTTAAATGCATTCAATTCCCTCTAATTAGTGTGCAATTGATCAAAATTTGCAATTATTAGTGCATAAACCATTTGTGTCATGAATAAAGAGGCTAAATTACTTCATTTCATGCAAATAAGAAGTGATTTTCTTGGATTTTAATGGCTTATTTAAAACCCAAATTAAACAAAATGAAGTATAAATGCTTACAAATAACGTTTAATTTCAATGCAAAAACCATTTCCAACACCTTTTGGGGTGTTAAATGCATTCAATTCCCTCAATAAGTGTTCAATTGATCGTAATTTGCATTTATTAGCTGCATAAGACCATTTGTGTAACGAATAAAGATGCTAAATTACTTCATTTCTTGAAAATAAGTGTTTTTCTTGCATTTTAATAGCTTATTTGACCAAATTAAGCTTAAATTAAGTATAAATGCTTACAAAAACCTTAATTTCAATACAAAAACCTTTTCCAACAACTTTTGGGGTGTTAAAATGCATTCAATTCCCTCTAATAAGTGTCAATTGATCATAATTTGTATTATATTAGTTGCATAAGCCATTTGTGTCATGAATAAAGAGGCTAAAATTACTTCATTGTTTTGAAAATAAGTGATTTTCTTGCATTTTAAATGGCTTATTTAACCCAAATTAAACTTGAATGAAGTTAAATGCTTAAAAAAACCTGTAATTCAATGCAAAAAACCATTTCCTTCCAACACCTTTTAGGGCGTTAAAGCATCATCCCCTCTAATAAGTGTTCAATTGATCGTAATTTGCATTTATTAGTTGCATAAGACCATTTGTGTTATGGATAAAAGGCTAAATTACTTCATTTCTTGAAAATAAGTGATTTTCTTGCATTTAAAAATGGCTTTTTAACCCAAATTAAACTTAAGTTAAGCATAAATGCTTACAAAAACCTTAATATCAATATAAAAAATTTTCAACACCTTTTGGGTGTTAAATGCTTTCAATTCCCTCCAATAAGTGTGCAATTGATCAAAATTTGCATTTATTGGTTGCATAAGACCATTTGTGTCACGAATAAAGAGGCTAAATCACGTCATTTCTTACAAAAAAGTGATTTTCTTGCATTTTAATGACTTATTTAACCCAAATTAAACTTAAATTAAGTATAAATGCTTATAAAAAACTTTTAATTCAATGCAAAAACCATTTTCAACACCTTTTGGGGTGTTAAATATAATGCGTTCAATTTCCCTCTAATTAGTGTGCAATTGATCAAAATTTGCAATTATTAGTTGCATAAGACCATTTGTGTCATGAATAAAGAGGCTACAATTACTTCATTTCTTGCAAATAAGTGATTTTCTTGGATTTTAATGGTTTATTTTAACCCAAATTAAACATAAATGAAGTATAAATGCTTACAAAAACCTTTAATTTCAATACAAAGCCTTTTCCAACACCTTTTGGGGTGTTAAATGCATTCAATTCCCCTCTAATAAGTGTTCAATTGATCGTAATTTGCATTTATTAGCTGCATAAGACCATTTGTGTCACAATAAAGAGGCTAAATTACTTGATTTCTTGAAAATAAGTGATTTCCTTGCATTTAAATGGCTTTTTAACCGAAATTAAACTTAAATTAAGCATAAATGCTTACAAAAACCTTTAATTTCAATATAAAAAGCATTTTCCAACACCTTTTGGGTGTTAAATGCTTTCAATTCCCTCCAATAAGTGTGCAATTGATCAAAATTTGCATTTATTGGTTGCATAAGACCATTTGTGTCACGAAAAAGAGGCTAAATCACGTCATTTCTTACAAAAAAGTTTTTTTCTTTGCATTTTTAATGACTTATTTAACCCAAATTAAACTTAAATGAAGTATAAATGCTTATAAAAACTTTTAATTTCAATGCAAAAACCATTTTCAACACACTTTTGGGGTGTTAAATGCATTCAATTCCCTCTAATTAGTGTGCAATTGATCAAAATTTGCAATTATAGTTGCATAAGACCATTTGTGTCATGAATAAAGAGGCTAAATTACTTCATTTCATGCAAATAAGTGATTTTCTTTGTTCTTGGATTTTAAGGCTTATTTAACCCAAATTAAACATAAATGAAGTATAAATGCTTACAAATACGTTTAATTTCAATGCAAAAACCATTTCCAACACCTTTGGGGTGTTAAATTGCATTCAATTCCCTCTAATAAGTGTTCAATTGATCGTAATTTGCATTTATTAGCTGCATAAGACCATTTGTGTAACGAATAAAGATGCTAAATTACTTCATTTCTTGAAAATAAGTGTTTTTCTTGCATTTTAATGGCTTATTTGACCAAAATTAAGCTTAAATTAAGTATAAATGCTTACAAAAACCTTTAATTTCAATACAAAAACCTTTTCCAACACCTTTTGGGGTGTTAAATGCATTCAATTCCCTCTAATAAGTGTTCAATTGATCATAATTTGCATTTATTAGTTGCATAAGACCATTTGTGTTATGGATAAAGAGGCTAAATTACTTCATTTCTTGAAAATAAGTGATTTTCTTGCATTTAAATGGCTTATTTAACCCAAATTAAACTTAAGTTAAGCATAAATGCTTACAAAAACCTTTAATTTCAATATAAAAACCATTTTCAACACCTTTTGGGGTGTTAAATGCTTTCAATTCCCTCCAATAAGTGTGCAATTGATCAAAATTTGCATTTATTGGTTGTATAAGACCATTTGTGTCACGAATAAAGAGGCTAAATCACTCATTTCTTACAAATAAGTGATTTTCTTGCATTTTAATGACTTATTTAACCCAAATGAAACTTAAATTAAGTATAAATGCTTATAAAAACTTTTAATTTCAATGCAAAAACCATTTCCAACACCTTTTGGGTGTTAAATCAATTCCCTCTAATTAGTGTGCAATTGATCAAAATTTGCAATTATTAGTTGCATAAGACCATTTGTGTCATGAATAAAGAGGCTAATTACTTCATTTCTTGCAAATAAGTGATTTTCTTGGATTTTAATGGCTTATTTAACCCAATTAAACTAAATGAAGTATAAATGCTTACAAAAACCTTTAATTTCAATACAAAAGCCTTTTCCAACACCTTTTGGGGTGTTAAATGCATTCAATTCCCTCTAATAAGTGTTCAATTGATCGTAATTTGCATTTATTAGCTGCATAAGACCATTGTGTCACAAATAAAGAGGCTAAATTACTTGATTTCTTGAAAATAAGTGATTTCCTTGCATTTAAATGGCTTATTTAACCCAAATTAAACTTAAATTAAGCATAAATGCTTACAAAAACCTTTAATTTCAATATAAAAAGCATTCCAACACCTTTTGGGGTTAAATGCTTTTAATTCCCTCAATAAGTGTGCAATGATCAAAATTTGCATTTATTGGTTGCATAAGACCATTTTGTCACGAATAAAGAGGCTAAATCACGTCATTTCTTACAAAAAAGTGATTTTCTTGCTTTTTATTTTAATGACTTATTTAACCCAAATTAAACTTAAATTTAAGTATAATGCTTATAAAAACTTTTAATTTCAATGCAAAAACCATTTTCACAACACCTTTTGGGGTGTTAAATGCATTCAATTCCCTCTAATTAGTGTGCAATTGATCAAAATTTGCAATTATTAGTTGCATAAGACCATTTGTGTCATGAATAAAGAGGCTAAATTACTTCATTTCATGCAAATAAGTGATTTTCTTGGATTTTAATGGCTTACCCAAATTAAACATAAATGAAGTATAAATGCTTACAAATACGTTTAATTTCAATGCAAAAACCATTTCCAACACCTTTTGGGGTGTTAAATGCATTCAATTCCCTCTAATAAGTGTTCAATTGATCGTAATTTGCATTTATTAGCTGCATAAGACCATTTGTGTAACGAATAAAGATGCTAAATTACTTCATTTCTTGAAAATAAGTGTTTTTCTTGCATTTTAATAGCTTATTTGACCAAAATTAAGCTTAAATTAAGTATAAATGCTTACAAAAACCTTTAATTTCAATACAAAAACCTTTTCCAACACCTTTTGGGGTGTTAAATGCATTCAATTCCCTCTAATAAGTGTTCAATTGATCATAATTTGTATTTATTAGTTGCATAAGACCATTTGTGTCATGAATAAAGAGGCTAAATTACTTCATTTTTTGAAAATAAGTGATTTTCTTGCATTTTAATGGCTTATTTAACCCAAATTAAACTTGAATGAAGTTTAAATGCTTAAAAAAACCTTTAATTTCAATGCAAAAACCATTTTCCAACACCTTTTGGGGCGTTAAATTGCATTCAATCCCCTAATAAGTGTTCAATTGATCGTAATTTGCATTTATTAGTTGCATAAGACCATTTGTGTTATGGATAAAGAGGCTAAATTACTTCATTTCTTGAAAATAAGTGATTTTCTTGCATTTAAATGGCTTATTTAACCCAAATTAAACTTAAGTTAAGCATAAATGCTTACAAAAACCTTTAATTTCAATATAAAAACCATTTTCAACACCTTTTGGGGTGTTAAATGCTTTCAATTCCCTCCAATAAGTGTGCAATTGATCAAAATTTGCATTTATTGGTTGCATAAGACCATTTGTGTCACGAATAAAGAGGCTAAATCACGTCATTTCTTACAAAAAGTGATTTTCTTCTTGCATTTTAATGACTTATTTAACCCAAATTAAACTTAAATTAAGTATAAATGCTTATAAAAACTTTTAATTTCAATGCAAAAACCATTTTCAACACCTTTTGGGGTGTTAAATGCATTCAATTCCCTCTAATTAGTGTGCAATTGATCAAAATTTGCAATTATTAGTTGCATAAGACCATTTGTGTCATGAATAAAGAGGCTACATTACTTCATTTCTTGCAAATAAGTGATTTTCTTGGATTTTAATGGTTTATTTAACCCAAATTAAACATAAATGAAGTATAAATGCTTACAAAAACCTTTAATTTCAATACAAAAGCCATTTTCCAACACCTTTTGGGGTGTTAAATGCATTCAATTCCCTCTAATAAGTGTTCAATTGATCGTAATTTGCATTTATTAGCTGCATAAGACCATTTGTGTCACAAATAAAGAGGCTAAATTACTTGATTTCTTGAAAATAAGTGATTTCCTTGCATTTAAATGGCTTATTTAACCGAAATTAAACTTAAATTAAGCATAAATGCTTACAAAAACCTTTAATTTCAATATAAAAAGCATTTCCAACACCTTTTGGGGTGTTAAATGCTTTCAATTCCCTCCAATAAGTGCAATTGATCAAAATTTGCATTTATTGGTTGCATAAGACCATTTGTGTCACGAATAAAGAGGCTAAATCACGTCATTTCTTACAAAAAAGTGATTTTCTTGCATTTTAATGACTTATTTAACCCAAATTAAACTTAAATTAAGTATAAATGCTTATAAAAACTTTTAATTTCAATGCAAAAACCATTTTCCAACACCTTTTGGGGTGTTAAATGCATTCAATTCCCTCTAATTAGTGTGCAATTGATCAAAATTTGCAATTATTAGTTGCATAAGACCATTTGTGTCATGAATAAAGAGGCTAAATTACTTCATTTCATGCAAATAAGTGATTTTCTTGGATTTTAATGGCTTATTTAACCCAAATTAAACATAAATGAAGTATAAATGCTTACAAAAACTAATTTCAATACAAAAGCCTTTTCCAACACCTTTTGGGGTGTTAAATGCATTCAATTCCCTCTAATAAGTGTTCAATGATCGTAATTTGCATTTATTGCTGCATAAGACCATTTGTTGTCACAATAAAGAGGCTAAATTACTTGATTTCTTGAAAATAAGTGATTTCCTTGCATTTAAATGGCTTATTTAACCCAAATTAACTTAAATTAAGCATAAATGCTTACAAAAACCTTTAATTTCAATATAAAAAGCATTTCCAACACCTTTTGGGGTGTTAAATGCTTTTAATTCCCTCCAATAAGTGTGCAATTGATCAAAATTTGCATTTATTGGTTGCATAAGACCATTTGTGTCACGAAAAAAGAGGCTAAATCACGTCATTTCTTACAAAAAGTGATTTTCTTGCATTTTAATGACTTATTTAACCCAAATTAAACTTAAATGAAGTATAAATGCTTATAAAAACTTTTAATTTCAATGCAAAAACCATTTCACACACCTTTTGGGGTGTTAAATGCATTCAATTCCCTCTAATTAGTGTGCAATTGATCAAATTTGCAATTATTAGTTGCATAAGACCATTTGTGTCATGAATAAAGAGGCTAAATTACTTCATTTCATGCAAATAAGTGATTTTCTTGGATTTTAATGGCTTATTTAACCCAAATTAAACATAAATGAAGTATAAATGCTTACAAATACGTTTAATTTCAATGCAAAAACCATTTCCAACACCTTTTGGGGTGTTAAATGCATTCAATTCCCTCTAATAAGTGTTCAATTGATCGTAATTTGCATTTATTAGCTGCATAAGACCATTTGTGTAACGAATAAAGATGCTAAATTACTTCATTTCTTGAAAATAAGTGTTTTTCTTGCATTTTAATGGCTTATTTGACCAAAATTAAGCTTAAATTAAGTATAAATGCTTACAAAAACCTTTAATTTCAATACAAAAACCTTTTCCAACACCTTTTGGGGTGTTAAATGCATTCAATTCCCTCTAATAAGTGTTCAATTGATCATAATTTGCATTTATTAGTTGCATAAGACCATTTGTGTTATGGATAAAGAGGCTAAATTACTTCATTTCTGAAAAAAGTGATTTTCTTGCATTTAAATGGGCTTATTTAACCCAAATTAAACTTAAGTTAAGCATAAATGCTTACAAAAACCTTTAATTTCAATATAAAAACCATTTTCAACACCTTTTGGGGTGTTAAATGCTTTCAATTCCCTCCAATAAGTGTGCAATTGATCAAAATTTGCATTTATTGGTTGTATAAGACCATTTGTGTCACGAATAAAGAGGCTAAATCACTCCATTTCTTACAAATAAGTGATTTTCTTGCATTTTAATGACTTATTTAACCCAAATGAAACTTAAATTAAGTATAAATGCTTATAAAAACTTTTAATTTCAATGCAAAAACCATTTCCAACACCTTTTGGGGTGTTAAATGCGTTCAATTCCCTCTAATTAGTGTGCAATTGATCAAAATTTGCAATTATTAGTTGCATAAGACCATTTGTGTCATGAATAAAGAGGCTACATTACTTCATTTCTTGCAAATAAGTGATTTTCTTGGATTTTAATGGCTTATTTAACCCAAATTAAACATAAATGAAGTATAAATGCTTACAAAAACCTTTAATTTCAATACAAAAGCCTTTTCCAACACCTTTTGGGGTGTTAAATGCATTCAATTCCCTCTAATAAGTGTTCAATTGATCGTAATTTGCATTTATTAGCTGCATAAGACCCTTTGTGTCACAAATAAAGAGGCTAAATTACTTGATTTCTTGAAAATAAGTGATTTCCTTGCATTTAAATGGCTTATTTAACCCAAATTAAACTTAATTAAGCATAAATGCTTACAAAAACCTTTAATTTCAATATAAAAGCATTTCCAACACCTTTTGGGGTGTTAAATGCTTCAATTCCCTCCAATAAGTGTGCAATTGATCAAAATTTGCATTTATTGGTTGCATAAGACCATTTGTGTCACGAAAAAAGAGGCTAAATCACGTCATTTCTTACAAAAAGTGATTTTCTTGCATTTTAATGACTTATTTAACCCAAATTAAACTTAAATGAAGTATAAATGCTTATAAAAACTTTTAATTTCAACGCAAAAACCATTTTCAACACCTTTTGGGGTGTTAAATGCATTCAATTCCCTCTAATAGTGTGCAATTGATCAAAATTTGTAATTATTAGTTGCATAAGACCATTTGTGTCATGAATAAAGAGGCTAAATTACTTCATTTCATGCAAATAAGTGATTTTCTTGGATTTTAATGTTATTTAACCCAAATTAAACATAAATGAAGTATAAATGCTTACAAAAACTAATTTCAATACAAAAGCCTTTTCCAACACCTTTTGGGTGTTAAATGCATTCAATTCCCTCTAATAAGTGTTCAATTGATCGTAATTTGCATTTATTAGCTGCATAAGACCATTTGTGTCACAAATAAAGAGGCTAAATTACTTGATTTCTTGAAAATAAGTGATTTCCTTGCATTTAAATGGCTTATTTAACCCAAATTAAACTTAAATTAAGCATAAATGCTTACAAAAACCTTTAATTTCAATATAAAAAGCATTTCCAACACCTTTTGGGGTGTTAAATGCTTTTAATTCCCTCCAATAAGTGTGCAATTGATCAAAATTTGCATTTATTGGTTGCATAAGACCATTTGTGTCACGAATAAAGAGGCTAAATCACGTCATTTCTTACAAAAAGTGATTTTTTGCATTTTAATGACTTATTTAACCCAAATTAAACTTAAATTAAGTAAAATGCTTATAAAAACTTTTAATTTCAATGCAAAAACCATTTCAACACCTTTTGGGGTGTTAAATGCATTCAATTCCCTAATTAGTGTGCAATTGATCAAAATTTGCAATTATTAGTTGCATAAGACCATTTGTGTCATGAATAAAGAGGCTAAATTACTTCATTTCATGCAAATAAGTGATTTTCTGATTTTAATGGCTTATTTAACCCAAATTAAACATAAATGAAGTATAAATGCTTACAAAAACTAATTTCAATACAAAAGCCTTTCCAACACCTTTTGGGGTGTTAAATGCATTCAATTCCCTCTAATAAGTGTTCAATTGATCGTAATTTGCATTTATTAGCTGCATAAGACCATTTGTGTCACAAATAAAGAGGCTAAATTACTTGATTTCTTGAAAATAAGTGATTTCTTCTTGCATTTAAAATGGCTTATTTAACCCAAATTAAACTTAATTAAGCATAAATGCTTACAAAAACCTTTAATTTCATATAAAAAGCATTTCCAACACCTTTTGGGGTGTTAAATGCTTTAATTCCCTCCAATAAGTGTGCAATTGATCAAAATTTGCATTTATTGGTTGCATAAGACCATTTGTGTCACGAATAAAGAGGCTAAATCACGTCATTTCTTACAAAAAGTGATTTTCTTGCATTTTAATGACTTATTTAACCCAAATTAAACTTAAATTAAGTATAAATGCTTATAAAAACTTTTAATTTCAATGCAAAAAACCATTTTCAACACCTTTTGGGGTGTTAAATGCATTCAATTCCCTCTAATTAGTGTGCAATTGATCAAAATTTGCAATTATTAATTGCATAAGACCATTTGTGTCATGATAAAGAGGCTAAATTACTTCATTTCATGCAAATAAGTGATTTTCCTTGGATTTTTAATGGCTTATTTAACCCAAATTAAACATAAATGAAGTATAAATGCTTACAAATACGTTTAATTTCAATGCAAAAACCATTTCCAACACCTTTTGGGGTGTTAAATGCATTCAATTCCCTCTAATAATGTTCAATTGATCGTAATTTGCATTTATTAGCTGCATAAGACCATTTGTGTACGAATAAAGATGCTAAATTATACTTCATTTCTTGAAATAAGTGTTTTTCTTGCATTTTAATGCTTATTTGACCAAAATTAAGCTTAAATTAAGTATAATGCTACAAAAACCTTTAATTTCAATACAAAAACCTTTTCCAACCCTTTTGGGGTGTTAAATGCATTCAATTCCCTCTAATAAGTGTTCAATTGATCTAATTTGCATTTATTAGTTGCATAAGACCATTTGTGTCATGAATAAAGAGCTAAATTACTTCATTTTTGAAAATAAGTGATTTTCTTGCATTTTAATGGCTTATTTAACCCAAATTAAACTTGAATGAAGTTTAAATGCTTAAAAAAACCTTTAATTTCAATGCAAAAACCATTTCCACACCTTTTAGGGTTAAATGCATTCAATCCCCTCTAATAAGTGTTCAATTGATCGTAATTTGCATTATTAGTTGCATAAGACCATTTGTGTTATGGATAAGAGGCTAAATTACTTCATTTTTGAAAATAAGTGATTTTCTTGCATTTAAATGGCTTATTTAACCCAAATTAAACTTAAGTTAAGCATAAATGCTTACAAAAACCTTTAATTTCAATAAAAAACCATTTTCAACACTTTTGGGGTGTTAAATGCTTTCAATTCCCTCCAATAAGTGTGCAATTGATCAAAATTTGCATTTATTGGTTGCATAAGACCATTTGGTCACGAATAAAGAGGCTAAATCAGTCATTTCTTACAAAAAAGTGATTTTCTTGCATTTTAAATGACTTATTAACCCAAATTAAACTTAAATTAAGTATAAATGCTTATAAAAACTTTTAATTTCAATGCAAAACCATTTCAACACCTTTGGGATGTTAAATGCATTCAATTCCCTCTAATTAGTGTGCAATTGATCAAAATTTGCAATTATTAGTTGCATAAGACCATTTGTGTCAGAATAAAGAGGCTACATTACTTCATTTCTTGCAATAAGTGATTTTCTTGGATTTTAATGGTTATTTAACCCAAATTAAACATAAATGAAGTATAAATGCTTACAAAAACCTTTAATTTCAATACAAAAGCCTTTCCAACACCTTTTGGGGTGTTAAATGCATTCAATTCCCTCTAATAAGTGTTCAATTGATCGTAATTTGCATTTATTAGCTGCATAAGACCATTTGTGTCACAAATAAAGAGGCTAAATTACTTGATTTCTGAAAATAAGTGATTTCCTTGCATTTAAATGGCTTATTTAACCGAAATTAAACTTAAATTAAGCAAAATGCTTACAAAAACCTTTAATTTCAATATAAAAAGCATTTCCAACACCTTTTGGGGTGTTAAATGCTTTCAATTCCCTCCAATAAGTGTGCAATTGATCAAATTTGCATTTATTGGTTGCATAAGACCATTTGTGTCACGAATAAAGAGGCTAAATCACGTCATTTCAAAAAAGTGATTTTCTTGCATTTTAATGACTTATTTAACCAAATTAAACTTAAATTAAGTATAAATGCTTATAAAAATTTTAATTTCAATGCAAAAACCATTTTCCAACACCTTTTGGGGTGTTAAATGCATTCAATTCCCTCTAATTAGTGTGCAATTGATCAAATTTGCAATTATTAGTTGCATAAGACCATTTGTCATGAATAAAGAGGCTAAATTACTTCATTTCATGCAAATAAGTGATTTTCTTGATTTTAAGGCTTATTTAACCCAAATTAAACATAAATGAAGTATAAATGCTTACAAAACTAATTTCAATACAAAAGCCTTTTCCAACACCTTTTGGGGTGTTAAATGCATTCAATTCCCTCTAATAAGTGTTCAATTGATCGTAATTTGCATTTATTAGCTGCATAAGACCATTTGTGTCACAAATAAAGAGGCTAAATTACTTGATTTCTTGAAAATAAGTGTGTTCTTGCATTTAAATGGCTTATTTAACCCAAATTAAACTTAAATTAAGCATAAATGCTTACAAAAACCTTTAATTTCAATATAAAAAGCATTTCCAACACCTTTTGGGGTGTTAAATGCTTAATTCCCTCCAATAAGTGTGCAATTGATCAAAATTTGCATTTATTGGTTGCATNAAGACCATTTGTGTCACGATAAAGAGGCTAAATCACGTCATTTCTTACAAAAAAAAGTGATTTTCTTGCATTTAATGACTTATTTAACCCAAATTAAACTTAAATTAAGTATAAATGCTATAAAAACTTTTAATTTCAATGCAAAAACCATTTTCAACACCTTTTGGGGTGTTAAATGCATTCAATTCCCTCTAATTAGTGTGCAATTGATCAAAATTTGCAATTATTAGTGCATAAACCATTTGTGTCATGAATAAAGAGGCTAAATTACTTCATTTCATGCAAATAAGAAGTGATTTTCTTGGATTTTAATGGCTTATTTAAAACCCAAATTAAACAAAATGAAGTATAAATGCTTACAAATAACGTTTAATTTCAATGCAAAAACCATTTCCAACACCTTTTGGGGTGTTAAATGCATTCAATTCCCTCAATAAGTGTTCAATTGATCGTAATTTGCATTTATTAGCTGCATAAGACCATTTGTGTAACGAATAAAGATGCTAAATTACTTCATTTCTTGAAAATAAGTGTTTTTCTTGCATTTTAATAGCTTATTTGACCAAATTAAGCTTAAATTAAGTATAAATGCTTACAAAAACCTTAATTTCAATACAAAAACCTTTTCCAACAACTTTTGGGGTGTTAAAATGCATTCAATTCCCTCTAATAAGTGTCAATTGATCATAATTTGTATTATATTAGTTGCATAAGCCATTTGTGTCATGAATAAAGAGGCTAAAATTACTTCATTGTTTTGAAAATAAGTGATTTTCTTGCATTTTAAATGGCTTATTTAACCCAAATTAAACTTGAATGAAGTTAAATGCTTAAAAAAACCTGTAATTCAATGCAAAAAACCATTTCCTTCCAACACCTTTTAGGGCGTTAAAGCATCATCCCCTCTAATAAGTGTTCAATTGATCGTAATTTGCATTTATTAGTTGCATAAGACCATTTGTGTTATGGATAAAAGGCTAAATTACTTCATTTCTTGAAAATAAGTGATTTTCTTGCATTTAAAAATGGCTTTTTAACCCAAATTAAACTTAAGTTAAGCATAAATGCTTACAAAAACCTTAATATCAATATAAAAAATTTTCAACACCTTTTGGGTGTTAAATGCTTTCAATTCCCTCCAATAAGTGTGCAATTGATCAAAATTTGCATTTATTGGTTGCATAAGACCATTTGTGTCACGAATAAAGAGGCTAAATCACGTCATTTCTTACAAAAAAGTGATTTTCTTGCATTTTAATGACTTATTTAACCCAAATTAAACTTAAATTAAGTATAAATGCTTATAAAAAACTTTTAATTCAATGCAAAAACCATTTTCAACACCTTTTGGGGTGTTAAATATAATGCGTTCAATTTCCCTCTAATTAGTGTGCAATTGATCAAAATTTGCAATTATTAGTTGCATAAGACCATTTGTGTCATGAATAAAGAGGCTACAATTACTTCATTTCTTGCAAATAAGTGATTTTCTTGGATTTTAATGGTTTATTTTAACCCAAATTAAACATAAATGAAGTATAAATGCTTACAAAAACCTTTAATTTCAATACAAAGCCTTTTCCAACACCTTTTGGGGTGTTAAATGCATTCAATTCCCCTCTAATAAGTGTTCAATTGATCGTAATTTGCATTTATTAGCTGCATAAGACCATTTGTGTCACAATAAAGAGGCTAAATTACTTGATTTCTTGAAAATAAGTGATTTCCTTGCATTTAAATGGCTTTTTAACCGAAATTAAACTTAAATTAAGCATAAATGCTTACAAAAACCTTTAATTTCAATATAAAAAGCATTTTCCAACACCTTTTGGGTGTTAAATGCTTTCAATTCCCTCCAATAAGTGTGCAATTGATCAAAATTTGCATTTATTGGTTGCATAAGACCATTTGTGTCACGAAAAAGAGGCTAAATCACGTCATTTCTTACAAAAAAGTTTTTTTCTTTGCATTTTTAATGACTTATTTAACCCAAATTAAACTTAAATGAAGTATAAATGCTTATAAAAACTTTTAATTTCAATGCAAAAACCATTTTCAACACACTTTTGGGGTGTTAAATGCATTCAATTCCCTCTAATTAGTGTGCAATTGATCAAAATTTGCAATTATAGTTGCATAAGACCATTTGTGTCATGAATAAAGAGGCTAAATTACTTCATTTCATGCAAATAAGTGATTTTCTTTGTTCTTGGATTTTAAGGCTTATTTAACCCAAATTAAACATAAATGAAGTATAAATGCTTACAAATACGTTTAATTTCAATGCAAAAACCATTTCCAACACCTTTGGGGTGTTAAATTGCATTCAATTCCCTCTAATAAGTGTTCAATTGATCGTAATTTGCATTTATTAGCTGCATAAGACCATTTGTGTAACGAATAAAGATGCTAAATTACTTCATTTCTTGAAAATAAGTGTTTTTCTTGCATTTTAATGGCTTATTTGACCAAAATTAAGCTTAAATTAAGTATAAATGCTTACAAAAACCTTTAATTTCAATACAAAAACCTTTTCCAACACCTTTTGGGGTGTTAAATGCATTCAATTCCCTCTAATAAGTGTTCAATTGATCATAATTTGCATTTATTAGTTGCATAAGACCATTTGTGTTATGGATAAAGAGGCTAAATTACTTCATTTCTTGAAAATAAGTGATTTTCTTGCATTTAAATGGCTTATTTAACCCAAATTAAACTTAAGTTAAGCATAAATGCTTACAAAAACCTTTAATTTCAATATAAAAACCATTTTCAACACCTTTTGGGGTGTTAAATGCTTTCAATTCCCTCCAATAAGTGTGCAATTGATCAAAATTTGCATTTATTGGTTGTATAAGACCATTTGTGTCACGAATAAAGAGGCTAAATCACTCATTTCTTACAAATAAGTGATTTTCTTGCATTTTAATGACTTATTTAACCCAAATGAAACTTAAATTAAGTATAAATGCTTATAAAAACTTTTAATTTCAATGCAAAAACCATTTCCAACACCTTTTGGGTGTTAAATCAATTCCCTCTAATTAGTGTGCAATTGATCAAAATTTGCAATTATTAGTTGCATAAGACCATTTGTGTCATGAATAAAGAGGCTAATTACTTCATTTCTTGCAAATAAGTGATTTTCTTGGATTTTAATGGCTTATTTAACCCAATTAAACTAAATGAAGTATAAATGCTTACAAAAACCTTTAATTTCAATACAAAAGCCTTTTCCAACACCTTTTGGGGTGTTAAATGCATTCAATTCCCTCTAATAAGTGTTCAATTGATCGTAATTTGCATTTATTAGCTGCATAAGACCATTGTGTCACAAATAAAGAGGCTAAATTACTTGATTTCTTGAAAATAAGTGATTTCCTTGCATTTAAATGGCTTATTTAACCCAAATTAAACTTAAATTAAGCATAAATGCTTACAAAAACCTTTAATTTCAATATAAAAAGCATTCCAACACCTTTTGGGGTTAAATGCTTTTAATTCCCTCAATAAGTGTGCAATGATCAAAATTTGCATTTATTGGTTGCATAAGACCATTTTGTCACGAATAAAGAGGCTAAATCACGTCATTTCTTACAAAAAAGTGATTTTCTTGCTTTTTATTTTAATGACTTATTTAACCCAAATTAAACTTAAATTTAAGTATAATGCTTATAAAAACTTTTAATTTCAATGCAAAAACCATTTTCACAACACCTTTTGGGGTGTTAAATGCATTCAATTCCCTCTAATTAGTGTGCAATTGATCAAAATTTGCAATTATTAGTTGCATAAGACCATTTGTGTCATGAATAAAGAGGCTAAATTACTTCATTTCATGCAAATAAGTGATTTTCTTGGATTTTAATGGCTTACCCAAATTAAACATAAATGAAGTATAAATGCTTACAAATACGTTTAATTTCAATGCAAAAACCATTTCCAACACCTTTTGGGGTGTTAAATGCATTCAATTCCCTCTAATAAGTGTTCAATTGATCGTAATTTGCATTTATTAGCTGCATAAGACCATTTGTGTAACGAATAAAGATGCTAAATTACTTCATTTCTTGAAAATAAGTGTTTTTCTTGCATTTTAATAGCTTATTTGACCAAAATTAAGCTTAAATTAAGTATAAATGCTTACAAAAACCTTTAATTTCAATACAAAAACCTTTTCCAACACCTTTTGGGGTGTTAAATGCATTCAATTCCCTCTAATAAGTGTTCAATTGATCATAATTTGTATTTATTAGTTGCATAAGACCATTTGTGTCATGAATAAAGAGGCTAAATTACTTCATTTTTTGAAAATAAGTGATTTTCTTGCATTTTAATGGCTTATTTAACCCAAATTAAACTTGAATGAAGTTTAAATGCTTAAAAAAACCTTTAATTTCAATGCAAAAACCATTTTCCAACACCTTTTGGGGCGTTAAATTGCATTCAATCCCCTAATAAGTGTTCAATTGATCGTAATTTGCATTTATTAGTTGCATAAGACCATTTGTGTTATGGATAAAGAGGCTAAATTACTTCATTTCTTGAAAATAAGTGATTTTCTTGCATTTAAATGGCTTATTTAACCCAAATTAAACTTAAGTTAAGCATAAATGCTTACAAAAACCTTTAATTTCAATATAAAAACCATTTTCAACACCTTTTGGGGTGTTAAATGCTTTCAATTCCCTCCAATAAGTGTGCAATTGATCAAAATTTGCATTTATTGGTTGCATAAGACCATTTGTGTCACGAATAAAGAGGCTAAATCACGTCATTTCTTACAAAAAGTGATTTTCTTCTTGCATTTTAATGACTTATTTAACCCAAATTAAACTTAAATTAAGTATAAATGCTTATAAAAACTTTTAATTTCAATGCAAAAACCATTTTCAACACCTTTTGGGGTGTTAAATGCATTCAATTCCCTCTAATTAGTGTGCAATTGATCAAAATTTGCAATTATTAGTTGCATAAGACCATTTGTGTCATGAATAAAGAGGCTACATTACTTCATTTCTTGCAAATAAGTGATTTTCTTGGATTTTAATGGTTTTTTAACCCAAATTAAACATAAATGAAGTATAAATGCTTACAAAAACCTTTAATTTCAATACAAAAGCCTTTTCCAACACCTTTTGGGGTGTTAAATGCATTCAATTCCCTCTAATAAGTGTTCAATTGATCGTAATTTGCATTTATTAGCTGCATAAGACCATTTGTGTCACAAATAAAGAGGCTAAATTACTTGATTTCTTGAAAATAAGTGATTTCCTTGCATTTAAATGGCTTATTTAACCGAAATTAAACTTAAATTAAGCATAAATGCTTACAAAAACCTTTAATTTCAATATAAAAAGCATTTCCAACACCTTTTGGGGTGTTAAATGCTTTCAATTCCCTCCAATAAGTGCAATTGATCAAAATTTGCATTTATTGGTTGCATAAGACCATTTGTGTCACGAATAAAGAGGCTAAATCACGTCATTTCTTACAAAAAAGTGATTTTCTTGCATTTTAATGACTTATTTAACCCAAATTAAACTTAAATTAAGTATAAATGCTTATAAAAACTTTTAATTTCAATGCAAAAACCATTTTCCAACACCTTTTGGGGTGTTAAATGCATTCAATTCCCTCTAATTAGTGTGCAATTGATCAAAATTTGCAATTATTAGTTGCATAAGACCATTTGTGTCATGAATAAAGAGGCTAAATTACTTCATTTCATGCAAATAAGTGATTTTCTTGGATTTTAATGGCTTATTTAACCCAAATTAAACATAAATGAAGTATAAATGCTTACAAAAACTAATTTCAATACAAAAGCCTTTTCCAACACCTTTTGGGGTGTTAAATGCATTCAATTCCCTCTAATAAGTGTTCAATTGATCGTAATTTGCATTTATTAGCTGCATAAGACCATTTGTGTCACAAATAAAGAGGCTAAATTACTTGATTTCTTGAAAATAAGTGATTTCCTTGCATTTAAATGGCTTATTTAACCCAAATTAAACTTAAATTAAGCATAAATGCTTACAAAAACCTTTAATTTCAATATAAAAAGCATTTCCAACACCTTTTGGGGTGTTAAATGCTTTTAATTCCCTCCAATAAGTGTGCAATTGATCAAAATTTGCATTTATTGGTTGCATAAGACCATTTGTGTCACGAATAAAGAGGCTAAATCACGTCATTTCTTACAAAAAAGTGATTTTCTTGCATTTTAATGACTTATTTAACCCAAATTAAACTTAAATTAAGTATAAATGCTTATAAAAACTTTTAATTTCAACAAAAACCATTTTCAACACCTTTTGGGGTGTTAAATGCATTCAATTCCCTCTAATTAGTGTGCAATTGATCAAAATTTGCAATTATTAGTTGCATATAAGACCATTTGTGTCATGAATAAAGAGGCTAAATTACTTCATTTCATGCAATAAGTGATTTCTTGGATTTTAATGGCTTATTTAACCCAAATTAAACATAAATGAAGTATAAATGCTTACAAATACGTTTAATTTCAATGCAAAAACCATTTCAACACCTTTGGGGTGTTAATGCATTCATTCCTCTAATAAGTGTTCAATTGATCGTAATTTGCATTTATTAGCTGCATAAGACCATTTGTGTACGAAAAAATGCTAAATTACTTCATTTCTTGAAATAAGTGTTTTTCTTGCATTTTAATGGCTTATTTGACCAAAATTAAGCTTAAATTAAGTATAAATGCTTACAAAAACCTTTAATTTCAATACAAAAACCTTTCCAAACCTTTTGGGGTGTTAAATGCATTCAATTCCCTCTAAAAGTGTTCAATTGATCTAATTTGCATTTATAGTTGCATAAGACCATTTGTGTTATGGATAAAGAGGCTAAATTACTTCATTTCTTGAAAATAAGTGTTTTCTTGCATTTAAATGGCTTATTTAACCCAAATTAAACTTAGTTAAGCATAAATGCTTACAAAAAATTTCAATATAAAAACCATTTTCAACACCTTTTGGGGTGTTAAATGCTTTCAATTCCCTCCAATAAGTGTGCAATTGATCAAAATTTGTGCATTTATTGGTTGTATAAGACCATTTGTGTCACGAATAAAGAGGCTAAATCACTTCATTTCTTACAAAAGTGATTTTCTTGCATTTTAATGACTTATTTAACCAAATGAAACTTAAATTAAGTTAAATGCTTATAAAAACTTTTAATTTCAATGCAAAACCATTTCCAACACCTTTGGGGTGTTAAATGCGTTCAATTCCCTCTAATTAGTGTGCATTGATCAAAATTTGCAATTATTAGTTGCATAAGACCATTTGTGTCATGAATAAAGAGGCTACATTACTTCATTTCTTGCAAATAAGTGATTTTCTTGGATTTTAATGGCTTATTTAACCCAAATTAAACATAAATGAAGTATAAATGCTTACAAAAACCTTTAATTTCAATACAAAAGCCTTTTCCAACACCTTTTGGGGTGTTAAATGCATTCAATTCCCTCTAATAAGTGTTCAATTGATCGTAATTTGCATTTATTAGCTGCATAAGACCATTTGTGTCACAAATAAAGAGGC
The DNA here is from genome assembly GCA_021464245.1 of Carallia brachiata. Lineage (NCBI taxonomy): Eukaryota > Viridiplantae > Streptophyta > Magnoliopsida > Malpighiales > Rhizophoraceae > Carallia > Carallia brachiata. Next base: position 2,771,972 of record JADCRB010000028.1, on the reverse strand, counting down.
TAAATTACTTGATTTCTTGAAAATAAGTGATTTCCTTGCATTTAAATGGCTTATTTAACCCAAATTAAACTTAAATTAAGCATAAATGCTTACAAAAACCTTTAATTTCAATATAAAAAGCATTTCCAACACCTTTTGGGGTGTTAAATGCTTTCAATTCCCTCCAATAAGTGTGCAATTGATCAAAATTTGCATTTATTGGTTGCATAAGACCATTTGTGTCACGAATAAAGAGGCTAAATCACGTCATTTCTTACAAAAAAGTGATTTTCTTGCATTTTAATGACTTATTTAACCCAAATTAAACTTAAATTAAGTATAAATGCTTATAAAAACTTTTAATTTCAATGCAAAAACCATTTTCAACACCTTTTGGGGTGTTAAATGCATTCAATTCCCTCTAATTAGTGTGCAATTGATCAAAATTTGTAATTATTAGTTGCATAAGACCATTTGTGTCATGAATAAAGAGGCTAAATTACTTCATTTCATGCAAATAAGTGATTTTCTTGGATTTTAATGGCTTATTTAACCCAAATTAAACATAAATGAAGTATAAATGCTTACAAAAACTAATTTCAATACAAAAGCCTTTTCCAACACCTTTTGGGGTGTTAAATGCATTCAATTCCCTCTAATAAGTGTTCAATTGATCGTAATTTGCATTTATTAGCTGCATAAGACCATTTGTGTCACAAATAAAGAGGCTAAATTACTTGATTTCTTGAAAATAAGTGATTCCTTGCATTTAAATGGCTTATTTAACCCAAATTAAACTTAATTAAGCATAAATGCTTACAAAACCTTTAATTTCAATATAAAAAGCATTTCCAACACCTTTTGGGGTGTTAAATGCTTTTAATTCCCTCCAATAAGTGTGCAATTGATCAAAATTTGCATTTATTGGTTGCATAAGACCATTTGTGTCACGAATAAAGAGGCTAAATCACGTCATTTCTTACAAAAAAGTGATTTTCTTGCATTTTAATGACTTATTTAACCCAAATTAAACTTAAATTAAGTATAAATGCTTATAAAAACTTTTAATTTCAATGCAAAAACCATTTTCAACACCTTTTGGGGTGTTAAATGCATTCAATTCCCTCTAATTAGTGTGCAATTGATCAAAATTTGCAATTATTAGTTGCATAAGACCATTTGTGTCATGAATAAAGAGGCTAAATTACTTCATTTCATGCAAATAAGTGATTTTCTTGGATTTTAATGGCTTATTTAACCCAAATTAAACATAAATGAAGTATAAATGCTTACAAATACGTTTAATTTCAATGCAAAAACCATTTCCAACACCTTTTGGGGTGTTAAATGCATTCAATTCCCTCTAATAAGTGTTCAATTGATCGTAATTTGCATTTATTAGCTGCATAAGACCATTTGTGTAACGAATAAAGATGCTAAATTACTTCATTTCTTGAAAATAAGTGTTTTTCTTGGCATTTTAATGGCTTATTTAACCCAAATTAAACATAAATGAAGATAAATGCTTACAAAAACCTTAATTTCAATACAAAAGCCTTTTCCAACACCTTTTGGGGTGTTAAATGCATTCAATTCCCTCTAATAAGTGTTCAATTGATCGTAATTTGCATTATTAGCTGCATAAGACCATTTGTGTCACAAATAAAGAGGCTAAATTACTTATTTCTTGAAATAAGTGATTTCCTTGCATTTAAATGGCTTATTTAACCCAAATTAAACTTAAATTAAGCATAAATGCTTACAAAAACCTTTAATTTCAATAAAAACCATTTCCAACACCTTTTGGGGTGTTAAATGCTTTCAATTCCTCCAATAAGTGTGCAATTGATCAAATTTGCATTTATTGGTTGCATAAGACCATTTGTGTCACGAATAAAGAGGCTAAATCACGTCATTTCTTACAAAAAAGTGATTTTCTTGCATTTTAATGACTTATTTAACCCAAATTAAACTTAAATTAAGTATAAATGCTTATAAAACTTTTAATTTCAATGCAAAAACCATTTTCAACACCTTTTGGGTGTTAAATGCATTCAATTCCCTCTAATTCGTGTGCAATTGATCAAAATTTGCTTATTAGTTGCATAAGACCATTTGTGTCATGAATAAAGAGGCTAATTACTTCATTTCATGCAAATAAGTGATTTTCTTGGATTTTAATGGCTTATTTAACCCAAATTAAACATAAATGAAGTATAAATGCTTACAAAAACTCTTTCAATACAAAAGCCTTTTCCAACACCTTTTGGGTGTTAAATGCATTCAATTCCCTCTAATAAGTGTTCAATTGATCGTAATTTGCATTTATTAGCTGCATAAGACCATTTGTGTCACAAATAAAGAGGCTAAATTACTTGATTTCTTGAAAATAAGTGATTTCCTTGCATTTAAATGGCTTATTTAACCCAAATTAACTTAATTAAGCATAAATGCTTACAAAAACCTTTAATTTCAATATAAAAAGCATTTCCAACACCTTTTGGGGTGTTTTAAATGCTTTTAATTCCCTCCAATAAGTGTGCAATTGATCAAAATTTGCATTTATTGGTTGCATAAGACCATTTGTGTCACGAAATAAAGAGGCTAAATCACGTCATTTCTTACAAAAAGTGATTTTCTTGCATTTTAATGACTTATTTAACCCAAATTAAACTTAAATTAAGTATAAATGCTTATAAAACTTTTAATTTCAATGCAAAAACCATTTTCAACCCTTTTGGGGTGTTAAATGCATTCAATTCCCTCTAATTAGTGTGCAATTGATCAAAATTTGCAATTATTAGTTGCATAAGACCATTTGTGTCATGAATAAAGAGGCTAAATTACTTCATTTCATGCAAATAAGTGATTTTCTTGGATTTTAATGGCTTATTTAACCCAAATTAAACATAAATGAAGTATAAATGCTTACAAAAACTAATTTCAATACAAAAGCCTTTCCAACACCTTTTGGGGTGTTAAATGCATTCAATTCCCTCTAATAAGTGTTCAATTGATCGTAATTTGCATTTATTAGCTGCATAAGACCATTTGTGTCACAAATAAGAGGCTAAATTACTTGATTTCTTGAAAATAAGTGATTTCCTTGCATTTAAATGGCTTATTTAACCCAAATTAAACTTAAATTAAGCATAAATGCTTACAAAAACCTTTAATTTCATATAAAAAGCATTTCCAACACCTTTTGGGGTGTTAAATGCTTTTAATTCCCTCCAATAAGTGTGCAATTGATCAAAATTTGCATTTATTGGTTGCATAAGACCATTTGTGTCACGAATAAAGAGGCTAAATCACGTCATTTCTTACAAAAAAGTGATTTTTTTGCATTTTAATGACTTATTTAACCCAAATTAAACTTAAATTAAGTATAAATGCTTATAAAAACTTTTAATTTCAATGCAAAAACCATTTCCAACACCTTTTGGGGTGTTAAATGCATTCAATTCCCTCTAATTAGTGTGCAATTGATCAAAATTTGCAATTATTAGTTGCATAAGACCATTTGTGTCATGAATAAAGAGGCTAAATTACTTCATTTCATGCAAATAAGTGATTTTCTTGGATTTTAATGGCTTATTTAACCCAAATTAAACATAAATGAAGTATAAATGCTTACAAATACGTTTAATTTCAATGCAAAAACCATTTCCAACACCTTTTGGGGTGTTAAATGCATTCAATTCCCTCTAATAAGTGTTCAATTGATCGTAATTTGCATTTATTAGCTGCATAAGACCATTTGTGTAACGAATAAAGATGCTAAATTACTTCATTTCTTGAAAATAAGTGTTTTTCTTGCATTTTAATAGCTTATTTGACCAAAATTAAGCTTAAATTAAGTATAAATGCTTACAAAAACCTTTAATTTCAATACAAAAACCTTTTCCAACACCTTTTGGGGTGTTAAATGCATTCAATTCCCTCTAAGTGTTCAATTGATCATAATTTGTATTTATTAGTTGCATAAGACCATTTGTGTCATGAATAAAGAGGCTAAATTACTTCATTTTTTGAAAATAAGTGATTTTCTTGCATTTTAATGGCTTATTTAACCCAAATTAAACTTGAATGAAGTTTAAATGCTTAAAAAAACCTTTAATTTCAATGCAAAAACCATTTCCAACACCTTTTAGGGCGTTAAATGCATTCAATCCCCTCTAATAAGTGTTCAATTGATCGTAATTTGCATTTATTAGTTGCATAAGACCATTTGTGTTATGGATAAAGAGGCTAAATTACTTCATTTCTTGAAAATAAGTGATTTTCTTGCATTTAAATGGCTTATTTAACCCAAATTAAACTTAAGTTAAGCATAAATGCTTACAAAAACCTTTAATTTCAATATAAAAACCATTTTCAACACCTTTTGGGGTGTTAAATGCTTTCAATTCCCTCCAATAAGTGTGCAATTGATCAAAATTTGCATTTATTGGTTGCATAAGACCATTTGTGTCACGAATAAAGAGGCTAAATCACGTCATTTCTTACAAAAAAGTGATTTTCTTGCATTTTAATGACTTATTTAACCCAAATTAAACTTAAATTAAGTATAAATGCTTATAAAAACTTTTAATTTCAATGCAAAAACCATTTTCAACACCTTTTGGGATGTTAAATGCATTCAATTCCCTCTAATTAGTGTGCAATTGATCAAAATTTGCAATTATTAGTTGCATAAGACCATTTGTGTCATGAATAAAGAGGCTACATTACTTCATTTCTTGCAAATAAGTGATTTTCTTGGATTTTAATGGTTTATTTAACCCAAATTAAACATAAATGAAGTATAAATGCTTACAAAAACCTTTAATTTCAATACAAAAGCCTTTTCCAACACCTTTTGGGGTGTTAAATGCATTCAATTCCCTCTAATAAGTGTTCAATTGATCGTAATTTGCATTTATTAGCTGCATAAGACCATTTGTGTCACAAATAAAGAGGCTAAATTACTTGATTTCTTGAAAATAAGTGATTTCCTTGCATTTAAATGGCTTATTTAACCGAAATTAAACTTAAATTAAGCATAAATGCTTACAAAAACCTTTAATTTCAATATAAAAAGCATTTCCAACACCTTTTGGGGTGTTAAATGCTTTCAATTCCCTCCAATAAGTGTGCAATTGATCAAAATTTGCATTTATTGGTTGCATAAGACCATTTGTGTCACGAATAAAGAGGCTAAATCACGTCATTTCTTACAAAAAAGTGATTTTCTTGCATTTTAATGACTTATTTAACCCAAATTAAACTTAAATTAAGTATAAATGCTTATAAAAACTTTTAATTTCAATGCAAAAACCATTTTCAACACCTTTTGGGGTGTTAAATGCATTCAATTCCCTCTAATTAGTGTGCAATTGATCAAAATTTGCAATTATTAGTTGCATAAGACCATTTGTGTCATGAATAAAGAGGCTAAATTACTTCATTTCATGCAAATAAGTGATTTTCTTGGATTTTAATGGCTTATTTAACCCAAATTAAACAAATGAAGTATAAATGCTTACAAAACGTTTAATTTCAATGCAAAAACCATTTCCAACACCTTTTGGGGTGTTAAATGCATTCAATTCCCTAATAAGTGTTCAATTGATCATAATTTGCATTTATTAGCTGCATAAGACCATTTGTGTAACGAATAAAGATGTTAAATTACTTCATTTCTTGAAAATAAGTGTTTTTCTTGCATTTTAATGGCTTATTTCACCAAAATTAAACTTAAATTAAGCATAAATGCTTACAAAAACCTTTAATTTCAATACAAAAGCCTTTTCCAACACCTTTTGGGGTGTTAAATGCATTCAATTTCCTCTAATAAGTGTTCAATTGATCATAATTTGCATTTATTAGTTGCATAAGACCATTTGTGTCATAGATAAAGAGGCTAAATTACTTCATTTCTTGCAAATAAGTGATTTTCTTGAATTTTAATGGCTTATTTAACCCAATTAAACTTGAATGAAGTTTAAATGCTTAAAAAAACCTTTAATTTCAATGCAAAAACCATTTCCAACACCTTTTGGGGTGTTAAATGCATTCAATTCCCTCTAATAAGTGTTCAATTGATCGTAATTTGCATTTATTAGTTGCATAAGACCATTTGTGTCACGAATAAAGAGGCTAAATCACTTCATTTCTTGCAAATAAGTGATTTTCTTGCATTTTAATGACCTATTTAACCCAAATTAAACTTAAATGAAGTATAAATGCTTACAAAACGTTTAATTTCAATGCAAAAACCATTTCCAACACCTTTTGGGGTGTTAAATGCATTCAATTCCCTCTAATAAGTGTTCAATTGATCGTAATTTGCATTTATTAGCTGCATAAGACATTTGTGTACGAAATAAAGATGGCTAAATTACTTCATTTCTTGAAAATATGTGATTTTCTTGCATTTTAATGGCTTATTTGACCAAAATTAAACTTAAATTAAGTATAAATGCTTACAAAAACCTTTAATTTCAATACAAAAGCCTTTTCCAACACCTTTTGGGGTGTTAAATGCATTCAATTCCCTCTAATAAGTGTTCAATTGATCGTAATTTGCATTTATTAGCTATAAGACCATTTGTGTCATGAATAAAGATGCTAAATTATTTCATTTCTTGTAAATAAGTGATTTTCTTGCATTTTAATGGCTTATTTAACCCAAATTAAACTTAAATGAAGTTTAAATGCTTAAAAAAAACCTTTAATTTCAATGCAAAAACCATTTCCAACACCTTTTAGGGCGTTAAATGCATTCAATTCCCTCTAATAAGTGTTCAATTGATCGTAATTTGCATTTATTAGCTTCATAAGACCATTTGTGTCACAAATAAAGAGGCTAAATTACTTTATTTCTTGAAAATAAGTGATTTTCTTGCATTTAAATGGCTTATTTAACCCAAATTAAACTTAAATTAAGTATAAATGCTTATAAAAACTTTTAATTTCAATGCAAAAACCATTTTCAACACCTTTTGGGGTGTTAAATGCATTCAATTCCCTCTAATTAGTGTGCAATTGATCAAAATTTGCAATTATTAGTTGCATAAGACCATTTGTGTCATGAATAAAGAGGCTAAATTACTTCATTTCATGCAAATAAGTGATTTTCTTGCATTTTAATGACTTATTTAACCCAAATTAAACTTAAATTAAGTATAAATACTTATAAAAACTTTTAATTTCAATGCAAAAACCATTTTCAACACCTTTTGGGGTGTTAAATGCATTCAATTCCCTCTAATAGTGTGCAATTGATCAAAATTTGATTATAGTGCATAAGACCATTTGTGTCATGAATAAAGAGGCTAAATTACTTCATTTCATGCAAATAAGTGATTTTCTTGGATTTTAATGGCTTATTTAACCCAAATTAAACATAAATGAAGTATAAATGCTTAAAAAAAACCTTTAATTTCAATGCAAAAACCATTTCCAACACCTTTTAGGGCGTTAAATGCATTCAATTCCCTCTAATAATGTTCAATTGATCGTAATTTGCATTATTAGCTGCATAAGACCATTTGTGTCACAAATAAAGAGGCTAAATTACTTGATTTCTTGAAAATAAGTGATTTTCTTGCATTTAAATGGCTTATTTAACCCAAATTAAACTAAATTAAGCATAAATGCTTACAAAAACCTTTAATTTCAATATAAAAACCATTAACCTTTTGGGGTGTTAAATGCTTTCAATTCCCTCCAATAAGTGTGCAATTGATCAAATTTGCATTTATTGGTTGCATAAGACCATTTGTGTCACGAATAAAGAGGCTAAATCACTTCATTTCTTACAAAAAGTGATTTTCTTCATTTTAATGACTTATTTAACCCAAATTAAACTTAAATTAAGTATAAATGCTTATAAAAACTTTTAATTTCAATGCAAAAAATTTCCAACACCTTTTGGGGTGTTAAATGCATTCAATTCCCTCTAATTAGTGTGCAATTGATCAAAATTTGCAATTATTAGTTGCATAAGACCATTTGTGTCATGAATAAAGAGGCTAAATTACTTCATTTCATGCAAATAAGTGATTTTCTTGGATTTTAATGGCTTATTTAACCCAAATTAAACTAAATGAAGTATAAATGCTTACAAAAATGTTTAATTTCAATGCAAAAACCATTTCCAACACCTTTTGGGGTGTTAAATGCATTCAATTCCCTCTAATAAGTGTTCAATTGATCGTAATTTGCATTTATTAGCTGCATAAGACCATTTGTGTAACGAATAAAGATGCTAAATTACTTCATTTCTTGAAATAAGTGATTTTCTTGCATTTTAATGGCTTATTTGACCAAAATTAAACTTAAATTAAGTATAAATGCTTACAAAAACCTTTAATTTCAATACAAAAACCTTTTCCAACACCTTTTGGGGTGTTAAATGCATTCAATTCCCTCTAATAAGTGTTCAATTGATCATAATTTGCATTTATTAGTTGCATAAGACCATTTGTGTCATGAATAAAGAGGCTAAATTACTTCATTTCTTGAAAATAAGTGATTTTCTTGCATTTTAATGGCTTATTTAACCCAAATTAAACTTGAATGAAGTTTAAATGCTTAAAAAACCTTTAATTTCAATGCAAAAACCATTTCCAACACCTTTTGGGGTTAAATGCATTCAATTCCCCTAATAAGTGTTCAATTGATCGTAATTTGCATTTATTAGCTTGCATAAGACCATTTGTGTCACAATAAAGAGCTAAATTACTTCATTTTTGAAAATAAGTGATTTTCTTGCATTTTAATGGCTTATTTAACCCAAATTAAACTTAAATTAAGATAATGCTTACAAAAACCTTTAATTTCAATAAAAAACCATTTTCCAACACTTTTGGGGTGTTAAATGCTTTCAATTCCCTCCAATAGTGTGCAATTGATCAAAATTTGCATTTATTGGTTGCATAAGACCATTTGTGTCACGAATAAAGAGGCTAAATCACTTCATTTCTTGCAAATAAGTGATTTTCTTGCATTTAATGACTTATTTAACCCAAATTAAACTTAAATTAAGTATAAATGCTTACAAAAACTTTAATTTCAATGCAAAAACCATTTCCAACACCTTTTGGGGTGTTAAATGCATTCAATTCCCTCTAATAGTGTGCAATTGATCAAATTTGCATTATTAGTTGCATAAGACCATTTGTGTCATGAATAAAGAGGCTAAATTACTTCATTTCTTGAAATAAGTGATTTTCTTGCATTTTAATGGCTTATTTAACCCAAATTAAACTTAATGAAGTTAAATGCTTACAAAAACCTTTAATTTCAATGCAAAAACCATTTCCAACACTTTTGGGGTTAAATGCATTCAATTCCCTCTAATAAGTGTTCAATTGATCGTAATTTGCATTTATTAGCGCATAAGACCATTTGTGTCATGAATAAAGAGCTAAATTACTTCATTTCTTGAAATAAGTGATTTTCTTGCATTTTAATGGCTTATTTAACCCAAATTAAACTTAATGAAGTTAAATGCTTAAAAAACCTTTAATTTCAATGCAAAAACCATTTTCCAACACCTTTTGGGGTTAAATGCATTCAATTCCCTCTAATAAGTGTTCAATTGATCGTAATTTGCATTTATTAGCGCATAAGACCATTTGTGTCACAATAAAGAGGCTAAATTACTTATTTCTTGAAAATAAGTGATTTTCTTGCATTTAATGGCTTATTTAACCCAAATTAAACTTAAATTAAGCATAAATGCTTACAAAAACCTTTAATTTCAATATAAAACATTTCCAACACCTTTTGGGGTGTTAAATGCTTCAATTCCCTCCAATAAGTGTGCAATTGATCAAAATTTGCATTTTATTGGTTGCATAAGACCATTTGTGTCACAATAAAGAGGCTAAATCACTTCATTTCTTACAAAAAGTGATTTTTTTGCATTTTAATGACTTATTTAACCCAAATTAACTTAAATTAAGTATAAATGCTTAAAAAACTTTTAATTTCAATGCAAAAACTTTCCAACACCTTTTGGGGTGTTAAATGCATTCAATTCCCTCTAATTAGTGTGCAATTGATCAAATTTGCAATTTATTAGTTGCATAAGACCATTTGTGTCATGAATAAAGAGGCTAAATTACTTCATTTCATGCAAATAAGTGATTTTCTTGCATTTTAATGGCTTATTTAACCCAATTAAAATTAAATGAAGTATAAATGCTTACAAAAACGTTTAATTTCAATGCAAAAACCATTTCCAACACCTTTTGGGTGTTAAATGCATTCAATTCCCTCTAATAAGTGTTCAATTGATCGTAATTTGCATTTATTAGCTGCATAAGACCATTTGTGTAACGAATAAAGAGCTAAATTACTTCATTTCTTGAAATAAGTGATTTTCTTGCATTTTAATGGCTTTTTTGACCAAAATTAAAGTATAAATGCTTACAAAAACCTTTAATTTCAATACAAAAACCTTTTCCAACACCTTTTGGGTGTTAATGCATTCAATTCCCTCTAATAAGTGTTCAATTGATCATAATTTGCATTTTTAGTTGCATAAGACCATTTGTGTCATGAATAAAGAGGCTAAATTACTTCATTTCTTGCAAATAAGTGATTTTCTTGCATTTTAATGGCTTATTTAACCCAAATTAAACTTAATGAAGTTAAATGCTTACAAAAACCTTTAATTTCAATGCAAAAACCATTTCCAACACCTTTTGGGGTGTTAAATGCATTCAATTCCCTCTAATAAGTGTTCAATTGATCGTAATTTGCATTTATTAGCTTGCATAAGACCATTTGTGTCACAAATAAAGAGGCTAAATTACTTTATTCTTGAAATAAGTGATTTTCTTGCATTTAAATGGCTTATTTAACCCAAATTAATTAAATTAAGCTTAATAAACATGCTTACAAAAACCTTTAATTTCAATATAAAACCATTTCCAACACCTTTTGGGGTGTAAATGCTTCAATTCCCTCCAATAAGTGTGCAATTGATCAAAATTTGCATTTATTGGTTGCATAAGACCATTTGTGTCACGAATAAAGAGGCTAAATCACTTCATTTCTTACAAATAAGTGATTTTCTTGCATTTTAATGACTTATTTAACCCAAATTAAACTTAAATTAAGTATAAATGCTTACAAAAACTTTTAATTTCAATGCAAAAACCATTTTCCAACACCTTTTGGGGTGTTAAATGCATTCAATTCCCTCTAATAGTGTGCAATTGATCAAAATTTGCATTATTAGTTGCATAAGACCATTTGTGTCATGAATAAAGAGGCTAAATTACTTCATTTCATGCAAATAAGTGATTTTCTTGGATTTTAATGGCTTATTTAACCCAAATTAAACTTAAATGAAGTATAAATGCTTACAAAACGTTTAATTTCAATGCAAAAACCATTTTCCAACACCTTTTGGGTGTTAAATGCATTCAATTCCCTCTAATAAGTGTTCAATTGATCGTAATTTGCATTTATTAGCTGCATAAGACCATTTGTGTAACGAATAAAGATAAATTACTTCATTTCTTGAAAATAAGTGATTTTCTTGCATTTTAATGGCTTATTTACCAAATTAAACTTAAATTAAGTATAAATGCTTACAAAAACCTTTAATTTCAATACAAAAATTTTCCAACACCTTTTGGGGTGTTAAATGCATTCAATTCCCTCTAATAAGTGTTCAATTGATCATAATTTGCATTTATTAGTTGCATAAGACCATTTGTGTCATGAATAAAGAGGCTAAATTACTTCATTTCTTGAAAATAAGTGATTTTCTTGCATTTTAATGGCTTATTTAACCCAAATTAAACTTAAATTAAGCATAAATGCTTACAAAAACCTTTAATTTCAATGCAAAAACCATTTCCAACACCTTTTGGGGTGTTAAATGCATTCAATTCCCTCTAATAAGTGTGCAATTGATCAAATTTGCATTTATTAGTTGCATAAGACCATTTGTGTCACGAATAAAGAGGCTAAATTACTTCATTTCTTAAAAATAAGTGATTTTCTTGCATTTTAATGGCTTATTTAACCCAAATTAAACTTAAATTAAGTATAAATGCTTACAAAAACTTTAATTTCAATGCAAAACCATTTCCAACACCTTTTGGGGTGTTAAATGCATTCAATTCCCTCTAATAAGTGTTCAATTGATCATAATTTGCATTTATTAGTTGCATAAGACCATTTGTGTCATGAATAAAGAGGCTAAATTACTTCATTTCTTGAAATAAGTGATTTTCTTGCATTTTAATGGCTTATTTAACCCAAATTAAACTTAAATTAAGATAAATGCTTACAAAAACCTTTAATTTCAATATAAAAACCATTTCCAACACCTTTTGGGGTGTTAAATGCATTCAATTCCCTCTAATAAGTGTTCAATTGATCATAATTTGCATTTATTAGTTGCATAAGACCATTTGTGTCATGAATAAAGAGGCTAAATTACTTCATTTCTTGAAAATAAGTGATTTTCTTGCATTTTAATGGCTTATTTAACCCAAATTAAACTTGAATTAAGTATAAATGCTTACAAAAACCTTTAATTTCAATGCAAAAACCATTTCCAACACCTTTTGGGGTTTAAATGCATTCAATTCCCTCTAATAAGTGTTCAATTGATCGTAATTTGCATTTATTAGCTGCATAAGACCATTTGTGTCATGAATAAAGAGGCTAAATTACTTCATTTCTTGAAAATAAGTGATTGTCTTGCATTTTAATGGCTTATTTAACCCAAATTAAACTTAAATTAAGCATAATGCTTACAAAAACCTTTAATTTCAATGAAAAACCATTTCCAACACCTTTTGGGGTGTTAAATGCTTCAATTCCCTCCAATAAGTGTGCAATTGATCAAATTTGCATTTAGTTGCATAAGACCATTTGTGTCACGAATAAAGAGGCTAAATCACTTCATTTCTTGCAAATAAGTGATTTTCTTGCATTTTAATGACTTATTTAACCCAAATTAAACTTAAATTAAGTATAAATGCTTACAAAAACTTTTAATTTCAATGCAAAAACCATTTTCAACACCTTTTGGGGTGTTAAATGCATTCAATTCCCTCTAATTAGTGTGCAATTGATCAAAATTTGCAATTATTAGTTGCATAAGACCATTTGTGTCATGAATAAAGAGGCTAAATTACTTCATTTCATGCAAATAAGTGATTTTCTTGGATTTTAATGGCTTATTTAACCCAAATTAAACATAAATGAAGTATAAATGCTTACAAAAACGTTTAATTTCAATGCAAAAACCATTTCCAACACCTTTTGGGGTGTTAAATGCATTCAATTCCCTCTAATAAGTGTTCAATTGATCGTAATTTGCATTTATTAGCTGCATAAGACCATTTGTGTAACGAATAAAGATGCTAAATTACTTCATTTCTTGAAAATAAGTGATTTTCTTGCATTTTAATGGCTTATTTGACCAAAATTAAGTATAAATGCTTACAAAAACCTTAATTTCAATACAAAACCCTTTTCCAACACCTTTTGGGGTGTTAAATGCATTCAATTCCCTCTAATAAGTGTTCAATTGATCATAATTTGCATTTATTAGTTGCATAAGACCATTTGTGTCATGAATAAAGAGGCTAAATTACTTCATTTCTTGCAAATAAGTGATTTTCTTGCATTTTAATGGCTTATTTAACCCAAATTAAACTTGAATGAAGTTTAAATGCTTAAAAAAACCTTTAATTTCAATGCAAAACCATTTCCAACACCTTTTGGGGTTTAAATGCATTCAATTCCCTCTAATAAGTGTTCAATTGATCGTAATTTGCATTTATTAGCTTCATAAGACCATTTGTGTCACAAATAAAGAGGCTAAATTACTTTATTTCTTGAAAATAAGTGATTTTCTTGCATTTAAATGGCTTATTTAACCCAAATTAAACTTAAATTAAGCATAAATGCTTACAAAAACCTTTAATTTCAATATAAAACCATTTCCAACACCTTTTGGGGTGTTAAATGCTTTCAATTCCCTCCAATAAGTGTTGCAATTGATCAAAATTTGCATTTATTGGTTGCATAAGACCATTTGTGTCACGAATAAAGAGGCTAAATCACTTAATTTCATGCAAATAAGTGATTTTCTTGCATTTTAATGACTTATTTAACCCAAATTAAACTTAAATTAAGTATAAATGCTTATAAAAACTTTTAATTTCAATGCAAAAACCATTTCCAACACCTTTTGGGGTGTTAAATGCATTCAATTCCCTCTAATTAGTGTGCAATTGATCAAAATTTGCAATTATTAGTTGCATAAGACCATTTGTGTCATGAATAAAGAGGCTAAATTACTTCATTTCATGCAAATAAGTGATTTTCTTGGATTTTAATGGCTTATTTAACCCAAATTAAACTTAAATGAAGTATAAATGCTTACAAAAACGTTTAATTTCAATGCAAAAACCATTTCCAACACCTTTTGGGGTGTTAAATGCATTCAATTCCCTCTAATAAGTGTTCAATTGATCGTAATTTGCATTTATTAGCTGCATAAGACCATTTGTGTAACGAATAAAGATGCTAAATTACTTCATTTCTTGAAAATAAGTGATTTTCTTGCATTTTAATGGCTTATTTGACCAAAATTAAACTTAAATTAAGTAAAATGCTTACAAAAACCTTTAATTTCAATACAAAACCTTTTCCAACACCTTTTGGGGTGTTAAATGCATTCAATTCCCTCTAATAAGTGTTCAATTGATCATAATTTGCATTTATTAGTTGCATAAGACCATTTGTGTCATGAATAAAGAGGCTAAATTACTTCATTTCTTGAAAAAAGTGATTTTCTTGCATTTTAAATGGCTTATTTAACCCAATTAAACTTAAATTAAGCATAAATGCTTACAAAAACCTTTAATTTCAATGCAAAAACCATTTCCAACACCTTTTGGGGTGTAAATGCTTCAATTCCCTCAATAAGTGTGCAATTGATCAAATTTGCATTTATTGGTTGCATAAGACCATTTGTGTCACGAATAAAGAGGCTAAATCACTTCATTTCTTACAAATAAGTGATTTTCTTACATTTTAATGACTTATTTAACCCAAATTAAACTTAAATTAAATATAAATGCTTATAAAAACTTTTAATTTCAATGCAAAAACCATTTCCAACACCTTTTGGGGTGTTAAATGCATTCAATTCCCTCTAATTAGTGTGCAATTGATCAAAATTTGCAATTATTAGTTGCATAAGACCATTTGTGTCATGAATAAAGAGGCTAAATTACTTCATTTCATGAAAATAAGTGATTTTCTTGGATTTTAATGACTTATTTAACCCAAATTAAACTTAAATGAAGTATAAATGCATACAAAAACGTTTAATTTAATGCAAAAACCTTTTCCAACACCTTTTGGGGTGTTAAATGCATTCAATTCCCTCTAATAAGTGTTCAATTGATCGTAATTGGCATTTATTAGCTGCGTAAGACCGTTTGTGTAACGAATAAAGATGCTAAATTACTACATTTCTTGAAAAAAAGTGATTTTCTTGCATTTTAATGGCTTATTTGACCAAAATTAAACTTAAATTAAGTATAAATGCTTACAAAAACCTTTAATTTCAATACAAAAGCCTTTTCCCACACCTTTTGGGGTGTTAAATGCATTCAATTCCCTCTATTAAGTGTTCAATTGATCATAATTTGCATTTATTAGTTGCATAAGACCATTTGTGTCATGAATAAAGAGGCTAAATTTCTTCATTTCTTGCAAATAAGTGATTTTCTTGCATTTTAATGGCTTATTTAACCCAAANATAAGACCATTTGTGTCGTGAATAAAGAGGCTAAATTACTTCATTTCATGCAAATAAGTGATTTTCTTGATTTTAATGGCTTATTTAACCCAAATTAAACTTAAATGAAGTATAAATGCTTACAAAACGTTTAATTTCAATGCAAAAACTATTTCCAACACCTTTTGGGGTGTTAAATGCATTCAATTCCTCTAATAAGTGTTCAATTGATCTAATTTGCATTTATTAGCTGCATAAGACCAGTTGTGTAACGAATAAAGATGCTAAATTACTTCATTTTTGAAAATAAGTGATTTTCTTGTATTTTAATGGCTTATTTGACCAAATTAAAGTAAATTAAGTATAAATGCTTACAAAAACCTTTAATTTCAATACAAAACCTTTTCCAACACCTTTTGGGGTGTTAAATGCATTCAATTCCCTCTATAAGTGTTCAATTTATCATAATTTGCATTTATTAGTTGCATAAGACCATTTGTGTCATGAATAAGAGGCTAAATTACTTCATTTCTTGCAAGTAAGTGATTTTTTGTATTTTAATGGCTTATTTAACCCAAATTAAACTTGAATGAAGTTAAATGCTTAAAAAACCCTTAATTTCAATGCAAAAACCATTTCCAAGCCATTTTGGGGTGTTAAATGCATTCAATTCCTTCTAATAAGTGTTCAATTTATCGTAATTTGCATTTATTAGCTGCATAATACAATTTGTGTCACAAATAAAGAGGCTAAATTACTTTATTTCTTGAAAATAAGAGATTTTCTTGCATTTAAATGGATTTTTTGACCAAAATTAAACTTAAATTAAGCATAAATGCTTACAAAAACCTTTACTTTCAATGTAAAAACCATTTCCAACACCTTTTGGGGTGTTAAATGCTTTCAATTCCCTCCAACAAGTGTGAAATTGATCAAAATTTGCATTTATTGGTTGCATAAGAGCATTTATGTCACGAATAAAGAGGCTAAATCACTTCATTTCTTGCAAATAAGTGATTTTCTTGCATTTTAATGACTTATTTAACCCAAATTAAACTTAAATTAAGTATAAATGCTTAGAAAAACTTTAATTTCAATGCAAAAACCATTTCCAACACTTTTTGGGGTGTTAAATGCATTCAATTCCCTCTAATTAGTGTGCAATTGATCAAAATTTGCAATTATTAGTTGCATAAGACCATTTGTGTCATGAATAAAGAGGCTAAATTACTTCATTTCATGCAAATAAGTGATTTTCTTGGATTTTAATGGCTTATTTAACCCAAATTAAACTTAAATGAAGTATAAATGCTTACAAAAACGTTTAATTTCAATGCAAAAACCATTTCCAACACCTTTTGGGGTGTTAAATGCATTCAATTCCCTCTAATAAGTGTTCAATTGATCGTAATTTGCATTTATTAGCTGCATAAGACCATTTGTGTAACGAATAAAGATGCTAAATTACTTTATTTCTTGAAAATAAGTGATTTTCTTGCATTTTAATGGCTTTTTTGACCAAAATTAAACTTAAATTAATTATAAATGCTTACAAAAACCTTTAATTTCAATACAAAAACATTTTCCAACACCTTTTGGGGTGTTAAATGCATTCAATTCCCTCTAATAAGTGTTCAATTGATCATAATTTGCATTTATTAGTTGCATAAGACCATTTGTGTCAAATAAAGAGGCTAAATTACTTCATTTCTTGCAAATAAGTGATTTTCTTGCATTTTAATCGCTTATTTAACCCAAATTAAACTTGAATGAAGTTTAAATGCTTAAAAAACCTTTAATTTCAATGCAAAAACCATTTCCAACACCTTTTGGGGTGTTAAATGCATTCAATTCCCTCTAATAAGTGTTCAATTGATCGTAATTTGCATTTATTAGCTGCATAAGACCATTTGTGTCACGAATAAAGAGGCTAAATTACTTTATTTCTTAAATAAGTGATTTTCTTGCATTTTAATGGCTTATTTAACCCAAATTAAACTTAAATTAAGCATAAATGCTTACAAAAACCTTTAATTTCAATGTAAAAACCATTTCCAACACCTTTTGGGGTGTTAAATGCTTTCAATTCCCTCCAATAAGTGTGCAATTGATCAAAATTTGCATTTATTAGTTGCATAAGACCATTTGTGTCACGAATAAAGAGGCTAAATACTTCATTTCTTCATAAGTGATTTTCTTGCATTTTAATGACTTATTTAACCCAAATTAAACTTAAATTAAGTATAAATGCTTACAAAACTTTAATTTCAATGCAAAAACCATTTCCAACACCTTTTGGGTGTTAAATGCATTCAATTCCCTCTAATTAGTGTGCAATTGATCAAAATTTGCATTAGTTGCATAAGACCATTTGTGTCATGAATAAAGAGGCTAAATTACTTCATTTCATGCAAATAAGTGATTTTCTTGATTTTAATGGCTTATTTAACCCAAATTAAACTTAATGAAGTATAAATGCTTACAAAAAACGTTTAATTTCAATGAAAAACCTTTTCAACACCTTTTGGGGTGTTAAATGCATTCAATTCCCTCTAATAAGTGTTCAATTGATCGTAATTTGCATTTATTAGCTGCATAAGACCATTTGTGACGAATATAAAGAGGCTAAATTACTTCATTTCTTGAAAATAAGTGATTTTCTTGCATTTTAATGGCTTATTTGACCAAATAATTACTTAAATTAAGATAAATGCTTACAAAAACTTTAATTTCAATACAAAAAACCTTTCCAACACCTTTTGGGGTGTTAAATGCATTCAATTCCCTCTAATAAGTGTTCAATTGATCTAATTTGCATTATTATTGCATAAGACCATTTGTGTCAAATAAAGAGGCTAAATTACTTCATTTTTGCAAATAAGTGATTTTCTTGCATTTTAATGGCTTATTTAACCAAATTAAACTTAAATTAAGATAAATGCTTACAAAACTTTAATTTCAATGAAAAACCATTTCCAACACCTTTTGGGGTTTAAATGCATTCAATTCCCTCTATAAGTTTCAATTGATCGTAATTTGCATTTATTAGTTGCATAAGACCATTTGTGTCGAATAAAGAGGCTAAATTACTTATTTCTTGAAATAAGTGATTTTCTTGCATTTTAATGGCTTATTTGACCAAATTAAACTTAAATTAGTATAAATGCTTACAAAAACCTTTAATTTCAACAAAAACCATTTCCAACCCTTTTGGGGTGTTAAATGCATTCAATTCCTCTAATAAGTGTTCAATTGATCATAATTTGCATTTATTAGTTGCATAAGACCATTTGTGTCACAAATAAAGAGGCTAAATTACTTTATTTCTTGAAAATAAGTGATTTTTTGCATTTAATGGCTTATTTAACCCAAATTAAACTTAAATTAAATAAATGCTTACAAAAACCTTTAATTTCAATGTAAAAACCATTTCCAACACCTTTTGGGGTGTTAAATGCTTTCAATTCCCTTTAATAAGTGTGCAATTGATCAAAATTTGCATTTATTGGTTGCATAAGACCATTTGTGTCACGAATAAAGAGGCTAAATCACTTCATTTCTTGCAAATAAGTGATTTTCTTGCATTTTAATGACTTATTTAACCCAAATTAAACTTAAATTAAGTATAAATGCTTACAAAAACTTTTAATTTCAATGCAAAAAACCATTTCAACACCTTTTGGGGTGTTAAATGCATTCAATTCCTCTAATAGTGTCAATTGATCAAAATTTGCATTATTAGTTGCATAAGACCATTTGTGTCATGAATAAAGAGGCTAAATACTTCATTTCATGCAAATAAGTGATTTTCTTGGATTTTAATGGCTTATTTAACCCAAATTAAACTTAAATAAGTATAAATGCTTACAAAACCTTTAATTTCAATGAAAAACCATTTCCAACACCTTTTGGGGTGTTAAATGCATTCAATTCCCTCTAATAAGTGTTCAATTGATCGTATTTGCAATTATTAGCTGCATAAGACCATTTGTGCGTAATAAAGATGCCTAAATTACTTATTTCTTGAAAATAAGTGATTTTCTTGCATTTTAATGGCTTATTTAACCAAATTAAACTTAAATTAAGTATAAATGCTTACAAAAACCTTTAATTTCAATACAAAAACCATTTCCAACACCTTTTGGGTGTTAAATGCATTCAATTCCCTCTAAAGTGTTCAATTGATCATAATTTGCATTTATTATGCATAAGACCATTTGTGTCACAAATAAAGAGGCTAAATTACTTTATTTCTTGAAAATAAGTGATTTTCTTGCATTTAAATGGCTTATTTAACCCAAATTAAACTTAAATTAAGCA
Organism: Carallia brachiata; assembly: GCA_021464245.1. NCBI lineage: Eukaryota > Viridiplantae > Streptophyta > Magnoliopsida > Malpighiales > Rhizophoraceae > Carallia > Carallia brachiata. The sequence goes on along the minus strand of JADCRB010000028.1, from coordinate 2,751,895 downwards.
TAAATGCTTACAAAAACCTTTACTTTCAATGTAAAACCATTTCCAACACCTTTTGGGGTGTTAAATTTCAATTCCCTCCAAAGGTGTGCAATTGATCAAAATTTGCATTTATTGGTTGCATAAGACCATTTGTGTCACGAATAAAGAGGCTAAATCACTTCATTTCTTGCAAATAAGTGATTTTCTTGCATTTTAATGACTTATTTAACCCAAATTAAACTTAAATTAAGTATAAATGCTTACAAAAACTTTAATTTCAATGCAAAACCATTTCCAACACCTTTTGGGGTGTTAAATGCATTCAATTCCCTCTAATTAGTGTGCAATTGATCAAAATTTGCATTATTAGTTGCATAAGACCATTTGTGTCATGAATAAAGAGGCTAAATTACTTCATTTCATGCAAATAAGTGATTTTCTTGGATTTAATGGCTTATTTAACCCAAATTAAACTTAAATGAAGTATAAATGCTTACAAAAATTTAATTTCAATGCAAAAACCATTTTCAACACCTTTTGGGTGTGTTAAATGCATTCAATTCCCTCTAATAAGTGTTCAATTGATCGTAATTTGCATTTATTAGCTGCATAAGACCATTTGTGTAACGATATATAAAGATGCTAAATTACTTATTTCTTAAAAAGTGATTTTCTTGCATTTTAATGGCTTATTTGACCAAATTAAACTTAAATTAAGTATAAATGCTTACAAAAACCTTTAATTTCAATACAAAAACCTTTTCCAACCCTTTTGGGGTGTTAAATGCATTCAATTCCCTCTAATAAGTGTTCAATTGATCATAATTTGCATTTATTAGTTGCATAAGACCATTTGTGTCCAAATAAAGAGGCTAAATTACTTTATTTCTGAAAATAAGTGATTTTCTTGCATTTAATGGCTTATTTAACCCAAATTAACTTAAATTAAGCATAAATGCTTACAAAAACCTTTACTTTCAATGTAAAAACCATTTCCAACACCTTTTGGGGTGTTAAATGCTTTCAATTCCCTCCAATAGTGTGCAATTGATCAAAATTTGCATTTATTGGTTGCATAAGACCATTTGTCTCGAAATAAAGAGGCTAAATCACTTCATTTCTTACAAATAAGTGATTTTCTTGCATTTTAATGACTTATTTAACCCAAATTAAACTTAAATTAAGTATAATGCTTACAAAACTTTTAATTTCAATGCAAAAACCATTTCCAACACCTTTTGGGGTGTTAAATGCATTCAATTCCCTCTAATTAGTGTGCAATTGATCAAAATTTGCATTATTAGTTGCATAAGACCATTTGTGTCATGAATAAAGAGGCTAAATTACTTCATTTCATGCAAATAAGTGATTTTCTTGGATTTTAATGGCTTATTTAACCCAAATTAAACTTAAATAAGTATAAATGCTTACAAAACTTTAATTTCAATGAAAAACCATTTCCAACACCTTTTGGGGTGTTAAATGCTTTCAATTCCTCTAATAAGTGTTCAATTGATCGTAATTTGCATTTATTAGCTGCATAAGACCATTTGGTAACGAATAAAGATGCTAAATTACTTCATTTTTGAAAATAAGTGATTTTCTTGTATTTTAATGGCTTATTTGACCAAAATTAAACTTAAATTAAGTATAAATGCTTACAAAACCTTTAATTTCAATACAAAAACCTTTTCCAACACCTTTTGGGGTGTTAAATGCATTCAATTCCCCTCTAAGTGTTCAATTGATCATAATTTGCATTTATTAGTTGCATAAGACCATTTGTGTCATGAATAAAGAGGTTAAATTACTTCATTCTTGCAATAAGTGATTTTTCTTGCATTTTAATGGCTTATTTAACCCAAAAAAACTTGAATGAAGTTTAAATGCTTAAAAAAACCTTAATTTCAATGCAAAAACCATTTCCAACATTTTGGGTGTTAAATGCATTCAATTCCCTCTAATAAGTTTCAATTGATCGTAATTTGCATTTATTAGCTGCATAAGACCATTTGTGTCACAAATAAAGAGGCTAAATTACTTATTTCTTGAAAATAAGTGATTTTCTTGCATTTATTTTAATGGCTTTTTGACCAAAATTAAACTTAAATTAAGCATAAATGCTTACAAAACCTTTATTTCAATGTAAAAACCATTTCCAACACCTTTTGGGGTGTTAAATGCTTTCAATTTCTCCAACAAGTGTGCAATTGATCAAAATTTGCATTTATTGGTTGCATAAGACCATTTGTCACGATATAAAGAGGCTAAATCACTTCATTTCTTGCAAATAAGTGATTTTCTTGCATTTTAATGACTTATTTAACCCAAATTAAACTTAAATTAAGTATAAATGCTTACAAAAAACTTTAATTTCAATGCAAAAACCATTTCCAACACCTTTTGGGGTGTTAAATGCATTCAATTCCCTCTAATTAGTGTCAATTGATCAAATTTGCAATTTATTAGTTGCATAAGACCATTTGTGTCATGATATAAGAGGCTCTAAATTACTTCATTTCATGCAAATAAGTTTTTCTTGGATTTTAATGGCTTATTTAACCCAAATTAAACTTAAATGAAGTTTAAATGCTTAAAAAACCTTAATTTCAATGCAAAAACCATTTCCAACACCTTTTGGGGTGTTAAATGCATTCAATTCCCTCTAATAAGTGTTCAATTGATCGTAATTTGCATTTATTAGCTGCATAAGACCATTTGTGTCACAAATAAAGAGGCTAAATTACTTTATTTCTTGAAAATAAGTGATTTTCTTGCATTTAATGCTTATTTAACCCAAATTAAACTTAAATTAAGCATAAATGCTTACAAAAACCTTACTTTCAATGTAAAAACCATTTCCAACACCTTTTGGGGTGTTAAATGCTTTCAATTCCCTCCAAAGTGTGCAATTGATCAAAATTTGCATTTATTGGTTGCATAAGACCATTTGTGTCATAATATAAAGGCTAAATCACTTCATTTCTTGCAAATAAGTGATTTTCTTGCATTTTAATGACTTATTTAACCCAAATTAAACTTAAATTAAGTATAAATGCTTAAAAACTTTTAATTTCAATGCAAAAACCATTTCCAACACCTTTTGGGGTGTTAAATGCATTCAATTCCCTCTAATTAGTGCAATTGATCAAATTTGCATTATTAGTTGCATAAGACCATTTGTGTCATGAATAAAGAGGCTAAATTACTTCATTTCATGCAAATAAGTGATTTTCTTGATTTTAATGGCTTATTTAACCCAAATTAAACTTAAATGAAGTATAAATGCTTACAAAACTTTAATTTCAATGCAAAAACCATTTTCAACACCTTTTGGGGTGTTAAATGCATTCAATTCCCTCTAATAAGTGTTCAATTGATCGTAATTTGCATTTATTAGCTGCATAAGACCATTTGTGTAACGAATAAAGATGCTAAATTACTTTATTTCTTGAAAATAAGTGATTTTCTTGCATTTTAATGGCTTATTTGACCCAAATTAAACTTAAATTAAGTATAAATGCTTACAAAAACCTTTAATTTCAATAAAAACCTTTCCAACACCTTTTGGGGTTTAAATGCACTTCAATTCCCTCTAATAAGTGTTCAATTGATCATAATTTGCATTTATTAGTTGCATAAGACCATTTGTGTCACAAATAAAGAGGCTAAATTACTTTATTTCTTGAAAATAAGTGATTTTCTTGCATTTAAATGGCTTATTTAACCCAAATTAAACTTAATTAAGCATAAATGCTTACAAAATTTATTTCAATGTAAAAACCATTTCCAACACCTTTTGGGGTGTTAAATGCTTTCAATTCCCTCTAATTAGTGTGCAATTGATCAAAATTTGCATTTATTGGTTGCATAAGACCATTTGTGTCACGAATAAAGAGGCTAAATCACTTCATTTCTTGCAAATAAGTGATTTTCTTGCATTTTAATGACTTATTTAACCCAAATTAAACTTAAATTAAGTATAAATGCTTACAAAAACTTTTAATTTCAATGCAAAAACCATTTCCAACACCTTTTGGGGTGTTAAATGCATTCAATTCCCTCTAATTAGTGTGCAATTGATCAAAATTTGCAATTATTAGTTGCATAAGACCATTTGTGTCATGAATAAAGAGGCTAAATTACTTCATTTCATGCAAATAAGTGATTTTCTTGGATTTTAATGGCTTATTTAACCCAAATTAAACATAAATGAAGTATAAATGCTTACAAAAACGTTTAATTTCAATGTAAAAACCTTTTTCAACACCTTTTGGGGTGTTAAATGCATTCAATTCCCTCTAATAAGTGTTCAATTGATCGTAATTTGCATTTATTAGCTGCATAAGACCATTTGTGTAACGAATAAAAGATGCTAAATTACTTTATTTCTTGAAAATAAGTGATTTTCTTGCATTTAATGGCTTTTGACCAAAATTAAACTTAAATTAAGTATAAATGCTTACAAAAACCTTTAATTTCAATACAAAAACCTTTTCCAACACCTTTTGGGGTGTTAAATGCATTCAATTCCCTCTAATAAGTGTTCAATTGATCATAATTTGCATTTATTATGCATAAGACCATTTGTGTCAAATAAAGAGGCCTAAATTACTTTATTTTTGAAAATAAGTGATTTTCTTGCATTTAAATGGCTTATTTAACCCAAATTAAACTTAAATTAAGCATAAATGCTTACAAAAACCTTTACTTTCAATGTAAAAACCATTTCCAACACCTTTTGGGGTGTTAAATGCTTTCGATTCCCTCCAACAGGTGTGCAATTGATCAAAATTTGCATTTATTGGTTGCATAAGACCATTTGTGTCACGAATAAAGAGGCTAAATCACTTCATTTCTTGCAAATAAGTGATTTTCTTGCATTTTAATGACTTATTTAACCCAAATTAAACTTAAATTAAGTATAAATGCTTACAAAAACTTTTAATTTCAATGCAAAAACCATTTCCAACACCTTTTGGGGTGTTAAATGCATTTAATTCCCTCTAATTAGTGTGCAATGATCAAAATTTGCAATTATTAGTTGCATAAGACCATTTGTGTCATGAATAAAGAGGCTAAATACTTCATTTCATGCAAATAAGTGTTTTCTTGGATTTTAATGGCTTATTTAACCCAAATTAAACATAAATGAAGTATAAATGCTTACAAAAACTTTAATTTCAATGCAAAAACCTTTTCAACACCTTTTGGGGTGTTAAATGCTTTCAATTCCCTCTAATAAGTGTTCAATTGATCGTAATTTGGCATTTATTAGCTGCATAAGACCATTTGTGTAACGAATAAAGATGCTAAATTACTTATTTCTTGAAAATAAGTGATTTTCTTGCATTTTAATGGCTTATTTGACCAAAATTAAACTTAAATTAAGTATTAAATGCTTAAAACCTTCAATACAAAAACCTTTTCCAACACCTTTTGGGGTGTTAAATGCATTCAATTCCCTAATAAGTGTTCAATTGATCATAATTTGCATTTTTAGTTGCATAAGACCATTTGTGTCACAAATAAAGAGGCTAAATTACTTTATTTCTTGAAAATAAGTGATTTTCTTGCATTTAAATGGCTTATTTAACCCAAATTAAACTTAAATTAAGCATAAATGCTTACAAACCTTTACTTTCAATGAAAAACCATTTCCACACCTTTTGGGGTGTTAAATGCTTTCAATTCCCTCCAATAGTGTGCAATTGATCAAAATTTGCATTTATTGGTTGCATAAGACCATTGTGTCACGAAATAAAGAGGCTAAATCACTTCATTTCTTGCAAATAAGTGATTTTCTTGCATTTTAATGACTTATTTAACCCAAATTAAACTTAAATTAAGTAAATGCTTACAAAAACTTTTAATTTCAATGCAAAAACATTTCCAACCTTTTGGGGTGTTAATGCATTCAATTCCCTCTAATTAGTGTGCAATTGTCATCAAATTTGCATTATTAGTTGCATAAGACCATTTGTGTCATGAATAAAGAGGCTAAATTACTTCATTTCATGCAAATAAGTGCTTTTCTTGATTTTAATGGCTTATTTACCCAAATTAAACTTAAATGAAGTGTAAATGCTTACAAAAACGTTTAATTTCAATGCAAAAACCATTTGCAACACCTTTTGGGGTGTTAAATGCATTCAATTCCCTCTAATAAGTGTTCAATTGATCGTAATTTGCATTTATTAGTTGCATAAGACCATTTGTGTAACGATATAAAGATGCTAAATTACTTTCATTTTTGAAAATAAGTGATTTTCTTGCATTTTAATGGCTTTGACCAAATTAAACTTAAATTAAGTATAAATGCTTACAAAAACCTTTAATTTCAATAAAAACCTTTTCCAACACCTTTTGGGGTGTTAATGCATTCAATTCCCTCTTATAAGTGTTCAATTGATCATAATTTGCATTTATAGTTGCATAAGACCTTTGTGTCATGAAATAAAGAGGCTAAATTACTTCATTTCTTGCAATAAGTGATTTTTTGCATTTTAATGCTTATTTAACCCAATAAAAACTTGAATGAAGTTTAAATGCTTAAAAAAACCTTATTTCAATGCAAAAACCATTTCCAAACATTTTGGGGTGTTAATGCATTCAATTCCCTCTATAAGTGTTCAATTTATCGTAATTGCATTTATTCGCTGCATAAGACCATTTGTGTCACAATAAAGAGGCTAAATTACTTTATTTCTTGAAAATAAGTGATTTTCTTGCATTTAAATGGCTTTTTAACCAAATTAAACTTAAATTAAGCATAAATGCTTACAAAAACCTTTACTTTCAATGTAAAAACCATTTCCAACACCTNAAATTAAACTTAAATTAAGTATAAATGCTTACAAAAACCTTTAATTTCAATACAAAAACCTTTTCCAACACCTTTTGGGGTGTTAAATGCATTCAATTCCCTCTAATAAGTGTTCAATTGATCATAATTTGCATTTATTAGTTGCATAAGACCATTTGTGTCACAAATAAAGAGGCTAAATTACTTTATTTCTTGAAAATAAGTGATTTTCTTGCATTTAAATGGCTTATTTAACCCAAATTAAACTTAAATTAAGCATAAATGCTTACAAAAACCTTTACTTTCAATGTAAAAACCATTTCCAACACCTTTTGGGGTGTTAAATGCTTTCAATTCCCTCAAATAGGTGTGCAATTGATCAAAATTTGCATTTATTGGTTGCATAAGACCATTTGTGTCACGAATAAAGAGGCTAAATCACTTCATTTCTTGCAAATAAGTGATTTTCTTGCATTTTAATGACTTATTTAACCCAAATTAAACTTAAATTAAGTATAAATGCTTACAAAAACTTTAATTTCAATGCAAAAACCATTTCCAACACCTTTTGGGGTGTTAAATGCATTCAATTCCCTCTAATTAGTGTGCAATTGATCAAAATTTGCATTATTAGTTGCATAAGACCATTTGTGTCATGAATAAAGAGGCTAAATTACTTCATTTCATGCAAATAAGTGATTTTCTTGATTTTAATGGCTTATTTAACCCAAATTAAACTTAAATGAAGTATAAATGCTTACAAAAACTTTAATTTCAATGCAAAAACCATTTTCCAACACCTTTTGGGGTGTTAAATGCATTCAATTCCCTCTAATAAGTGTTCAATTGATCGTTTGCATTTATTAGCTGCATAAGACCATTTGTGTAACGAATAAAGATGCTAAATTACTTATTTCTTGAAAATAAGTGATTTTCTTGCATTTTAATGGCTTATTGACCAAATTAAATTAAATTAAATAAGTAAAATGCTTACAAAAACCTTTTCCAACACCTTTTGGGGTGTTAAATGCATTCAATTCCCTCTAATAAGTGTTCAATTGATCATAATTTGCATTTATTAGTTGCATAAGACCATTTGTGTCACAATAAAGAGGCTAAATTACTTTATTTCTTGAAAATAAGTGATTTTCTTGCATTTAATGGCTTATTTAACCCAAATTAAACTTAAATTAAGCATAAATGCTTACAAAAACCTTTACTTTCAATGTAAAAACCATTTCCAACACCTTTTGGGGTGTTAAATGCTTTCAATTCCCTCCAATTAGTGTGCAATTGATCAAAATTTGCATTTATTGGTTGCATAAGACCATTTGTGTCACGAATAAAGAGGCTAAATCACTTCATTTCTTGCAAATAAGTGATTTTCTTGCATTTTAATGACTTATTTAACCCAAATTAAACTTAAATTAAGTATAAATGCTTACAAAAACTTTTAATTTCAATGCAAAAACCATTTCCAACACCTTTTGGGGTGTTAAATGCATTCAATTCCCTCTAATTAGTGTGCAATTGATCAAAATTTGCATTTATTGGTTGCATAAGACCATTTGTGTCACGAATAAAGAGGCTAAATCACTTCATTTCTTGCAAATAAGTGATTTTCTTGCATTTTAATGGCTTATTTAACCCAAATTAAACTTAAATAAGTATAAATGCTTACAAAAACCTTTAATTTCAATGCAAAAACCATTTCCAACACCTTTTGGGGTGTTAAATGCATTCAATTCCCTCTAATAAGTGTTCAATTGATCGTAATTTGCATTTATTAGCTGCATAAGACCATTTGTGTAACGAATAAAGATGCTAAATTACTTATTTCTTGAAAATAAGTGATTTTCTTGCATTTTAATGGCTTTTTGACCAAAACTTAAATTAATTATAAATGCTTACAAAAACCTTTAATTTCAATACAAAAACCATTTCCAACACCTTTTGGGGTGTTAAATGCATTCAATTCCCTCTAATAAGTGTTCAATTGATCATAATTTGCATTTATTAGTTGCATAAGACCATTTGTGTCATGAATAAAGAGGCTAAATTACTTCATTTCTTGCAAATAAGTGATTTTCTTGCATTTTAATGGCTTATTTAACCCAAATTAAACTTGAATGAAGTATAAATGCTTAAAAAACCTTTAATTTCAATGCAAAAACCATTTCCAACACCTTTTGGGGTGTTAAATGCATTCAATTCCCTCTAATAAGTGTTCAATTGATCGTAATTTGCATTTATTAGCTGCATAAGACCATTTGTGTCACAATAAAGAGGCTAAATTACTTTATTTCTTGAAAATAAGTGATTTTCTTGCATTTAATGGCTTATTTAACCCAAATTAAACTTAAATTAAGCATAAATGCTTACAAAAACCTTTACTTTCAATGTAAAAACCATTTCCAACACCTTTTGGGGTGTTAAATGCTTTCAATTCCCTCCAATAGGTGTGCAATTGATCAAAATTTGCATTTATTGGTTGCATAAGACCATTTGTGTCACGAATAAAGAGGCTAAATCACTTCATTTCTTACAAATAAGTGATTTTCTTGCATTTTAATGACTTATTTAACCCAAATTAAACTTAAATTAAGTATAAATGCTTACAAAACTTTAATTTCAATGCAAAAACCATTTCCAACACCTTTTGGGGTGTTAAATGCATTCAATTCCCTCTAATTAGTGTGCAATTGATCAAATTTGCAATTATTAGTTGCATAAGACCATTTGTGTCATGAATAAAGAGGCTAAATTACTTCATTTCATGCAAATAAGTGATTTTCTTGGATTTTAATGGCTTATTTAACCCAAATTAAACTTAAATGAAGTATAAATGCTTACAAAAACATTTAATTTCAATGCAAAAACCATTTCCAACACCTTTTGGGGTGTTAAATGCATTCAATTCCCTCTAATAAGTGTTCAATTGATCGTAATTTGCATTTATTAGCTGCATAAGACCATTTGTGTAACGAATAAAGATGCTAAATTACTTTATTTCTTGAAATAAGTGATTTTCTTGCATTTTAATGGCTTATTTGACCAAATTAAACTTAAATTAAGTATAAATGCTTACAAAAACCTTTTCCAACACCTTTTGGGGTGTTAAATGCATTCAATTCCCTCTAATAAGTGTTCAATTGATCATAATTTGCATTTATTAGTTGCATAAGACCATTTGTGTCACAAATAAAGAGGCTAAATTACTTTATTTCTTGAAAATAAGTGATTTTCTTGCATTTAATGGCTTATTTAACCCAAATTAAACTTAAATTAAGTATAAATGCTTACAAAAACCTTTAATTTCAATGCAAAAACCATTTCCAACACCTTTTGGGGTGTTAAATGCTTTCAATTCCCTCCAATAAGTGTGCAATTGATCAAAATTTGCATTTATTGGTTGCATAAGACCATTTGTGTCACGAATAAAGAGGCTAAATCACTTCATTTCTTGCAAATAAGTGATTTTCTTGCATTTTAATGACTTATTTAACCCAAATTAAACTTAAATTAAGTATAAATGCTTACAAAAACTTTAATTTCAATGCAAAAACCATTTCCAACACCTTTTGGGGTGTTAAATGCATTCAATTCCCTCTAATTAGTGTGCAATTGATCAAAATTTGCAATTATTAGTTGCATAAGACCATTTGTGTCAATAAAGAGGCTAAATTACTTCATTTCTTGCAAATAAGTGATTTTCTTGCATTTTAATGGCTTATTTGACCAAATTAAACTTAAATTAAGTATAAATGCTTACAAAAACTTTAATTTCAATGCAAAAACCATTTCCAACACCTTTTGGGGTGTTAAATGCATTCAATTCCCTCTAATAAGTGTTCAATTGATCGTAATTTGCATTTATTAGCTGCATAAGACCATTTGTGTAACGAATAAAGATGCTAAATTACTTATTTCTTGAAAATAAGTGATTTTCTTGCATTTTAATGGCTTATTTGACCAAAATTAAACTTAAATTAAGTATAATGCTTACAAAAACCTTTTTTCAATACAAAAACCTTTTCCAACACCTTTTGGGGTGTTAAATGCATTCAATTCCCTCTAATAAGTGTTCAATTGATCATAATTTGCATTTATTAGTTGCATAAGACCATTTGTGTCATGAATAAAGAGGCTAAATTACTTCATTCTTGAAAATAAGTGATTTTCTTGCATTTTAATGGCTTATTTAACCCAAATTAAACTTAAATAAGTTAAATGCTTAAAAAACCTTTAATTTCAATGCAAAAACCATTTCCAACACCTTTTGGGTGTTAAATGCATTCAATTCCCTCCAATAAGGTTGCAATTGATCATTTGCATTTATTGGTTGCATAAGACCATTTGTGTCAAATAAAGAGGCTAAATTACTTCATTTCTTGAAAATAAGTGATTTTCTTGCATTTTAATGACTTATTTAACCCAAATTAAACTTAAATTAAGTATAAATGCTTAAAAAACCTTTTACTTTCAATGTAAAAACCATTTCCAACACCTTTTGGGGTGTTAAATGCATTCAATTCCCTCCTAATGTGTGCAATTGATCAAAATTTGCATTATTAGTTGCATAAGACCATTTGTGTCACGAATAAAGAGGCTAAATCACTTCATTTCTTACAAATAAGTGATTTTCTTGCATTTTAATGACTTATTTAACCCAAATTAAACTTAAATTAAGTATAAATGCTTACAAAAACTTTAATTTCAATGCAAAAACCATTTCCAACACCTTTTGGGGTGTTAAATGCATTCAATTCCCTCTAATAGTGTGCAATTGATCAAATTTGCATTATTAGTTGCATAAGACCATTTGTGTCATGAATAAAGAGGCTAAATTACTTCATTTCTGCAAATAAGTGATTTTCTTGATTTTAATGGCTTATTTAACCCAAATTAAACTTAAATGAAGTAAATGCTTAAAAACTTTAATTTCAATGCAAAAACCTTTCCAACACCTTTTGGGGTGTTAAATGCATTCAATTCCCTCTAATAAGTGTTCAATTGATCGTAATTTGCATTTATTAGCTGCATAAGACCATTTGTGTCGTGAATAAAGAGGCTAAATTACTTCATTTCTTGAAAATAAGTGATTGTCTTGCATTTCAATGGCTTATTTAACCCAAATTAAACTTGAATGAAGTATAAATGCTTACAAAAACCTTTAATTTCAACAAAAACCATTTCCAACACCTTTTGGGGTGTTAAATGCATTCAATTCCCTCTAATAAGTGTTCAATTGATCATAATTTGCATTTATTAGTTGCATAAGATCATTTGTGTCACAAATAAAGAGGCTAAATTACTTATTTCTTGAAATAAGTGATTTTCTTGCATTTAATGGCTTATTTAACCCAAATTAAACTTAAATTAAGCATAAATGCTTACAAAAACCTTTAATTTCAATGCAAACCATTTCCAACACCTTTTGGGGTGTTAAATGCTTTCAATTCCCTCCAAAGTGCAATTGATCAAAATTTGCATTTATTGGTTGCATAAGACCATTTGTGTCACGAATAAAGAGGCTAAATACTTCATTTCTTGCAAATAAGTGATTTTCTTGCATTTTAATGACTTATTTAACCCAAATTAAACTTAAATTAAGTATAAATGCTTACTAAAACTTTTAATTTCAATGCAAAAACCATTTCCAACACCTTTTGGGGTGTTAAATGCATTCAATTCCCTCTAATAGGTGCAATTGATCAAAATTTGCATTATTAGTTGCATAAGACCATTTGTGTCATGAATAAAGAGGCTAAATTACTTCATTTCATGCAAATAAGTGATTTTCTTAGATTTTAATGGCTTATTTAACCCAAATTAAACTTAAATGAAGCATAAATGCTTACAAAAACTTTAATTTCAATGCAAAAACCATTTCCAACACCTTTTGGGGTGTTAAATGCATTCAATTCCCTCTAATAAGTGTTCAATTGATCGTAATTTGCATTTATTAGCTGCATAAGACCATTTGTGTCGTGAATAAAGAGGCTAAATTACTTCATTTCTTGAAAATAAGTGATTGTCTTGCATTTTAATGGCTTATTTAACCAAATTAAACTTAAATTAAGTATAAATGCTTACAAAAACCTTTTCCAACACCTTTTGGGGTGTTAAATGCATTCAATTCCCTCTAATAAGTGTTCAATTGATCATAATTTGCATTTATTATTGCATAAGACCATTTGTGTCACAAATAAAGAGGCTAAATTACTTTATTTCTTGAAAATAAGTGATTTTCTTGCATTTAATGGCTTATTTAACCCAAATTAAACTTAAATTAAGCATAAATGCTTACAAAAACCTTTATTTCAATGTAAAAACCATTTCCAACACCTTTTGGGGTGTTAAATGCTTTCAATTCCCTCAATAGTGTGCAATTGATCAAAATTTGCATTTATTGGTTGCATAAGACCATTTGTGTCACGAATAAAGAGGCTAAATCACTTCATTTCTTGCAAATAAGTGATTTTCTTGCATTTTAATGACTTATTTAACCCAAATTAAACTTAAATTAAGTATAAATGCTTACAAAAACTTTTAATTTCAATGCAAAAACCATTTCCAAACCTTTTGGGGTGTTAAATGCATTCAATTCCCTCTAATAGTGTGCAATTGATCAAAATTTGCATTATTAGTTGCATAAGACCATTTGTGTCATAAAAAGAGGCTAAATTACTTATTTCTTGCAAATAAGTGATTTTCTTGCATTTTAATGGCTTATTTAACCCAAATTAAACTTAAATAATATAAATGCTTACAAAAACCTTTAATTTCAATGCAAAAACCATTTCCAACACCTTTTGGGGTGTTAAATGCATTCAATTCCCTCTAATAAGTGTTCAATTGTAATTTGCATTTATTAGCTGCATAAGACCATTTGTGTAACGAATAAAGAGGCTAAATTACTTATTTCTTGAAAATAAGTGATTTTCTTGCATTTTAATGGCTTATTTGACCAAATTAAACTTAAATTAATATAATGCTTACAAAAACCTTTAATTTCAATACAAAAACCATTTCCAACACCTTTTGGGGTGTTAAATGCATTCAATTCCCTCTAATAAGTGTTCAATTGATCATAATTTGCATTTATTAGTTGCATAAGACCATTTGTGTCATGAATAAAGAGGCTAAATTACTTCATTTCTTGCAAATAAGTGATTTTCTTGCATTTTAATGGCTTATTTAACCCAAATTAAACTTGAATGAAGTTTAAATGCTTAAAAAAACCTTTAATTTCAATGCAAAAACCATTTCCAACACCTTTTGGGGTGTTAAATGCATTCAATTCCCTCTAATAAGTGTTCAATTGATCGTAATTTGCATTTATTAGCTGCATAAGACCATTTGTGTCTCAAATAAAGAGGCTAAATTACTTATTTCTTGAAAATAAGTGATTTTCTTGCATTTAATGGCTTATTTAACCCAAATTAAACTTAAATTAAGCATAAATGCTTACAAAAACCTTTACTTTCAATGTAAAAACCATTTCCAACACCTTTTGGGGTGTTAAATGCTTTCAATTCCCTCCAATAGTGTGCAATTGATCAAAATTTGCATTTATTGGTTGCATAAGACCATTTGTGTCACGAATAAAGAGGCTAAATCACTTCATTTCTTGCAAATAAGTGATTTTCTTGCATTTTAATGACTTATTTAACCCAAATTAAACTTAAATTAAGTATAAATGCTTACAAAAACTTTTAATTTCAATGCAAAAACCATTTCCAACACCTTTTGGGGTGTTAAATGCATTCAATTCCCTCTAATAGTGTGCAATTGATCAAAATTTGCAATTATTAGTTGCATAAGACCATTTGTGTCATAAAGAGGCTAAATTACTTCATTTCATGCAAATAAGTGATTTTCTTGGATTTTAATGGCTTATTTAACCCAAATTAAACATAAATGAAGTATAAATGCTTACAAAAACGTTTAATTTCAATGTAAAAACCTTTTTCAACACCTTTTGGGGTGTTAAATGCATTCAATTCCCTCTAATAAGTGTTCAATTGATCGTAATTTGCATTTATTAGCTGCATAAGACCATTTGTGTAACGAATAAAGATGCTAAATTACTTTATTTCTTGAAAATAAGTGATTTTCTTGCATTTTAATGGCTTATTTGACCAAAATTAAACTTAAATTAAGTATAAATGCTTACAAAAACCTTTTCCAACACCTTTTGGGGTGTTAAATGCATTCAATTCCCTCTAATAAGTGTTCAATTGATCATAATTTGCATTTATTAGTTGCATAAGACCATTTGTGTCACAAATAAAGAGGCTAAATTACTTTATTTCTTGAAAATAAGTGATTTTCTTGCATTTAAATGGCTTATTTAACCCAAATTAAACTTAAATTAAGCATAAATGCTTACAAAAACCTTTACTTTCAATGTAAAAACCATTTCCAACACCTTTTGGGGTGTTAAATGCTTTCAATTCCCTCCAATAGGTGTGCAATTGATCAAAATTTGCATTTATTGGTTGCATAAGACCATTTGTGTCACGAATAAAGAGGCTAAATCACTTCATTTCTTACAAATAAGTGATTTTCTTGCATTTTAATGACTTATTTAACCCAAATTAAACTTAAATTAAGTATAAATGCTTACAAAAAACTTTAATTTCAATGCAAAAACCATTTCCAACACCTTTTGGGGTGTTAAATGCATTCAATTCCCTCTAATTAGTGTGCAATTGATCAAAATTTGCATTATTAGTTGCATAAGACCATTTGTGTCATGAATAAAGAGGCTAAATTACTTCATTTCATGCAAATAAGTGATTTTCTTGATTTTAATGGCTTATTTAACCCAAATTAAACTTAAATGAAGTAAATGCTTACAAAAACTTTAATTTCAATGCAAAAACCATTTCCAACACCTTTTGGGGTGTTAAATGCATTCAATTCCCTCTAATAAGTGTTCAATTGATCGTAATTTGCATTTATTAGCTGCATAAGACCATTTGTGTAACGAATAAAGATGCTAAATTACTTCATTTTGAAAATAAGTGATTTTCTTGCATTTTAATGGCTTATTTGACCAAAATTAAACTTAAATTAAGTATAAATGCTTACAAAAACCTTTAATTTCAATACAAAACCTTTTCCAACACCTTTTGGGGTGTTAAATGCATTCAATTCCCTCTAATAAGTGTTCAATTGATCATAATTTGCATTTATTAGTTGCATAAGACCATTTGTGTCATGAATAAAGAGGCTAAATTACTTCATTTCTTGCAAATAAGTGATTTTCTTGCATTTAATGGCTTATTTAACCCAAATAAAACTTGAATGAAGTTTAAATGCTTAAAAAAACCTTTAATTTCAATGCAAAAACCATTTCCAACACCTTTTGGGGTGTTAAATGCATTCAATTCCCTCTAATAAGTGTTCAATTGATCGTAATTTGCATTTATTAGCTGCATAAGACCATTTGTGTCACAAATAAAGAGGCTAAATTACTTTATTTCTTGAAAATAAGTGATTTTCTTGCATTTAAATGGCTTTTTAACCAAATTAAACTTAAATTAAGCATAAATGCTTACAAAAAATTTTCAATGTAAAAACCATTTCCAACACCTTTTGGGGTGTTAAATGCTTTCAATTCCCTCCAATAGTGTGCAATTGATCAAAATTTGCATTTATTGGTTGCATAAGACCATTTGTGTCACGAATAAAGAGGCTAAATCACTTCATTTCTTACAAATAAGTGATTTTCTTGCATTTTAATGACTTATTTAACCCAAATTAAACTTAAATTAAGTATAAATGCTTACAAAAACTTTAATTTCAATGCAAAAACCATTTCCAACACCTTTTGGGGTGTTAAATGCATTCAATTCCCTCTAATTAGTGTGCAATTGATCAAAATTTGCATTATTAGTTGCATAAGACCATTTGTGTCATGAATAAAGAGGCTAAATTACTTCATTTCATGCAAATAAGTGATTTTCTTGGATTTTAATGGCTTATTTAACCCAAATTAAACTAAAATGAAGTATAAATGCTTACAAAAACCTTTAATTTCAATACAAAAACATTTTCCAACACCTTTTGGGGTGTTAAATGCATTCAATTCCCTCTAATAAGTGTTCAATTGATCGTAATTTGCATTTATTAGCGCATAAGACCATTTGTGTAACGAATAAAGAGGCTAAATTACTTTATTTTTGAAAATAAGTGATTTTCTTGCATTTTAATGGCTTATTTGACCAAATTAAACTTAAATGAAGTATAAATGCTTACAAAAACCTTTAATTTCAATACAAAAACCTTTCCAACACCTTTTGGGGTGTTAAATGCATTCAATTCCCTCTAATAAGTGTTCAATTGATCATAATTTGCATTTATTAGTTGCATAAGACCATTTGTGTCACAAATAAAGAGGCTAAATTACTTTATTTCTTGAAATAAGTGATTTTCTTGCATTTAAATGGCTTATTTAACCCAAATTAAACTTAAATTAAGCATAAATGCTTACAAAAACCTTTACTTTCAATGTAAAAACCATTTCCAACACCTTTTGGGGTGTTAAATGCTTTCGATTCCCTCCAACAAGTGTGCAATTGATCAAAATTTGCATTTATTGGTTGCATAAGACCATTTGTGTCACGAATAAAGAGGCTAATATCACTTCATTTCTTACAAATAAGTGATTTTCTTGCATTTTAATGACTTATTTAACCCAAATTAAACTTAAATTAAGTATAAATGCTTACAAAAACTTTTAATTTCAATGCAAAAACCATTTCCAACACCTTTTGGGGTGTTAAATGCATTCAATTCCCTCTAATTAGTGTGCAATTGATCAAAATTTGCAATTATTAGTTGCATAAGACCATTTGTGTCATGAATAAAGAGGCTAAATTACTTCATTTCATGCAAATAAGTGATTTTCTTGGATTTTAATGGCTTATTTAACCCAAATTAAACTAAATGAAGTATAAATGCTTACAAAAACGTTTAATTTCAATGCAAAAACCTTTTTCAACACCTTTTGGGGTGTTAAATGCATTCAATTCCCTCTAATAAGTGTTCAATTGATCGTAATTTGCATTTATTAGCTGCATAAGACCATTTGTGTAACGAATAAAGATGCTAAATTACTTTATTTCTTGAAAATAAGTGATTTTCTTGCATTTTAATGGCTTATTTGACCAAAATTAAACTTAAATTAAGTATAAATGCTTACAAAAACCTTTAATTTCAATACAAAAACCTTTTCCAACACCTTTTGGGGTGTTAAATGCATTCAATTCCCTCTAATAAGTGTTCAATTGATCATAATTTGCATTTATTAGTTGCATAAGACCATTTGTGTCATGAATAAAGAGGCTAAATTACTTCATTTCTTGCAAATAAGTGATTTTCTTGCATTTTAATCGCTTATTTAACCCAAATTAAACTTGAATGAAGTTTAAATGCTTAAAAAAACCTTTCATTTCAATGCAAAAACCATTTCCAACACCTTTTAGGGCGTTAAATGCATTCAATTCCCTCTAATAAGCGTTCAATTGATCGTAATTTGCATTTATTAGCTGCATAAGACCATTTGTGTCTCAAATAAAGAGGCTAAATTACTTTATTTCTTGAAAATAAGTGATTTTCTTGCATTTAAATGGCTTATTTAACCCAAATTAAACTTAAATTAAGCATAAATGCTTACAAAAACCTTTACTTTCAATGTAAAAACCATTTCCAACACCTTTTGGGGTGTTAAATGCTTTCAATTCCCTCCAATAGGTGTGCAATTGATCAAAATTTGCAATTATTGGTTGCATAAGACCATTTGTGTCACGAATAAAGAGGCTAAATCACTTCATTTCTTACAAATAAGTGATTTTCTTGCATTTTAATGACTTATTTAACCCAAATTAAACTTAAATTAAGTATAAATGCTTACAAAAACTTTTAATTTCAATGCAAAAACCATTTCCAACACCTTTTGGGGTGTTAAATGCATTCAATTCCCTCTAATTAGTGTGCAATTGATCAAAATTTGCAATTATTAGTTGCATAAGACCATTTGTGTCATGAATAAAGAGGCTAAATTACTTCATTTCATGCAAATAAGTGATTTTCTTGGATTTTAATGGCTTATTTAACCCAAATTAAACATAAATGAAGTATAAATGCTTACAAAAACGTTTAATTTCAATGTAAAAACCTTTTTCAACACCTTTTGGGGTGTTAAATGCTTTCAATTCCCTCTAATAAGTGTTCAATTGATCGTAATTGGCATTTATTAGCTGCATAAGACCATTTGTGTAACGAATAAAGATGCTAAATTACTTTATTTCTTGAAAATAAGTGATTTTCTTGCATTTTAATGGCTTATTTGACCAAAATTAAACAAATTAGTTAAATGCTTACAAAAACCTTTAATTCAATACAAAAACCTTTTCCAACACCTTTTGGGGTGTTAATGCATTCAATTCCCTCTAATAAGTGTTCAATTGATCATAATTTGCATTTATTAGTTGCATAAGACCATTGTGTCACAATAAAGAGGCTAAATTACTTTATTTCTTGAAAATAAGTGATTTTCTTGCATTTAAATGGCTTATTTAACCCAAATTAAACTTAAATTAAGCATAAATGCTTACAAAAACCTTTACTTTCAATGTAAAAACCATTTCCAACACCTTTTGGGGTGTTAAATGCTTTCGATTCCCTCCAACAGGTGTGCAATTGATCAAAATTTGCATTTATTGGTTGCATAAGACCATTTGTGTCACGAATAAAGAGGCTAAATCACTTCATTTCTTGCAATAAGTGATTTTCTTGCATTTTAATGACTTATTTAACCCAAATTAAACTTAATTAAGTATAAATGCTTACAAAAAACTTTTTTTCAATGCAAAAACCATTTCCAACACCTTTTGGGGTGTTAAATGCATTCAATTCCCTCTAATTAGTGTGCAATGATCAAAATTTGCATTATTAGTTGCATAAGACCATTTGTGTCATGAATAAAGAGGCTAAATTACTTCATTTCATGCAAATAAGTGATTTTCTTGGATTTTAATGGCTTATTTAACCCAAATTAAACTTAAATGAAGTATAAATGCTTACAAAAACATTTAATTTCAATGCAAAAACCATTTTCAACACCTTTTGGGGTGTTAAATGCTTTCAATTCCCTCTAATAAGTGTTCAATTGATCGTAATTTGCATTTATTAGCTGCATAAGACCATTTGTGTAACGAATAAAGATGCTAAATTACTTTATTTCTTGAAAATAAGTGATTTTCTTGCATTTTAATGGCTTATTTGACCAAAATTAAACTTAAATTAAGTATAAATGCTTACAAAAACCTTTTCCAACACCTTTTGGGGTGTTAAATGCATTCAATTCCCTCTAATAAGTGTCAATTGATCATCATAATTTGCATTTATTAGTTGCATAAGACCATTTGTGTCACAAATAAAGAGGCTAAATTACTTTATTTCTTGAAAATAAGTGATTTTCTTGCATTTAAATGGCTTATTTAACCCAAATTAAACTTAAATTAAGCATAAATGCTTACAAAAACCTTTACTTTCAATGTAAAAACCATTTCCAACACCTTTTGGGGTGTTAAATGCTTTCAATTCCCTCAAAAGTGTGCAATTGATCAAAATTTGCATTTATTGGTTGCATAAGACCATTTGTGTCACGAATAAAGAGGCTAAATCACTTCATTTCTTGCAAATAAGTGATTTTCTTGCATTTTAATGGACTTATTTAACCCAAATTAAACTTAAATTAAGTATAAATGCTTACAAAAACTTTAATTTCAATGCAAAAACCATTTCCAACACCTTTTGGGGTGTTAAATGCATTCAATTCCCTCTAATAGTGTGCAATTGATCAAAATTTGCATTATTAGTTGCATAAGACCATTTGTGTCGAATAAAGAGGCTAAATTACTTCATTTCTTGCAAATAAGTGATTTCTTGGATTTAATGGCTTATTTAACCCAAATTAAACTTAAATAAGTATAAATGCTTACAAAACTTTAATTTCAATGCAAAAACCTTTTCAACACCTTTTGGGGTGTTAAATGCATTCAATTCCCTCTAATAAGTGTTCAATTGATCGTAATTTGCATTTATTAGCTGCATAAGACCATTTGTGTAACGAATAAAGATGCTAAATTACTTATTTCTTGAAATAAGTGATTTTCTTGCATTTTAATGCTTATTTGACCAAAATTAACTTAAATTAAGTATAAATGCTTACAAAAAACCTTTAATTTCAATACAAAAACCTTTTCCAACACCTTTTGGGGTGTTAAATGCATTCAATTCCCTCTAATAAGTGTTCAATTGATCATAATTTGCATTTATTAGTTGCATAAGACCATTTGTGTCATGAATAAAGAGGCTAAATTTCTTCATTTCTTGAAAATAAGTGATTTTCTTGCATTTAAATGGCTTATTTAACCCAAATTAAACTTAAATTAAGCATAAATGCTTACAAAAACCTTTATTTCAATGTAAAACCATTTCCAACACCTTTTGGGTGTTAAATGCTTTCAATTCCCTCCAAAGTGTGCAATTGATCAAAATTTGCATTTATTGGTTGCATAAGACCATTTGTGTCACGAATAAAGAGGCTAAATCACTTCATTTTTGCAAATAAGTGATTTTCTTGCATTTTAATGACTTATTTAACCCAAATTAAACTTAAATTAAGTATAAATGCTTACAAAAACTTTTAATTTCAATGCAAAAACCATTTCCAACACCTTTTGGGGTGTTAAATGCATTCAATTCCCTCTAATAGTGTGCAATTGATCAAAATTTGCATTATTAGTTGCATAAGACCATTTGTGTCATGAATAAAGAGGCTAAATTACTTCATTTCATGCAAATAAGTGATTTTCTTGATTTTAATGGCTTATTTAACCCAAATTAAACTTAAATGAAGTATAAATGCTTACAAAAACTTTAATTTCAATGCAAAAACCATTTTCCAACACCTTTTGGGGGTGTTAAATGCATTCAATTCCCTCTAATAAGTGTTCAATTGATCGTAATTTGCATTTATTAGCTGCATAAGACCATTTGTGTAACGAATAAAGATGCTAAATTACTTTATTTCTTGAAAATAAGTGATTTTCTTGCATTTTAATGGCTTATTTGACCAAAATTAAACTTAAATAAGTTATAAATGCTTACAAAAACCTTTTCCAACACCTTTTGGGGTGTTAAATGCATTCAATTCCCTCTAATAAGTGTTCAATTGATCATAATTTGCATTTATTAGTTGCATAAGACCATTTGTGTCACAATAAGAGGCTAAATTACTTATTTCTTGAAATAAGTGATTTTCTTGCATTTTAATGGCTTATTTAACCCAAATTAAACTTAAATTAAGCATAAATGCTTACAAAAACCTTTACTTTCAATAAAAACCATTTCCAACACCTTTTGGGTGTTAAATGCTTTCAATTCCCTCAATATAGTTGCAATTGATCAAAATTTGCATTTATTAGT
The DNA here is from genome assembly GCA_021464245.1 of Carallia brachiata. Taxonomy (NCBI): domain Eukaryota; kingdom Viridiplantae; phylum Streptophyta; class Magnoliopsida; order Malpighiales; family Rhizophoraceae; genus Carallia; species Carallia brachiata. The sequence goes on along the minus strand of JADCRB010000028.1, from coordinate 2,729,604 downwards.
TGCATAAGACCATTTGTGTCACGAAATAAAGAGGCTAAATACTTCATTTCTTGCAAATAAGTGATTTTCTTGCATTTTAATGACTTATTTAACCCAAATTAAACTTAAATTAAGTATAAATGCTTACAAAAATCTTTAATTTCAATGCAAAAACCATTTCCAACACCTTTTGGGGTGTTAAATGCATTCAATTCCCTCTAATTAGTGTGCAATTGATCAAAATTTGCATTTATTAGTTGCATAAGACCATTTGTGTCATGAATAAAGAGGCTAAATTACTTCATTTCATGCAAATAAGTGATTTTCTTGCATTTTAATGGCTTATTTAACCCAAATTAAACTTAAATAAGTATAAATGCTTACAAAAACTTTAATTTCAATGAAAAACCTTTTCCAACACCTTTTGGGGTGTTAAATGCATTCAATTCCCTCTAATAAGTGTTCAATTGATCGTAATTTGCATTTATTAGTTGCATAAGACCATTTGTGTCATGAATAAAGATGCTAAATTACTTCATTTCTTGAAAATAAGTGATTTTCTTGCATTTTAATGGCTTATTTGACCAAAATTAAACTTAAATTAAGTATAAATGCTTACAAAAACCTTTAATTTCAATACAAAAACCTTTTCCAACACCTTTTGGGGTGTTAAATGCATTCAATTCCCTCTAATAAGTGTTCAATTGATCCTAATTTGCATTTATTAGTTGCATAAGACCATTTGTGTCACAATAAAGAGGCTAAATTATTTATTTCTTGAAAATAAGTGATTTTCTTGCATTTAAATGGCTTATTTAACCAAATAAAATTAACTTAAATTAAGCATAAATGCTTACAAAAACCTTTACTTTCAATGTAAAAACCATTTCCAACACCTTTTGGGGTGTTAAATGCTTTCAATTCCTCCAAAGTGTGCAATTGATCAAAATTTGCATTTATTGGTTGCATAAGACCATTTGTCACGAATAAAGAGGCTAAATCACTTCATTTCTTGCAAATAAGTGATTTTCTTGCATTTTAATGACTTATTTAACCCAAATTAAACTTAAATTAAGTATAAATGCTTACAAAAACTTTTAATTTCAATGCAAAAACCATTTCCAACACCTTTTGGGGTGTTAAATGCATTTAATTCCCTCTAATTAGTGTGCAATTGATCAAAATTTGCAATTATTAGTTGCATAAGACCATTTGTGTCATGAATAAAGAGGCTAAATTACTTCATTTCATGCAAATAAGTGATTTTCTTGGATTTTAATGGCTTATTTAACCCAAATTAAACATAAATGAAGTATAAATGCTTACAAAAACATTTAATTTCAATGCAAAAACCATTTTCAACACCTTTTGGGGTGTTAAATGCTTTCAATTCCCTCTAATAAGTGTTCAATTGATCGTAATTGGCATTTATTAGCTGCATAAGACCATTTGTGTAACGAATAAAGATGCTAAATTACTTTATTTCTTGAAAATAAGTGATTTTCTTGCATTTTAATGGCTTATTTGACCAAAATTAAACTTAAATTAAGTATAAATGCTTACAAAAACCTTTTCCAACACCTTTTGGGGTGTTAAATGCATTCAATTCCCTCTAATAAGTGTTCAATTGATCATAATTTGCATTTATTAGTTGCATAAGACCATTTGTGTCACAAATAAAGAGGCTAAATTACTTTATTTCTTGAAAATAAGTGATTTTCTTGCATTTAATGGCTTATTTAACCCAAATTAAACTTAAATTAAGCATAAATGCTTACAAAAACCTTTACTTTCAATGTAAAAACCATTTCCAACACCTTTTGGGGTGTTAAATGCTTTCAATTCCCTCCAATAGGTGTGCAATTGATCAAAATTTGCATTTATTGGTTGCATAAGACCATTTGTGTCACGAATAAAGAGGCTAAATCACTTCATTTCTTGCAAATAAGTGATTTTCTTGCATTTTAATGACTTATTTAACCCAAATTAAACTTAAATTAAGTATAAATGCTTACAAAAACTTTTAATTTCAATGCAAAAACTATTTCCAAAACCTTTTGGGGAGTTAAATGAATTCAATTGCCTCTAATTAGTGTGCAATTGATCAAAATTTGCACTTATTAGTTGCATAAGACCATTTGTGTAACGAATAAAAATGCTAAATTACTTTATTTCTTGAAAATAAGTGATTTTCTTGCATTTTAATGGCTTTTTTGACCAAAATTAAACTTAAATTAATAAATGCTTACAAAAACCTTTAATTTCAATGCAAAAACCATTTCCAACACCTTTTGGGGTGTTAAATGCATTCAATTCCCTCTAATAAGTGTTCAATTGATCGTAATTTGCATTTATTAGCTGCATAAGACCATTTGTGTAACGAATAAAGTGCTAAATACTTTATTTCTTGAAATAAGTGATTTTCTTGCATTTTAATGGCTTTTTTGACCAAAATTAAACTTAAATTAATTATAAATGCTTACAAAAACCTTTATTTCAATACAAAAACATTTTCCAACACCTTTTGGGGTGTTAAATGCATTCAATTCCCTCTAATAAGTGTTCAATTGATCATAATTTGCATTTATTAGTTGCATAAGACCATTTGTGTCATGAATAAAGAGGCTAAATTACTTCATTTCTTGCAAATAAGTGATTTTCTTGCATTTTAATGGCTTATTTAACCCAAATTAAACTTGAATGAAGTTTAAATGCTTAAAAAAACCTTTCATTTCAATGCAAAAACCATTTCCAACACCTTTTGGGGTGTTAAATGCATTCAATTCCCTCTAATAGGTTCATTGATCGTAATTTGCATTTATTAGCTGCATAAGACCATTTGTGTCTCATAAAGAGGCTAAATTACTTTATTTCTTGAAAATAAGTGATTTTCTTGCATTTAAATGGCTTATTTAACCCAAATTAAACTTAAATTAAGCATAAATGCTTACAAAAACTTTACTTTCAATGTAAAAAACCATTTCCAACACCTTTTGGGGTGTTAAATGCTTTCAATTCCCTCCAATAGTGTGCAATTGATCAAAATTTGCAATTATTGGTGCATAAGACCATTTGTGTCACGAATAAAGAGGCTAAATCACTTCATTTCTTACAAATAAGTGATTTTCTGCATTTTAATGACTTATTTAACCCAAATTAAACTTAAATTAAGTAAATGCTTACAAAAACTTTTAATTTCAATGCAAAAACCATTTCCAACACCTTTTGGGGTGTTAATGCATTCAATTCCCTCTAATTAGTGTGCAATTGATCAAAATTTGCAATTATTAGTTGCATAAGACCATTTGTGTCATGAATAAAGAGGCTAAATTACTTCATTTCATGCAAATAAGTGATTTTCTTGGATTTTAATGGCTTATTTAACCAAATTAAACATAAATGAAGTATAAATGCTTACAAAAACGTTTAATTTCAATGTAAAAACCTTTTTCAACACCTTTTGGGGTGTTAAATGCATTCAATTCCCTCTAATAAGTGTTCAATTGATCGAATTGCATTTATTAGCTGCATAAGACCATTTGTGTAACGAATAAAGATGCTAAATTACTTTATTTCTTGAAAATAAGTGATTTTCTTGCATTTTAATGGCTTATTTGACCAAAATTAAACTTAAATTAAGTATAAATGCTTACAAAAACCTTTTCCAACACCTTTGGGGTGTTAAATGCATTCAATTCCCTCTAATAAGTGTTCAATTGATCATAATTTGCATTTATTAGTTGCATAAGACCATTTGTGTCACAAATAAAGAGGCTAAATTACTTATTTCTTGAAAATAAGTGATTTTCTTGCATTTAATGGCTTATTTAACCCAAATTAAACTTAAATTAAGCATAAATGCTTACAAAAACCTTTACTTTCAATGTAAAAACCATTTCCAACACCTTTTGGGGGGTTTTAAATGCTTTCAATTCCCTCCAATAGGTGTGCAATTGATCAAAATTTGCATTTATTGGTTGCATAAGACCATTTGTGTCACGAATAAAGAGGCTAAATCACTTCATTTCTTGCAAATAAGTGATTTCTTGCATTTTAATGACTTATTTAACCCAAATTAAACTTAAATTAAGTATAAATGCTTACAAAAACTTTTAATTCAATGCAAAAACCATTTCCAACACCTTTTGGGGTGTTAAATGCATTCAATTCCCTCTAATTAGTGTGCAATTGATCAAAAATTTGCATTATTAGTTGCATAAGACCATTGTGTCATGAATAAAGAGGCTAAATTACTTCATTTCATGCAAATAAGTGATTTTCTTGGATTTTAATGGCTTATTTAACCCAAATTAAACATAAATGAAGTATAAATGCTTACAAAAACTTTAATTTCAAAAAAACCTTTTCAACACCTTTTGGGGTGTTAAATGCATTCAATTCCCTCTAATAAGTGTTCAATTGATCGTAATTGCATTTATTAGCTGCATAAGACCATTTGTGTAACGAATAAAGATGCTAAATTACTTATTTCTTGAAAATAAGTGATTTTCTTGCATTTTAATGGCTTATTTGACCAAAATTAAACTTAAATTAAGTATAAATGCTTACAAAAACCTTTTCCAACACCTTTTGGGGTGTTAAATGCATTCAATTCCCTCTAATAAGTGTTCAATTGATCATAATTTGCATTTATTAGTTGCATAAGACCATTTGTGTCACAAATAAAGAGGCTAAATTACTTATTTCTTGAAAATAAGTGATTTTCTTGCATTTAATGGCTTATTTAACCCAAATTAAACTTAAATTAAGCATAAATGCTTACAAAAACCTTTACTTTCAATGTCAAAAACCATTTCCAACACCTTTTGGGGTGTTAAATGCTTCAATTCCCTCCAATAGTGTGCAATTGATCAAAATTTGCATTATGGTTGCATAAGACCATTTGTGCGAATAAAGAGGCTAAATCACTTCATTTCTTGCAAATAAGTGATTTTCTTGCATTTTAATGACTTATTTAACCCAAATTAAACTTAAATTAAGTAAATGCTTACAAAAACTTTTAATTCAATGCAAAAACTATTTCCAACACCTTTTGGGGTGTTAAATGCATTCAATTCCCTCTAATTAGTGTGCAATTGATCAAATTTGCATTATTAGTTGCATAAGACCATTTGTGTAACGCATATAAAGATGCTAAATTACTTCATTTTTGAAAATAAGTGATTTCTTGCATTTTAATGGCTTTTTGACCAAAATTAAACTTAAATTAATTATAAATGCTTACAAAAACCTTTAATTTCAATACAAAACATTTTCCAACACCTTTTGGGGTGTTAAATGCATTCAATTCCCTCTAATAAGTGTTCAATTGATCATAATTTGCATTTATTAGTTGCATAAGACCATTTGTGTCATGAATAAAGAGGTCTAAATTACTTTCATTTCTTGCAAATAAGTGATTTTCTTGCATTTTAATGGCTTATTTAACCAAATTAACTTGAATGAAGTTAAATGCTTAAAAACCTTTTTCAATGCAAAAACCTTTCCAACACCTTTTAGGGCGTTAAATGCATTCAATTCCCTCTAATAAGCGTTCAATTGATAATTTGCATTATTAGTGCAATAAGACCATTTGTGTCACAAATAAAGAGGCTAAATTACTTTACTTGAAAAAAGTGACTTGCATTTAAATGGCTTATTTAACCCAAATTAAACTTAAAAAGCATAAATGCTTACAAAAACCTTTATTCAATGTAAAAACCATTTCCCAACACCTTTTGGGTGTTAAATGCTTTCAATTCCCTCCAACGGTGTGCAATTGATCAAAATTTGCATTATTGGTTGCATAAGACCATTTGTGTCACGAATAAAGAGGCTAAATCACTTCTTCTTACAATAAGTGATTTTCTTGCATTTTAATGACTTATTTAACCCAAATTAAACTTAAATTAAGTATAAATGCTTTTACAAAAACTTTTAATTTTCAATGCAAAAACCATTTCCAACACCTTTTGGGGTGTTAAATGCATTCAATTCCCTCTAATTAGTGTGCAATTGATCAAAATTTGCAATTATTAGTTGCATAAGACCATTTGTGTCATAATAAAGAGGCTAAATTACTTCATTTCATGCAAATAAGTGATTTTCTTGGATTTTAATGGCTTATTTAACCCAAATTAAACATAAATGAAGTATAAATGCTTACAAAAACTTTAATTTCAATGTAAAACCTTTTCAACACCTTTTGGGGTGTTAAATGCATTCAATTCCCTCTAATAAGTGTTCAATTGATCGTAATTGCATTTATTAGCTGCATAAGACCATTTGTTGTAACGAATAAGATGCTAAATTACTTCATTTCTTGAAAATAAGTGATTTTCTTGCATTTTAATGGCTTATTTGACCAAAATTAAACTTAAATTAAGTATAAATGCTTACAAAAACCTTTTCCAACACCTTTTGGGGTGTTAAATGCATTCAATTCCCTCTAATAAGTGTTCAATTGATCATAATTTGCATTTATTAGTTGCATAAGACCATTTGTGTCACAAATAAAGAGGCTAAATTACTTTATTTCTTGAAAATAAGTGATTTTCTTGCATTTAATGGCTTATTTAACCAAATTAAACTTAAATTAAGCATAAATGCTTACAAAAACCTTTACTTTCAATGTAAAAAACCATTCCAACACCTTTTGGGTGTTAAATGCTTTCAATTCCCTCCAATAGGTGTGCAATTGATCAAATTTGCATTATTGGTTGCATAAGACCATTTGTGTCACGAATAAAGAGGCTAAATCACTTCATTTCTTGCAAATAAGTGATTTTCTTGCATTTTAATGACTTATTTAACCCAAATTAAACTTAAATTAAGTATAAATGCTTACAAAAACTTTTAATTTCAATGCAAAAACTATTTCCAAAACCTTTTGGGGAGTTAAATGAATTCAATTGCCTCTAATTAGTGTGCAATTGATCAAAATTTGCGCTTATTAGTTGCATAAGACCATTTGTGTAACGAATAAAAATGCTAAATTACTTTATTTCTTGAAAATAAGTGATTTTCTTGCATTTTAATGGCTTTTTTGACCAAAATTAAACTTAAATTAATTATAAATGCTTACAAAAACCTTTAATTTCAATGCAAAAACCATTTCCAACACCTTTTGGGGTGTTAAATGCATTCAATTCCCTCTAATAAGTGTTCAATTGTTCGTAATTTGCATTTATTAGCTGCATAAGACCATTTGTGTAACGAATAAAAATGCTAAATTACTTTATTTCTTGAAAATAAGTGATTTCTTGCATTTAATGGCTTTTTGACCAAAATTAAACTTAAATTAATTATAAATGCTTACAAAAACCTTTATTTCAATACAAAAACATTTTCCAACACCTTTTGGGGTGTTAAATGCCATTCAATTCCCTCTAATAAGTGTTCAATTGATCATAATTGCATTTATTAGTTGCATAAGACCATTGTGTCATGAATAAAGAGGTTAAATTACTTCATTCTTGCAAATAAGTGATTTTCTTGTATTTTAATCGCTTATTTAACCCAAATTAAACTTGAATGAAGTTTAAATGCTTAAAAAACCTTCATTTCAATGCAAAAACCATTTCCAACACCTTTTAGGGCGTTGTTAAATGCATTCAATTCCCTCTAATAAGCGTTCAATTGATCGTAATTTGCATTTATTAGCTGCATAAGACCATTTGTGTCTCAAATAAAGAGGCTAAATTACTTTATTTCTTGAAAATAAGTGATTTTCTTGCTTTTTTAAATGGCTTATTTAACCCAAAATTAAACTTAAATTAAGCATAAATGCTTTCAAAAACCTTTACTTTCAATGTAAAAACCATTTCCAACACCTTTTGGGGTGTTAAATGCTTTTCAATTCCCTCCAATAGGTGTGCAATTGATCAAAATTGCAATTATTGGTTGCATAAGACCATTTGTGTCACGAATAAAGAGGCTAAATCACTTCATTTCTACAAATAAGTGATTTTCTTGCATTTTAATGACTTATTTAACCCAAATTAAACTTAAATTAAGTATAAATGCTTACAAAAACTTTAATTTCAATGCAAAAACCATTCCAACACCTTTTGGGGTGTTAAATCATTCAATTCCCTCTAATTAGTGTGCAATTGATCAAAATTTGCAATTATTCGTTGCATAAGACCATTTGTGTCATGAATAAAGAGGCTAAATTACTTCATTTCATGCAAATAAGTGATTTTCTTGGATTTTAATGGCTTATTTAACCCAAATTAAACATAAATGAAGTATAAATGCTTACAAAAACGTTTTAATTTCAATGTAAAAACCTTTTTCAACACCTTTGGGGTGTTAAATGCATTCAATTCCCTCTAATAAGTGTTCAATTGATCGTAATTGCATTATTAGCTGCATAAGACCATTTGTGTAACGAATATAAAGATGCTAAATTACTTTATTTCTTGAAAATAAGTGATTTTCTTGCTTTAATGGCTTATTTGACCAAATTAAACTTAAATTAAGTATAAATGCTTACAAACACCTTTAATTTCAATACAAAACCTTTTCCAACACCTTTGGGTGTTAAATGCATTCAATTCCTCTAATAAGTGTTCAATTGATCATAATTTGCATTTTTAGTTGCATAAGACCATTTGTGTCACAAAAAGAGGCTAAATTACTTTATTTCTTGAAAATAAGTGATTTTCTTGCATTTAATGGCTTATTTAACCCAAATTAAACTTAAATTAAGCATAAATGCTTACAAAAAACCTTTACTTTCAATGTAAAAACCATTTTCCAACACCTTTTGGGGTGTAAATGCTTCGATTCCCTCCAACAGGTGTGCAATTGATCAAAATTTGCATTTATTGGTTGCATAAGACCATTTTGTCACGAATAAAGAGGCTAAATCACTTCATTTCTTGCAAAAAGTGATTTTCTTGCATTTTAATGACTTATTTAACCAAATTAAACTTAATTAAGTATAAATGCTTACAAAAACTTTTAATTTTCAATGCAAAAACCATTTCCAACACCTTTTGGGGTGTTAAAGCATTAATTCCCTCTAATTAGTTGCAATTGATCAAAATTTGCAATATTAGTTGCATAAGACCATTTGTGTCATGAATAAAGAGGCTAAATTACTTCATTTCATGCAAATAAGTATTTTCTTGGATTTTAATGGCTATTTAACCAAATTAAACATTAATGAAGTATATAAATGCTTACAAAAACATTTAATTCAATGCAAAAAAACCATTTTCAACACCTTTTGGGGTGTTAAATGCTTTCAATTCCCTCTAATAAGTGTTCAATTGATCTTAATTGGCATTATTAGCTGCATAGACCATTTGTGTAACGAATTAAAAGATGCTAAATTACTTTATTTTTGAAAATAAGTGATTTCTTGCTTTTAATGGCTATTTGACCAAAATTAAACTTTAAATTACGTATAAATGTTACAAAAACCTTTTCCAACACCTTTTGGGTGTGTTAAATGCATTCAATTCCCTCTAATAAGTGTTCAATTGATCTAATTTGCATTTATTAGTTGCATAAGACCATTTGTGTCACAAATAAAGAGGCTAAATTACTTTATTTCTTGAAAATAAGTGATTTTCTTGCTATTTAAGTGGCTTATTTAACCCAAATTAAACTAAATTAAGCATAAATGCTTACAAAAACCTTTACTTCAATGTAAAAACCATTTCCAACACCTTTGGGGTGTTAAATGCTTTCAATTCCTCCAATAGGTGTGCAATTGATCAAAATTTGCATTTATTGGTTGCATAGACCATTTGGTCACGAATAAAGAGGCTAATCACTTCATTTCTGCAAAATAAGTGATTTCTTGCATTTTAATGACTTATTTAACCCAAATTAAACTTAAATTAAGTATAATGCTTACAAAAACTTTTAATTTCAATGCAAAAACTATTTCCAAAACTTTTGGGGAGTTTAAATGAACATTCAATTGCTCTAATTAGTGTGCAATTGATCAAAATTTGCACTTATTAGTTGCATAAGACCATTTGTAACGTAATGAATAAAAAGGCTAAATTACTTTATTTCTTGAAAATAAGTGATTTTCTTGCATTTTAATGGCTTTTTTTGACCCAAATTAAACTTAAATGAATATAAATGCTTACAAAAACCTTTAATTTCAATGCAAAAAACCATTTCCAACCTTTGTGGGGTGTTAAATGCATTCAATTCCCTCAAATAAGTGTTCAATTGATCGTAATTTGCATTTATTAGCTGCATAAGACCACTTGTGTACGAAAAAAATGCTAAATTACTTTATTTCTTGAAAATAAGTGATTTTCTTGCATTTAATGGCTTTTTGACCAAAATTAAACTTAAATTAATTATAAATGCTTACAAAAACCTTTATTTCAATTACAAAAACCATTTCCAACACCTTTTGGGGTGTTAAATGATTCNAACTTAAATTAAGCATAAAATCGTACAAAAACCTTTACTTTCATGTAAAAACCATTTCCAACTCCTTTTGGGGGTTATAAATGCTTTCAATTCCCTCCAACAAGTGTGCAATTGATCAAAATTTGCATTATTGGTTGCATAAGACCATTTGTGTCACGAATAAAGAGGCTAACTTCACTTCATTTCTTGCCAAATAAGTGATTTTCTTGCATTTTAATGACTTATTTAACCCAAATTAAACTTAAATTAAGTATAAATGCTTAGAAAAACTTTTAATTCAATGCAAAAACCATTTCCAACACTTTGGAGTGTTTAAATGCATCAATTCCCTCTAATTAGTGTGCAATTGATCAAAATTTGCAATTATTAGTTGCATAAGACCATTTGTGTCGTGAAATAAAGAGGCTAAATTACTTCATTCATGCAAATAAGTGATTTTCTTGGATTTTAATGGCTTATTTAACCCAAATTAAACTTAAATGAAGTATAATGCTTAAAAAATTTAATTTCAATGCAAAAACTATTTCCAACACCTTTTGGGGTGTTAAATGCATTCAATTCGCTCTAATAAGTGTTCAATTGATAATTTGCATTTATTAGCTGCATAAGCCCAGTTGTGTAACGAATATAAAGATGCTAAATTACTTCATTTTTTGAAAATAAGTGATTTCTTGTATTTTAATGGCTTATTTGACCAAAATTAAAGTTAAATTAAGTATAAATGCTTACAAAAAACCATTAATTTCAATACAAAAAACCTTTTCCAACACCTTTGGGGTGTTAAATGCATTCAATTCCCTCTTAAGTGTTCAATTTATCATTTTGCATTTATTAGTTGCATAAGACCATTTGTGTCATGATAATGAGGTAAATTACTTCATTTCTTGCAAGTAAGTGATTTTTTTGTATTTTAATGGCTTATTTAACCCAAATAAAACTTGAATGAAGTTTAAATGCTTAAAAAAACCCTTAATTTCAATGCAAAAACCATTTCCAAGACATTTTGGGGTGTTAAATGCATTCAATTCCTTCTAATAAGTGTTCAATTTATCGTAATTTGCATTTATTAGCTGCATAATACAATTTGTGTCACAAATAAAGAGGCTAAATTACTTTATTTCTTGAAAAATAAGATTTCTTGCATTTAATGGATTTTTTTGACCAAATTAAACTTAAATTAAGCATAAAATGCTTACAAAAACCTTTACTTTCAATGTAAAAACCATTTCCCACCTTTTGGGGTTAAATGCTTTCAATTCCCTCCAACAAGTGTGAAATTGATCAAATTTGCATTTATTGGTTGCATAAGACATTTATGTCACGATATAAAGAGGCTAATCACTTCATTCTTGCAAATAAGTGATTTTCTTGCATTTTAATGACTTTTTAACCCAAATTAACTAAATTGTATAAATGCTTACAAAAACTTTTAATTTCAATGCAAAAACCATTTCCAACACCTTTTGGGGTGTTAAATGCATTCAATTCCCTCTAATTAGTGTGCAATTGATCAAAATTTGCAATTATTAGTTGCATAAGACCATTTGGTCGTGAATAAAGAGGCTAAATTACTTCAATTTCATGCAAATAAGTGATTTTCTTGGATTTTTTAATGGCTATTTAACCCCAAATTAAACTTAAATGAAGTATAAATGCTTACAAAACGTTTAATTTCAATGCAAAAACCATTTCCAACACCTTTTGGGGTGTTAAATGCATTCAATTCCTTAATAAGTGTTCAATTGATCGTAATTTGCATTTATTAGCTGCATAAGACCAGTGTGTAACGAATAAAAATGCTAAATTACTTTATTTCTTGAAAATAAGTGATTTTCTTGCATTTTAATGGCTTTTTTGACCAAAATTAAACTTAAATTAATTATAAATGCTTACAAAAACCTTTAATTTCAATACAAAAACATTTTCCAACACCTTTTGGGGTGTTAAATGCATTAAATTCCCTCTAATAAGTGTTCAATTGATCATAATTTGCATTTATTAGTAGCATAATTCCATTTGTGTCATGAATAAAGAGGCTAAATTACTTCATTTCATGCAAAGAAGTGATTTTCTTGCATTTTAATCGCTTGTTTAACCCAAATTAAACTTGAATGAAGTTTAAATGCTTAAAAAAACCTTTAATTTCAATGCAAAACCATTTCCAAGACATTTTGGGTGTTAAATGCATTCAATTCCTCATTAGTATCATTGATCAAAATTTGCACTTATTAGTTGCATAAGACTTTGTGTCATGAATAAAGAGGCTAACTACTTCATTTTTTGCAATAAGTGATTTTCTTGGATTTTAATGGCTTATTTAACCAAATTAAACTTAATGAAGTTTAGAAATGCTTAAAAAAAACCTTTAATTTCAATGAAAAAAACATTTCCAAAACATTTTGGGTGTTAAATGCATTCAATTCCGTTTAATAAGTGTTCAATTATCGTATTTTGCATTATTAGCTGCATAGAGCATTTGTCTCACAAATAAAGAGGCTAAATTATTTATTTCTTGCAAATAAGTAGTTTTCTTGCATTTAAATGCTTATTTAACCCAAATTAAACTTAAATTAAGCATAAATGCTTACAAAAAACTTTTACTTTCAATGTAAAAACCATTTCCAACTCCTTTTGGGGTATTAAATGCTTTCAATTCCCCAACAAGTGTGCAATTGATCAAAATTTGCATTTATGGTTGCATAAGACCATTGTGTCACGAATAAAGAGGCTAAATCACTTCATTTCTGCAAATAAGTGATTTTCTTGGATTTTAATGACGTATTTAACCCAAATTAAACTTAAATTAAGTATAAATGCTTAGAAAAACTTTTAATTTCAATGCAAAAACCATTTCCAACCCTTTTGGGGTGTTAAATGCATTCAATTCCCTCTAATAGTGTGCAATTGATCAAAATTTGCATTTATTAGTTGCATAAGACCATTTGTGTCGTGAATATAAAGAGCTAAATTACTTCATTTCATGCAAATAAGTGATTTTCTTGATTTAATGGCTTTTTAACCAAATTAAACTTAAATTAAGATAAATGCTTTAAAAACCGTTTTAATTTCAATGCAAAAACTATTTCCAACACCTTTTGGGGTGTTAAATGCATTCAATTCGCTCTAATAAGTGTTCAATTGATCGTAATTTGCATTTATTAGCTGCATAAGACCAGTTGTGTAACGAATAAAGATGCTAAATTACTTCATTTTTTGAAAATAAGTGATTTTCTTGTATTTTAATGGCTTATTTGACCAAAATTAAAGTTAAATTAAGTATAAATGCTTACAAAAACCTTTAATTTCAATACAAAAACCTTTTCCAACACCTTTTGGGGTGTTAAATGCATTCAATTCCCTCTTATAAGTGTTCAATTTATCATAATTTGCATTTATTAGTTGCATAAGACCATTTGTGTCATGAATAATGAGGTTAAATTACTTCATTTCTTGCAAGTAAGTGATTTTTTTGTATTTTAATGGCTTATTTAACCCAAATAAAACTTGAATGAAGTTTAAATGCTTAAAAAAACCCTTAATTTCAATGCAAAAACCATTTCCAAGACATTTTGGGGTGTTAAATGCATTCAATTCCTTCTAATAAGTGTTCAATTTATCGTAATTTGCATTTATTAGCTGCATAATACATTTGTGTCACAAATAAAGAGGCTAAATTACTTTATTTCTTGAAAATAAGTGATTTTCTTGCATTTAAATGGCTTTTTTGACCAAAATTAAACTTAAATTAAGCATAAATGCTTACAAAAACCTTTACTTTCAATGTAAAAACCATTTCCAACACCTTTTGGGGTGTTAAATGCTTTCAATTCCTCCAACAAGTGTGCAATTGATCAAAATTTGCATTTATTGGTTGCATAAGACCATTTGTGTCACGAATAAAGAGGCTAAATCACTTCATTTCTTGCAAATAAGTGATTTTCTTGCATTTTAATGACTTATTTAACCCAAATTAAACTTAAATTAAGTATAAATGCTTAGAAAAACTTTTAATTTCAATGCAAAAACCATTTCCAACACTTTTGGGGTGTTAAATGCATTCAATTCCCTCTAATTAGTGTGCAATTGATCAAAATTTGCAATTATTAGTTGCATAAGACCATTTGTGTCGTGAATAAAGAGGCTAAATTACTTCATTTCATGCAAATAAGTGATTTTCTTGGATTTTAATGGCTTATTTAACCCAAATTAAACTTAAATGAAGTATAAATGCTTACAAAAACGTTTAATTTCAATGCAAAAACCTATTTCCAACACCTTTTGGGGTGTTAAATGATTCAATTCGCTCTAATAAGTGTTCAATTGATCGTAATTTGCATTTATTAGCTGCAAGGACCAGTTGTGTACGTGTAACGATAATAAGATGCTAATTACTTCATTTTTGAAATAAGTGATTTTCTTGTTTTAATGGCTTATTTGACCAAAATTAAAGTTAAATTAAGTATAAATGCTTACAAAAACCTTAATTTCAATACAAAAACCTTTTCCAACACCTTTGGGTGTTAAATGCATTCAATTCCCTCTATAAGTGTTCAATTATCATAATTTGCATTTATTAGTGCATAAGACCATTTGTGTCATGAATAATGAGGGTTAAATTACTTCATTCTTGCAAGTAAGTGATTTTTTGTCTTTTAATGGCTTATTTAACCCAAATAAAACTTGAATGAAGTTTAAATGCTTAAAAAAACCCTTAATTTCAATGCAAAAACCATTCCAAGACATTTTGGGGTGTTAAATGATTCAATTCCTTCTAATAAGTGTTCAATTATCGTAATTTGCATTTATTAGCTGCATAATACAATTTGTGTCACAATAAAGAGGCTAAATACTTTATTTCTTGAAAATAAGTGATTCTTGCATTTAAATGGCTTTTTGACCAAAATTAAACTTAAATTAAGCATAAATGCTTACAAAAACCTTTACTTTCAATGTAAAAACCATTTCCAACACCTTTTGGGGTGTTAAATGCTTTCAATTCCCTCCAAAGTGTGAAATTGATCAAAATTTGCATTTATTGGTTGCATAAGAGCATTTGTGTCACGAATAAAGAGGCTAAATCACTTCATTTCTTGCAAATAAGTGATTTTCTTGCATTTTAATGACTTATTTAACCCAAATTAAACCTTAAATTAAGTATAAATGCTTACAAAAACTTTTAATTTCAATGCAAAAACCATTTCCAACACCTTTTGGGGTGTTAAATGCATTCAATTCCCTCTAATTAGTGTGCAATTGATCAAAATTTGCAATTATTAGTTGCATAAGACCATTTGTGTGAATAAAGAGGCTAATTACTAAATTACTTCATTTCATGCAAATAAGTGATTTTCTTGGATTTTAATGGCTTATTTAACCCAAATTAAACTTAAATGAAGTATAAATGCTTAAAAAAACCTTTAATTTCAATGCAAAAACCATTTCCAACACCTTTTGGGGTGTTAAATGCATTCAATTCCCTCTAATAAGTGTTCAATTGATCGTAATTTGCATTTATTAGCTGCATAAGACCATTTGTGTAACGAATAAAAATGCTAAATTACTTTATTTCTTGAAAATAAGTGATTTTCTTGCATTTTAATGGCTTTTTTGACCAAAATTAAACTTAAATTAATTATAAATGCTTACAAAAACCTTTAATTTCAATACAAAAACATTTTCCAACACCTTTTGGGGTGTTAAATGCATTAATTCCCTCAATAGTGTCAATTGATCATAATTTGCATTATTTAGTAGCATAATTCCATTTGTGTCATGAATAAAGAGGCTAAATTACTTCAT